>OU342743.1:518494701-518793986 GCA_910589775.1 Avena eriantha | reverse complement strand
TATGAAAAGAACAGACACACAATGAATCTACCTGCGGTTAATGAAAAGAACACAAATGCAATGACACAAGGGGATCCATATGTGGTCTATGAAAAGAACACACATGCAATGACACTGGTGGATCCATATGTGGTTTGTGAAAAGAACACACATGCAATGACTCTGGTGGATACATATGTGTTATGTGAAAAAGAACACACATTCAATGACACTGGTGGATCCATGTGTGGTTTATGAGAAGAACACACATGCAATGGATTCTAGTATGTCCATATGTGGTTTGTGGGAAGAGCACACATCCAATGACTCTAGGTGTGCTTTGTGAAAAGAACACACATGCAATGACTCTAGTGGATCCATATGTGCTCTATGAAAACAACAAACATGCAATGACACTAGCTGTGGTTTATGAAAAGAACACATATCCAATAACTCTAGTTGTGGATCCCTATGTGGTTTATGAGAACACAAATACAATGACTCTAGTTGTGGATCCATATGTGGTTTATGAAAAGAACACACATGCAATGACTCTGGTGGATCCATATGTGCTTTATGAGAAGAACACACATGCAATGACTATGATGGATCCATATGTGGTTTATGAGAAGAACACACATGCAATGACTCTAGTGGATCCATACGTGGTTTGTGAAAAGAACACACATTTAATGACTCTAGTTGTGGTTTATGAAAAGATCACACAACCAATGACTCTATCTCTGGTTTATGAACAGAACAGCCATGCAATGACTCTAGTTGTGGTTAATGAAAAGAACACACATGCAATGACACTAGGGGATCCATATGTGGTCTATGAAAAGAACACACATGCAATGACACTGGTATATCCATATGTGGTTTGTGAAAAGAACACACATGAAATGACTATGGTGGATCCATATGTGTTATGTGAAAAGAACACACATTCAATGACACAGGTGGATACAAGTGTGGTTTGTGAAAAGAACACGCATGCAATGACTCTGGTGGATCCATTTGTGGTTTGTGAAAAGAATAGACATGCAATGACTCTAGTTGTGGTTAATAAAGAGAACACACATGCAATGACTCTGGTGGATCCATATGTGCTCTATGAAAAGAACACACAGGCAATGACTCTGGTCGATCCATATGTGTTCTGTGAAAAGAATATGGGGCCCCCAGATTAATCACCCGAGAAAGCCCTGTCATGTATATGTCCACGTTCCCATGATTAGTGAGCCGTGGAACATAACCGACAAGTATCATTACAACATCCGAAATATACCGAATTACATGACTTACATAAATGCCATTATGGCTATACCATCTTCAGCAGCGGAATAACATCATGAGCAGAGCCCAATCATGCCTCAACCTACAGGAAACTAACTGGGAGAACGTCCTAGTTTGCATAGTCGCCAACACCACCTTCTTCTTCATATCTGACCAAGTTAATAGCCAGGGACAATGCCGGTGAGTACTTTGAATGTACTCACAAACCACCTTAAGATAACAACAATAACAAGAGGATATGTAGTATGGCTGTGGTAATAGGATGGCTCCAAGAGGGGTTCTTTTCTCAATTAGATTCTCTTGTAGATATAGCATCTACATATCTTTGTTGAAAACTTTTGTAAACCATTTTGGGAACCTTTTTAACAATATTTGTAAACACTAGGATTGGGGTACCCATTTGTTCCCGTCTTCAGGTCGTCCCATGACCAAACTCCTTTCTCCTCATTTCGACCATCCCATGGTCAAAACCTTTCTCCTTTATGACCATCCCATGGTCAAAACGCTTCAAAGCCATTTCTTTTCTGAAATCCTTTTTGAAGACAAAACCAGCACCGCTCTACAGCAACCTTCCCAACCGTCCAATTTCGTGGACACGGCTATTCAAATAGATTTACACTCCGCAGAAGTTGTACACTTTACCCACACCATCTGGGTACACTACCCTGATCTACACCGATGGTGGGTCGAGTAACCGATCAAGACTCTCCGTATGCCCACTCAAGTATAAGTGCCTACCCTATGAGTGTTATTCTCCTCAAAACCAGGACGTCGGGTACCGAGGACCAACCAGAGCGCTTTTTCCACTTCTCGAGTGTGCGCTTTCAATGAGGGGCTCATAGTAATGCGTGGAGGCCAGCAGACCCTTCGTTCCTTCTCCTAGTCGATGCCCCACATGGACCTTTATCGGAGAAGGCCCACCCTATAGGGATCGCGATACCCTATAGTAGTTGCGAGGCAGCTTATACCAGAATAAACAACCATCAAATCCAGCCCTGTCCCATTCTAGAGTAATGTGGTTGCACGTGTTAATTGTTCTAGCAAAACTCCAAAGAACCGGGTGCATTTTCGTAAACCTTTTTCCTCCATCTTTCCTTCAGCATTTTGTAAAACAATACCCCTTTTGTTTCTCGACATCTCTTGGGAGGTCCCACCTCACCAAGGTTTTATCATAAAGCATTTGGTAAAACTTTTTCCAGGGTCTTCCCATCCTCTAGTTTTTGCTTCGGCCAAAACGGGGTCTCCAAAGGGGTATGGTGTAATTCACCATCTACCATACTAGGGTTAAATAGGTGTCATCAAGGGGTTTTGTACTTAACAGTACAAAATTGTAATAGTTTGAAGGAGCCAAACCACTACCATATACACATCAACATATAGTAAAACAATGCAATTTTAATAAACCGTAGATAAAACATGCATAAGTAAAACAGTAGGACAAGGCTTATGAGCAAGAAGGTGGCTTGCCTGATGATCAGCAATATGGCAATATGTCCCTGGACTTCATCTTAGAATACCCATAATAACCAATAATAATAAGGTCCCTTCTTCTCGGTGTCAATACAAACGCAACTATCGTCGTCATCAAGTATACATGCAAACAAGCAAGACCACAATCAAAACAAGGCATACAAACATCAATGCATACAGCAAGCAATGAACAATACAAGTTTACAAATCAGTAGGTCTTAGGGAGAATGGATTAATGAGATTAGCCTTGTCTTGGAAATATAGAAGAAAATCCCTTAGGATTTATAGTCTAGGAATTACCTAAGAGGGGTTTTGGACCAAGGACATAATCTGTATGATACCATTGTGTAAAAGTGATACCCACAGATAGGAATTGATAAAATGAAACCAACAAAAGTGGTTTTATTATTTTATCACTTTGCTTCAATTTAATATGAATATCCTAGTGATAAAGCTCTAGTTTTAGGAAATAATTCACCAAGAAAGTTCTGTACTTCCAAAAATTATTTCCTTGGATGATTAGGTAGGGTTTGATGCAGTGATTCATTTAGAGTGGGAATCATGTCAAAATATTTACCAGAATTCCCTCAGGAAATTCCCAAAGGTAGTTCTAGAGTTGTTTTGTATTTTTCACCAAATTAAATCTACAGAAGCTTTTGACATTTTTCCGAGGGAAAATGGTAGGAATTTATAATACCTTTCTGTCGAAATTGGAATCAACCTTTTTGGAATTGCAGAGCTACTGTAGTGATTTATCTAGTGATAGAATCACATGCAGAAGTGTTTAATTCACTACAAAACTACAGAAGCTCCAAAATTAGTGATCTCCTAGGGTTAGGTAGATATGGATGTAGCTCATCCATGAGAGTTGGAATTGGGTCAATTGGGATCAAGGTTTGGTCTAGGGAATTCTCTAAAGGCAGAAACTAATAGATTTTGTTATTTTTACTATAGAGAAACTACTATTCACCTTGGCAGGAGACCTATGCTGATTGATTGTTATGGTAATTATCTTCCAGGGGAACTTTGATTCATCCTAAACGGGTATGTGTAGCTCCCTCAGGAACTTATTTAGTGTCAAACATATATTTTAGTAGATTAAATGCCAACCAATAAATAAGGATTATTTTTGGCAAGGGACTGGTTCTGCCTATTAGCCAAATCATATGGGAACATGATAAAAATTATATCTGGTCAAATGGAGTTTGCTTCCATTTTCAAAATGATTTAAACTAAAAGCCACAGTTTCTAGATCTGAGAAAATGATTAAAAAGGTCAGGGGCTAGGCTGGGATCTAGGGGCTACTGGGCCGGCTGGAGAGATTTCCGCCCACGGTGCTGGGGGCGACACGCGGGAGTTGGGTTTGAATCTCGGCCGAGCGGGGCCCACTCGTCAGCCAGACGGGAGGCACGAAGGGGCATCGGGCGCTTCCGTCCTTCCGATCAAGTGAGGATCGAAGGACGGAGTTTGTCGTCCACCTCCACCTAAAGTAGCTTGAATGAACCCTAGAGGCGGCTCGGGGAGGTCTGGGGTGCTCACCAGAGGGCTCGGGATGGGTCGGCGATGGCACAGGGTGAAGCGGTGCACGGCGGCGGTTCCGTCGATGGGCGGCATCGAGGAGTTCGGCAACGGGGAGCGGTTCACGCATCTCGCCGGTGAAGATCTGTCGGGAGCTCGTTAGAGCTTTCTTAGGGGCACCTGCTGGTCGGGGTAGATGGTGCAGGGCGGGAGCGGAGGTCGCGACAAAGCGGTCGGTGGGCGTAGCAGGTGCCCTGGATGGCGGGAATGGGCTCGCGTTGAGGTGCCCGAGAATGACCTCGTCAGAGCTGGACGGCGGCGACGGTAGGGGTAGTACCTGGCCACCAAAACAACAATATCAGAGAGAGGGGAAGGAGGGGAGCGTAGCACGGTGACATGCAGAGAGGGAGGGGCATGGAGGAGGGAGCTTAGGTCGATTAGATGGAGGATCCCGAGGCTCTTTTCTCTCTCTCGAGAAGCAGCACATGATAGTGGAGAGGGAGAGGGGGCTCGGGGAAGGTGAGGTGGGGTGTGAGGGGGGAGAAATGAGGGAGCAGGGGAGGGTTGGTGGCATCTGGCCCTTATAAACCGAGGGGTGAGGCTCATGGTGGTATTGTCCCATGGAGAGGTATGGAGGGAGGTGGAAACCAGAGGGGAGCATGTTGTGGGCGTGGAGAGTGGTTTCTAGTGGTGTGCAGAGGGCAGAGGGAGCAGTGTGCAGCAGCTGCAAGGGGAGTAAAGAGGTTTGCAAGGTAAGACACCCACATGAGGTTAAGCTCCAGTGTCCAAGCACTAGAGGACAAGCTGCTATAGTGATTTGCTACAGTTATCACGACCAGAGGAGATGGTGGTTGCTTTGGTGAGTGGTGGTGAGCCTTGGTGGTGATTGATTCTTGGTTTGGCTCAATAATTCCTTAGTTTGCCCAATTTGATCAAATAGATGGTCATGAAGGAAGTCTAGAAATTGGACCTATGCAAGATGAGGCAAAGATTCTGGTAGATGGGGGTGGACAAGATATAACTCCATGAATTAATTGAGATTTATTGGATGAATTTTGGTCCACTTTAGATCATTTATTCAAAAAGTGCAAAAGTAGTTTCTAGAAGATCATTTTGTAATTTTACATTGGACAAGGATGGTTTTTGGTTTGATATGGTCCCAAATGTGAATACACACTTAGGGGAATTTTCCCAAGATTTATTGGAAGATAAAAGTATTTAAAACTATTATTATTCCAATTCAGCCATTTAAGAAAATAGGCAAAAACAAATAATACAACTCTTCAAAAATATTTATTTTTGAAGTGGGATGATAGGGTATGATATATAGGACTCAAAATTTCTTAGAGTTGGGGAAGTGTTTTGGAAAAAACCAAACCTTCCTTTGGGAGATGAGCTTTGGAGATTTTGGCTATTAAAGAGATTAATTAGATTTGGAGCCATAATAATTATGGATAATATTTGATAATCTTGATGACCAAGTTAGATGATATAGACAAGTTGTAGCAAGCATTTTCAACCTTGGGATTGGAGAATCCTAGTGGATTTTGGTGAAATACCCTAGATTAAGGATCTAGGGTGATGTTAATTTCATATCTTCAAAAATGGTTGTATCTTGGAGTTCAGATCTCCCCTTGGGGCATGGGGTAGATGGATGGATATACCAAGTGATGTACATCAAGATGGTATAGAGGTTTGAGCTTGATCTTGTTTGAGTTTCCCAAGAATTGATTTCAAACTTTGAATAAAATAAGCCTGCCAAAGAAGATTATCAACTAGCCTTCAAAACCTTGTGGGTTTAATTAGCATAAGGATCCACTTGGAGAGGGTGAAATAGATATTGCTAGACCTATACGAGTAAAACACAACCATGCAGAGAGTTGGTCCATAGAAGGTGGGATGGTGGTGTGAGCTTCTGTCAAAGGAGGCATGTTGATTAGATTTGCAGGAATAGTTAATTTCTTGCCTGCAAAACCATCAAGAACAAGTGGGTTGGAGGATGATATAACCAAGGGCAAGAGTGGGCCTTGGTAGTACTTAGGATGGTTAACAAGATGGTTCAGTTGCATTACCAAAAATGCACAAGGGTTGAGAAAGGGAGGCATCCAAAAAGGTGATGTTGGAAATAGTTTTCCACACTTAGCCAAATTTGGCAGATTTAGGGATTTTGACTAGAGTGATAGAGAGAAGGCTTTTGATGGATAGCAAGATACCAAAGCATCATCAAGTGTATGAGGTTGAAGAGTAGATTGAGTAGAAGGGATCCATGCTTGATATTGGTCTTCATTGACTTCGAAGCTTCTAGAAGGGATCACTTCAGAATTGATCTAGTTAAGGGTTTTAGATGATCACCTAGTGGCTAGAGATCAGATCCATCTTGTATTCTTTATTAGGATTTGGTGATCTTAAAGTATCATGATCCTAGAGGATGAGCTCCTAGAGTATCTCATACTACTTTTAAACAATCAAGTCAAACAGCAAATCAAGACCACAAACAAATCAATTACTACTAGGGTTACAATCAAGCCTAGCTTGAGGTAAGGTTGATGCATTTTGAAGAGGTTGGATTTTGAATAGGAGGAGAGTCCTTAGTATCTCTACCAAGAGTAGAATTCAAAAGCTTACTAAAAGGTTTTAGAGATCCTAAAGGTAAGAGTAGTTGAAGGTTCTGTCTTGAAAACATAAGGAGATTATGTTATATAACTCTCCATATTTTGTCAATAGAAGCTACTAAAGTAGTTTTGGTTACATAAGCATCTTGGATCATGTTTTTCAAATGCTAGAACATTTGAGAATATGTAAAATGAGCTAGGTTAGTTTTGTTAACTAGCTTTTGTCAACTGCTGTTGAGGTAAGGAGTATAAGCTATACAATCAGAAGCATAAGCACAGATAATCAACAAGCAAACACTAAAACACTTAACAAGAAAAAAGTTTTGGTTCCCCTTGATTTTTGTATTCTAGACAACTAATCAGGGTTGCTGAAATTGGGATGTTACAAACAACACACATGCAATGACTCTGGTGGATCCATATGTGGTTTATGAAAAGAACAGACATGCAATGACTCTGGTGGATCCTTATGTTGTTTATGAAAAGAACATACATGCAATGACACTAGGGGATCCATATGTGGTCTATGAAAATAACACACATGCAATGACATTGGTGAATCCATATGTGGTTTGCGAAAAGTGCACACATGCAATGACTCTAGTGGATCCATATGTGTTATGTGAAAAGAACAGACATTCAATGACTGGCAGATCCATATGTGTTCTCTGAAAAGAACACACATTCAATGACACTGGTGGATCGATGTGTGGTTTGTGAAAAGAACACACATGCAATGACTCTGGTGGATCCATATGTGGTTTGTGAAAACAACAAACATGCAATGACTCTAGCTGTGTTTTACGAAAAGAACACACATGTAATGACACCGGTGGATCCATATGTGGTTTGTGAAAAGAACACACATGCAATGACTCTAGCTGTGGTTTATGAAAAGAACACACATCCAGTGACCCTAGTTGTGGATCCATCTGTGGTTTATGAAAATAACACACATGCAATGACTCTGGTGGATCCATATGTGGTTTGTGAAAAGAATAGACATGCAATGACTCTAGATGTGGTTTGTGAAAAGAACACACATGCAATGACTTTAGCTGTTGTTTATGAAAAGAACACACATCCAATCACTCTAGTTGTGGATTCATTTGTGGTTATGAAAAGAACACACATGCAATGACTCTGGTGGATCCATATGTGGTTTATGAAAATAATACACATGCAATGACTATGGTGGATTCATATGTGGTTTGTGAAAAGAACACACATATAATGACTCTAGTGGATCCATATGTGGTTTGTGAAAAGAACACACATTTAATGACTCTAGTTGTGGTTTATGAAAAGAACACACATGTGATGACTCTAGCTCTGGTTTATGAAAAGAATAGACATGCAATGACTCTAGTTGTGGTTAATCAAAAGAATACACATGAAATGATACTAGGGGATCCATATGTGTTCTATGAAAAGAACACTAATGCAATGACACTGGTGGATCCATATGTGGTTTGTAAAAACAACACACATGCAATGACTCTATTGGATCCATATGTGGTTTGCAAAAAGAACAGACATGCAATGACTCTAGGTGTGGTTTGTGAAAAGAACACACATGCAATGACTCTAGTGGATCCATATGTGTTCTAAGAAAAGAAAACACATGTAATGACACTAGTTGTGGTTTATGCAAAGAACACACATCCAATGACTCTACTTGTGGATCCATATGTGGTTTATGAAATGAACACACATGCAATGACTTTGGTGTATCCATATGTGATTTATGAGAAGAACACATGCAATGACTATGATTCATGTGTGGTTTATGAGAAGAACACACATGCAATGACACTAGGGTATCCATATGTGGTATATGAAAAGAACACACATGCAATGACACTAGTGGATCCATATGTGGTTTGTGAAAATAACAAACATGCAATGAATCTAGTGGATCTATATGTGTTCTATGAAAAGAACACACATCCAATGACTCTGATGGATCCGTATGTGTTTTGTGAAAAGAACACGCTGTCGTCGGATTGATGACAAGTATGCCATGAGGGGGTCCTCGAGGCGTGTGGAAGAGAGGGGTGTGAGATGTACGATATTCCGGGATGGTGCGCACACAAGTTTACCCAGGTTTGAATCCGCCGGCTTTGGACGGATCCTAGTCGTGCTAGCAATCCAGTAATACGATAGAGCCGGAATATGGGTTACAAGGGTTTCTCCTGTGCGAGTTGAGATTGTAGACTATTGTGAGGGTGCCCTAAAGGCTTTCCCTAGGATGGCTTATATAGATATCCGACCTAGGGTTTACAGGAGAGATCCATCCGGCTACGACTAAGAGTCGGTTACAGAGTACATCTTGAACTAGAAGTAACACTATGGGCCTATGTCGGTAAGTCTTCTAGGCCTTCCCGTAGCCGTATTGGACTCCATCTCTTCTCCCTAACTGGGTCACCCATGAAGCAAAGCTCTAACCCGAAGTGGGCCATCCTGGTCAGTGATGCCCAATGAGGATAGCCGGAAAGTATATCCCCAATAGTAGCCCCCGGAAGCCTCCATGATCCAAAGTCGGATTTCATCATCGTCTAGCTTAATCTTCGGCTTGCAGAATCGTGAAGGGTTCCTAAAACTTCAAAAAAGAAAGCAGTAGATCCGAGTCTCAAAAGAGTCGGACCTATGAATATATTATTCGGGTTTCTAGCTCGAAATTCAAACTAAGCCGGAACTTGGTCTCTGACGTAACCTGACAGTAGTGATGGTCAAGTCACATCACTAACAGACATGTCCTGTCAGTACGACCATTGGTGGTTCCGCCTTTCGCAGAACCAAGGCACCGTTTCAATGCGTGTGTGGAGATCGACGTGGTGTAATCATCGCGCAGGGGTTTCCTAGTTCCTTCCACGATGCGTGGCACACTCACTGTAGCGTTTACACGAATCTTGACGCGGATGGAGAATATAAGTGGTGAGGATCTCTTTCCCCATCTTCTTCACCAGCACTTGTGCCGTTTCCTTCTCCCCTACGCCTCCCCACGAACCTAGAGCTCCTCTGCTCCCAAAAAACCTCCAGCATTGCCCACCCAAGGTCACCGGCGCACAAAAAATGGCTTCAGCATCATCCTCTGGTACGACGGCAACGACAACGACGGCAACATCGATGGAGAAGGAGAGCAATCATGGGGTATGGATCCCGTGCATTCTGGACAACGAGAAGCTCCGCGTCGTGGAAGAAGAAGAGATCCTCCATGCCGGCGACTGGCGGAGCAGCTTCGATGAAACCATCCCCAACCCACACGAAGGCGAGTGGGTTCACTTCGGCACTCACCTCGACAGAGATTTGAGCTTTCCTCCCTCAGCTTTCTTCTCTGAGGTTATAGATCACTACGGAGTTCAACTCCATCATCTCCCCCAAACTCTCTCTTAGAGATGAGCACGTACGCATCTTTGTGCGAGGGGTATCTCGGCATTAGGCCGAGCCTTATTCTTTTCCGGTATTACTTTCATGTCCGGAGAAATTGCATTACTGCCGGTAATCCTTATATTACCGGTACTATTAGGTTTTCGGTTAGGCGAGAGCGCATCTATCCTCGGATTATGGCCAGTGAGTCGGTCAAGCAATGCTCGTCCACTTTTTCTATCATAAGGATATCCCCGCTCCCGGCAAAGCTACTACTTTGCCGGCTTTCATTGATGGTGCCACCACACCCCAAGAGTCCTAGGACGCAGATGCGTCGGCTTTCAGTGACGATCTGCTTCTTGCCAAGAGGCGGATCGGGTATTTGATGAAGCACAAGAGCCTACAAGGGCCCGACTTAGTTCACTGCTGGGTGGCACTCCAGATCCAGCCTCTTCAACATCATGGAGATCCACTGATGCACTCCATCATGTCGTCGAAGAAAGATTCCCTCTGAATCAGCCCCAAGGCCTACTCAAAAAAAGTTTATGTATGCCAAATCAAGTGGTTGATAAGGGAGCGGATTGAGAGGAAGATTCTGGAGCTGTCCTTGGACATGCATACGTCGGAGGATCCCGTAGTTCCGGTAAGCTTCGAGCAACAACTTGTATTATGTGCTCATCTTTATATTATTTTACAATACTGAGATATCTCTTCTTTTCAGCTTTCCAACCTCCCCGAGTCGGAGCTTGATCTGGTCGAGGGATATCCTCCTGAGTTTTCTCAGGATGAGGGAGAGTTGGTTCCACTACCGGATGTTATTCCTCGGAAGCGCAAAGATCCGACAATGGCTATTGGCACAAAGGAAGTTCCTATTGTGAAGAGGTAATCTTTCCTCACAAGGTCTTTGTACTATATGTCTTAATTCTTTCTGAGATGTAATGTTTTCTGTTCTATTACCTTCTCAGAGCTAAACAGCTCTCCAAGGGCAAAGGGAAAGGCGTTGCCTCAAAGCCTCTACGCCAGTCGAAGCTAAACTTGGTTTCTCCTTCCGTAGCTCATCCGACTCTTGCCCCTCAGCCTTCTGTAGCACCGGAGATTACTCCATCTCTGACCGTTGTAGAAGATCTGGCTCAATCAGCAGAGCCAGTGATCCTCGGATCACAAAACAGACGTCACCATGGGTGACTCGAGTTTTGATAAGGGTGGACCCTCTTCGGGTAATGATCCCTCAGCAGAGGTCTTCACCGACAATATCCTAAGCAATCTGGGACTTGCCAAACTTGGCCTTTCTCGGAAATCTACGGAGGAAATCCAGCGGCTAGCCCGGCAATGCTTAGAAAGCTGGACCATTACTGCCGAAGAAGAAGCACAAGAAGTGGAGGACGATAAGTACTCGGAACTTCTTGAACAAGTCCGCCTTCGCGACGTGAGGCTCAGGACCGGCGAGCTTCCAACTCCGCTAGTGATCCCGCTCACTCTCACCGGGAAGGTTACCATAGAAGTAAACATGAGTTTGAGAAAACTCACTCATGAACAGCATATAAGTCAGAATTCCAACTCACGTTTTACTTTATTTCATATCATATATCATATCCTCTAGTCCCCAAGCATGAAGTTGGATAGACAATCTGGATTTATGCTTTCTTAGGATGCCAAAGAATGAAGTAGAGTAGCCCCCAATGCTCGTGCTGATATTAGCAAAAATATTAGCCCGAGTCTTTAGTAGACTTCTGACTCAGGGTATTCTAACTTACAGAAAGTTAATTCATATAAGGATTTATTGAAGAATATATGTAACAAGTAGAAAAAGGTCAGAGCTCTCCGACTAGAAAATGCTCAACTGAAAGTATCCAGGGATGAGGCTAAAGGTAAACATTCCAGATCTCACACCTTGCCTTTTATTTCATAGTCGAATTTTTGTTCAACTTCTGTTCTTTTGTCTTTAACACTGGTGAAACAATCATGTGCTATGATCGAGGAGGCCGAGAATCTAAAAACCCTAGAGGTGGAAAACAAGGACCTCCACCAAGAGCTGAATAAGCTTAAGGCGGATCATGAGAAGAGCATTGCTCAAGTTCTCGAATCCTCCTCCATGGCTACCGAGTAGCGTGTAGCACCCCAATTGTCTAACAATTGTAATGCTACTTGTCCTAGTAAGATATTGGCTACTCCATAGATATTATTGTTGCATCATAATTATATCATGCTCATGTCATCATGCCACCTTGCATTTGAGCATCATATAAAACCCTCTTTCTTTTGGTTTTTCTCTCATATGCATTATTAATTGTATTTGCCTCTTGATATTGTATTTGGCTATTGATATATTGTTCAATGCCCAAGTTGAGTTGGCGGCATATCTTTTATTTCATTTCCACCACCTTTCTCTTCCATCACTTTATAATTCCACCATCCTACTAGATCATGAGCTTGTTTGTCTTTACTTTGGTTGTCTCTAGCTCATGTGCAATAGGGTGGAACTAGTACATTAAATTTCTTTGCTTGGCTTTGTTCCACTTCTTGGAAATGCATAAGATTAATACCATCATATTAATATTGTTTTCACAAAAATAATCAATGGCATTATTATTTTTGCATGGGCCAAGCACTAGTCTTCACTACCTTCCTCTCCTTTGGTTTTTCTTTGGTTTGTTGGTTCCTATCTTTGTGGAAAACATCTTCTACCACTATTACACCATCCTCACAACCTCACCATCTCTTTTCTCACTTTTATTTATTTCCCCATGCATGAACCATATGAGGCCTAATCCCTCTTTTTCTTTCTTTTCCTTTTCTTGGAATTCCTTTCACCTTCTTCTCATGTTAACCCAATACTCACAATGTTTCACTTGGGTTAACATTTTGCACTAGTTTCAACAATCTAAAAACCACATAAAATCAAACCTAATTAATCTCTTCATTCTACTCATAACTCTAATTCTCCTAAGCCCTAACTCTAAACCCCCCCTCTCTCTCTCTCTCTAGCTTGACCATCTCCTCCCTCTCTCTCTAACCTGCTGAGCAGCACCCTAGCTAACCCTAACCCTCTCCCTAACCCTAGCTAACCCTAACCCGAGCCATGTCCCATCTACCTAGCCTAGCTACCCCTTCCTCTCTTCTCTCTCCCTGACCGAGGGTCCCCTCCAGCCTTCTCCCTGGCCTCTCTCCTCCAGCCCCACCTGCAGCCTCAGGTCCCCCTCCAGCCGGCCGAGCACGTGCTCGAGGACGAGAAGGAAAAAGGTGGCACGAGGCCACCTTATCCCTGCCGTGCCCCAGCTGCCCTCCTCCCTCTCTCCCTCCTTTTTCCTTCCTCCCCACGCCTCCCTGGCCTCCCCAGATCTGGCCGAGTTGCCCCTCCTCTCCTCCTTCTTCCTCCCCGACGACAACCACCTGCCGCCGTTCGCCGCCAGCACCACCTTGCCCCGACGATCTAGCCGGCGTGCGCGACGTGGGGGTGTCCTGGAAGACCGAGGACCGTCCCCTGCCCCGACTCGTACGCGCCAACGAGGACGAGAAGCTCCCCAGCACCGCCAGTACCTCGCTGCTCCCCGAAACCCTAGTTCGTCGGAGCGCCAGCAATCTCGACGCCTCGCCGATCCTCGCGCCAATCCGAGCCCACCAGGCGACCCGCGGTGAGCATCCCCTTCTCCCTGACACGGTCCGCCTCGATGTACCGCCCTAGCGCCGCCGATGTTTTCGTCGGGCACTCTCAGTGCGTGCCGCTCGCCGGCATCTGCAGCATCCCCGCGCCGCGCCACACCCTATCTAGCCCCCCGCCCTTTCCTTGTCAACTCCCCTCACCCTACCGCACCGGTCAGCCCCCTCAGCGCGCACTCCCGCGGCCCGGGATCGAATCCCCGCTCCGCGCCGCGCATGCACCTGCCGCCAGACGCGAGAGGAAGAAAAACAGTAAACCGGGGTCGTGGTCATCTTGCAAAAGTCCCCCCCACCTTTTTGATTCCTGCGACCCGCGCTCCTAGCGGCCCTACCTGCCAGCCACCCTGAGCATTTTGTAGAAAAACCTCTCAGCTTTTCCGGCCGCAACCCACGCTCCACCCCTGGCCCACCTGTCAGCCCCTGTCTCGCTCACCGCTGACACGCGGGCCTGCGCCAGTTGGCCCACCCCACAGTCAAAGTGGCTAGGCGAGCCCGCGGTGACAAAAGATTTTCCCCGCGTGCGTGGCCCAGTCAGCACCAGGCCCACCTGTCAGTGTCTGTGGCTAGAATTGCCTGCGGTGTAAAAAGTAATTCCCTGAGTCTGTTTTTATTAAAATCTTTTCCAAATTTATTTAAATTCAAATTCTTTTCAGATTCAAATAATTTTTAAAATGCAAATCCAAATAATACTTGTAATATATGTTTTGGAATCAGAAAAATGTGAGGAATTCAAATACACCCTTCAAAATATATTTTGAACATTTTAATTCTCGAGATGATTAAAATTACAAGAAAATGCCCTTTTCCTTATTTAATTAATAACTTTTGTTTTATAACTCCAAATTTGACAAATAATATGTCTAAATCGATCAGCGCGACGAGCCCGTTCTATTTATGCAGTCCTTGTTCTGAATTGAAGCATGCATCATGTTGTCATTTAAAATCTGAACTGTTTATGACAATAAAACTTGGTCAAATGAATGATAAAATGCTTTATTTCTTGTATCCACACCTCATCTTTGCCATGCTACTTTAATGCCATGTAATTGTGCATCATTAATCATGGCATGCTTGGTTGCTTGTTGCATTTTAATTCATATGCTTGTGCACTTTATTTATGTTGGCCCTTGTTTGTTTGGTTCTTCTTCGAATAGACGCCCAGCAGGAGAATTACCAGGAATCACAGGAGTATTACCCAGATCCATCTCTCGCTTCAACTGAGCTGCCAGGCAAGCACTACCACATGCTTGCATACATACAGTACCTATTGCCTCTATCTTATTCTTGCATCATTGAGTCGCGATTGCATTAAATTGATTCCCAAGTACTGCATGGCCTTTACTTTTAAACCACACCAAGCTTGTTCCGGTCCCATGAGCCATTACTACAGGAGTTGTTTGAGCCATGCGAGTCGTAGAAAAGCATGTGTAGGGTATGTGAGTGTATGATGAATAACGAGGTACCTAAACAACATAACCTGAGTAGTAATGGGATAACTAATGAAAGAGGCACTGGTGAGCAATATCTGCTATTTGGTTTTTCATGCTCACTTGTGTCCCGTAGGACCCCGAGTACTTGATTCCTGTTCCTTGTTTATTCGCACTATCCACATCGGGAGGCCTTATGCACCCCCCTGAGCTAGAGCTTGATTCATTCTTATTTCTTGGGGCCACAATTAGTTTGGGGCTTTATTACTATTCTGTACTTATGCCATGTTACTGCTGTATTTAAGATTGTGCGAGGAGCACCTGTACTGTTTTGGATCGTGACACATTTTCGCTGTATCGACAAGCCCAGTCACATTTTCGGGTTCCCAGTCGTTTACCGCCGTCCACACAAACCTTGGGTCCGTCTCGGAGCCGGCCAACTTCGTTGCGGGTA
This sequence comes from Avena eriantha, assembly GCA_910589775.1. NCBI lineage: Eukaryota > Viridiplantae > Streptophyta > Magnoliopsida > Poales > Poaceae > Avena > Avena eriantha. The sequence continues at coordinate 518,778,201 of OU342743.1, read as the reverse complement.
GCTTAATGGGGTGGCCCCCTGAAATATTACTGAATCCTGTGATTGCTTTGTCGTGAATGCCTCGTTGGGTTTTGATTTGGTTTTTCCGAGGTTGATCGAGTGTGTGTTGCTATTCGTGCACCCCTGCAGGGTAAATCTTTCTGAAAGCCGTGTCCGCGGTTATGGACGACTTGGAGCACAGTTTCTCAATCATAGACAAGTATAACTAAAGTACCGCTTTCAAATTGACTAAATACTTGACTAGTAAATAGTGCAAAACTCATGGAATGGTTAATAAAACTGCCAACGGATGATGGGGGTTGTTCGTCCGCTTCCTCGTTGGTAAGCGAGGAGGAGGATGGATCTGTTAATTATACTGTTATAACTGTTGTCCTTAATTCACGGACTTCCGTCTATCATTGGTTAGGCGGAAGGTTAGCGAGTATCTGTAGAATTGTTAGGTATTATCTTTTGCTACAATTGCGTCACCCCAGGTTGTGTCCCCTTTAGCGGCATAAAGACTTGCTGAGTACCCCTAGGGTCTCACACGATAAATTGTTTGATTCAGATGAACAGGTGTACCCGCAAGATGGATACTGGGTGGAAGAGACAAATGATGTTGGCAACGATCATTCGGTGTAGAGATTCCGGGAACGGGGATCCGTGTGATCTGTGGGCGGGATGTGTTTATTTATGGGGCATCTTATGCCAATTTGCTTCTTATCCGTACTCGGATCTTGTTTTCCGCTTCCGCCTTATACTCTGATGTGTGATGTATGAGGAGCTATCCTAAATTATTATATCTATCTAGGACATTTGGATCTTGCCGTATGGCGTTGCAATATTTCTATTTCTTTTAGATGGAATGGCTCTGAGGACCGTTGTATGTGGCTTGCATACATACTCATTTGTGTATGTAGTTGATCCCTTCGCCTGCCGATTACGCCGCTCGTTCTTGTCCCGTTGTTTGAAAGTGGTTAGGACGGCTGAAAGGTCTACCGTGAGTGGCCCTGGGCCCCACCGTACTATTTTAACCACTTTCGTTCATCCAGGCATTAACTAAGAGCGTAATTCACCGAGGTAGTTACAATTGGTATCAGAGCCATCCCGCCCTTCAGGGTCTCAGCCAAAATGGTCGTTGTCTATCTAGCAAATATTTTGGTAGTTATGTATATTAGGGAAAAACAAACGTGAGAGTAGGATTGCTTTCATTTTTCTTCTTACCCACCCACCCACCCTTTTTCTGGTAAGGAAGCGTAACGTTTTCATTCCTCTTCTAAATATCAAACTAGGATTCACGTGTCCTGGGTTCCGTAGTACCATAGGTTATGTTTGTGTGTGTGTGTGTGAATTCCTTGTCTATCTGTTGCATCCAAATGTTATCACTATCTGCCTTTGGTTATCAACTGTTGGTACATTCCCTACCGACAGTCCTTTGTTAACCGACGCGATCTATTCTGATTCGTTGTACACTGATGCGATCTATCTTACTCTTTGTATCCGACGTTATCTTGTTGGGGTGTTCTTTTCCGTAGTTACCAATCTTTAGGGTCATCGTAGGAGAAGTTGTTGGGATATGTGTTTTACTGATTCATGTGCGGAGTAATGATTTGAGTGCGGGATGGAGTCGCGACCATACCACTACTTTTGTCATTTGCTTTTGTATATTGAACTAGTAGAGTTGCTAATCTTGATTCGTTAAGTGGTTTTACGCATATAGTGGTATTTTAATGCCGAAATTTGCGGAAATTTTTTCTTGTTAGTTTGTATACCACACTCCTTGTTCAGTTGTGTGTGTTATGCTTAATATCTTCTAATTGCCTTGAACTTTGTTGATATTTTAATATCATCTCAGTGAATTGCATTCTTTAATCTTGATTAATTCCAGTTTGGTACTATTTTGGATTATTATCATTCTCCGTTATAGTACTGACTTGTGTTTTATATCAATCACAGGATGGCACCACCACGCCGTTCTGAGGAGGATATACCACCTGAACTTGGGGCCGCTTTGGAAAGTATTGCAAATGCTTTGGGCACTATGCAGCAAAACCAGCAGCGCTTCGAGGAAAGCGTGAGGAGGAATGAGTTTGCTCCGCTACCTCCACCTCCCAAGCGAGGAGACATCAAGAGTTTTCTCAAGTTCAACCCACGTCAATTCGAAGTGTCTGATCAGCCACTTGATGTGGATGATTGGCTTCGTGAAGTGTCAAGGTTGCTCATGACTGCGGATGTTCCCGAGCAAGAATGGGTCAAGTGTTCTACTCACCTTCTCAAGGGAGATGTAGCTCTCTGGTGGGAAAATTATCTCAAGGCAGATCTTTCTGGTTTTTAGCCTACTTGGGAGCGGTTCACTGCTGCTTTCAAAGAGCAATATCTGTCAGAAATTGTCATGGAAAGGATGAAGGAAGTGTTTCTCAACCTCAAGCAGGGCACTGACAATGTCAACACCTACATTAGAAACTTCATGAACCTGTCTCGTTATGGTGGCGATGAGATCTCTGATGACAAGAAGAAGCAAAAGAGGTTTCGGCAAGGCCTCAATGCTTCCATCAAATATGCAATCACTCATGCAAGGCCAGCTTCTTTCCTGGAACTTCAGCACACAGCTCTGCAGGAAGAAGCAAGTAGGCAAGTGTTTGAGGAGTCAAAGAAACACAGCCGTGATACAGCAAGCTCTTCTGCTATGACAGCTCCTTCTAAGCGTCGTGTCTTGGTTCCTAACACCCCACCGTTGCTCCCTGCTCCACCAAGACCTTCAAGCTACGCACCAAGGCCACCAAACTCCTTCACTGCGGCTCCCAGGGGCTACAACCACAACTACCCTGGAGCGCCTGGCGGAGTCCCTGGCTACGTTGCTCCACGTCCACCTGGTGCTTGCTATACTTGTGGAAACACTGGGCATCAGCACTGGAATTGTCCAATGAACAACAAAGCTCTTCCACCACCACCTCCAAGACCTGCGGCAAGTGCTCCTATGATTCGTGCACCTCCACCTCGGGCTCTCAACATCAACACTAAGCCGGGGTCTACGGTTGCTCGTGCCAACTGTGTCAACGCCGCTCAAGCTGAGCATGCACCTGGAGTTGTCATGGGTATGCTTCCTGTTAACTCAGTTCCTGCACGAGTTTTGTTTGATTCTGGTGCTTCACATTCTTTTGTTTCTCACAAGTTTGCTCATGAGCAAGATCTGGCTATGGTTCCTTTATTACACCGTCTTGTGGTACAATCTCCTGGGTCAAACATGAGGGCTGCTCATATCAGCCATGGCAATCAAATTGAGATTGGTGGTTCTTCGTTTCCGGCTTCCTTAATTATTCTGGGAAATTCTGATATTGATGTTATCTTGGGCATGGATTGGTTGACAGTAAATGCAGCTGTGATTGATTATGCTGAACGTTCGGTTTCTCTGAAAATTCCTGAAGGCCATATAGTCTATTCTCCAAGTCTGACTCCTGCAATTCAGCTTTATTCTTTGGCGGCTCTGAATGATGATCCCATGGAAGGTATTCAAAGTGTTCCTGTAGTCTGTGAATTTCCAGATGTTTTTCCTGAAGAGTTGCCAGGTATGCCTCCGGATCGTGAGGTGGAGTTTGTCATTGAACTTGAACCTGGTACCGCTCCTATCTCCAAGCGGCCTTATAAAATGGGTCCTGCTGAGTTGGCTGAACTTAAGCGTCAGTTGGATGAACAAGAGAAGTTGGGTTTCATTCAGCACAGTACTTCTTCTTGGGGTAGTCCAACCATCTTTGTGAAGAAGCGAGACAAGACTGATAGACTTTGTGTTGACTATCGGGCACTCAATGCTAAAACAATCAAGAATAAATATCCCCTTCCGCGGATTAATGATCTCTTCGATGAGCTAGCTGGAGCTGTGGTATTCTCTAAGCTTGATTTGAGAAGTGGTTATCATCAAATCAAGATCCGCAAGGAAGATGTTCCCAAAACAGCTTTCACCACCCGCTATGGCCTGTATGAGTACACGGTCATGTCTTTCGGTCTCACCAATGCACCTGCCACCTTCTCGAGGCTTATGAACTCGGTTTTCATGGAGTATCTTGATAAGTTCGTTGTGGTCTATCTGGATGACATTCTAGTCTATTCTATGTCAAAAGAAGAACATGAAGAACACCTTCGGTGTGTCCTAAACAAGCTTCGTGAGAACCGCCTGTATGCAAAGTTCTCCAAGTGTGAATTCTGGCTGCCTCAAGTCACCTACCTTGGTGACGTCATCTCTGCCAAGGGCATTGCCGTCAACCCAGAAACTATTAAGACAATTATGGACTGGCTTCCACCCATAAATGTCAAAGAAGTCCGGAGTTTCCTTGGTTTGGCCAGTTACTGTCGTCGCTTCGTTCAAAATTTCTCAAAGATTGCGAAGCCTCTTACCGATCTCCTCAAGAAAGGCAAGAAATATCTTTGGACACCTGCATGTCAAGCAAGCTTTGAAACACTCAAAGAGAAGCTCACTTCCACACCAGTCTTGGTTCCTCTAGATACATCAAAGCCTTTCCAAATATTCTGTGATGCTTCATTGCAAGGATTGGGTGCGGTCCTTATGCAAGAAAAACAAGTTGTTGCTTATGCCTCTCGACAGTTGAAGACGCATGAGATCAACTATCCTACACATGACCTCGAACTCGTAGCAGTTGTCTTTGCTTTGAAAGTATGGAGGCATTACTTGCTTGGCAACCATTGTGAAATCTTTTCTGATCACAAGAGTCTGAAGTATATATTCACACAGCCTGATCTCAACCTTCGTCAGAGGAGGTGGATTGAAACAATCAATGATTTCGATTTGACCATCAACTACACCCCGGGCAAAGCTAATGTCATGGCAGATGCTCTCAGCCGATAAGCTTATGTCAACAACCTCTCTTGTGCGAGGAATTCCGCAAGCTTAACTTTGAAATTGTGGATCAAGGTTATCTTATGAACCTTCTAGCAACACCTCTCTTGGAAGAAAAGGTCCATTCCATTCAGCTTGGGGACCCTTACACTAAAAAGATCATCTCCAACATTCAGCTTCTGAAGTATGAGTCTTTCCACGTAGATGACCAAGGCACTCTTTTCTTTCAACACCGGATGTTTGTTCCGAACTACCCGGGTTTAAGAGAGCAAGTTCTCAAGGAGGCGCATGATTATGTTCTTTCTATCCACCCTGGCAGCACTAAGATGTACATGGACTTGAAAACACAATATTGGTGGCCTGGTTTGAAACGATATTGTGCCAAGTATGTCTCGGAGTGTGATGTTTGTCGCAGAATTAAAGCTGTTCATCAGAAACCTTCCGGTCTTCTACAGCCATTGAAGCCTCCAGAATGGAAATGGGAGAAAGTAGAGATGGACTTCATCACTGGTTTTCCAAGGTTGCAGAAAGGCAACAATGCAATCTTTGTTGTCATTGACAGGCTTTCCAAAGTAGCTCACTTCTTTCCAGTCAAGGAAACAATTTCTGCAATTCAGTTGGCTGAGCTCTATATCAACAGAATTGTCTCTCTGTATGGAGTTCCTCTTGAGATCAGTTCAGACCGTGGAAGCATCTTCACTTCCAAGTTCTGGGGAAGTTTCCAAAATGCTTTGGGAACAAAACTAAACTTCAGCACAGCTTACCACCCACAGTCGCAAGGACAAGTTGAAAGGATCAATCAGATTCTAGAAGATATGCTCCGTGCTTGCGTTATCTCTTTCGGCATGAAGTGGGAAGAATGTCTTCCTTATGCTGAATTCTCTTACAACAACAGCTTCTAGAAAAGTCTAAAGATGGCACCATTTGAGGCTCTCTATGGTCGCAAATGCAGAACTCCGATTGGTTGGTCGGGCGCAGGTGAAAGAATATTGTTTGGCCCCGACATTGTAACTCAAGCGGAGGAGAAAGTTCACATCATTCTTGAAAATCTGAAGATTGCTCAAAGTCGCCAGAAGAGCAATTATGATAGAAAGCACACGGACATGGAGTATGTTCCTGGTGATCTCGTTTATCTTCGTGTCACTCCCATGAGAGGCACGCACCGCTTTGGTATCAAAGGAAAGCTGGCTCCTAGATACATCGGTTCTTTCAAAATTCGTGGAAGAAGAGGAGAAGTTGCTTATGCTCTTGAGCTCCCTGAACAACTCAAAGTCCATGATGTTTTCCACATCTCTCAACTCAAGAAGTGCTTCAAGGATCAAGGCAGGACCATGGACCATGAACTCATCAATCTCCAAGAACACCTTTCTTATCCAGAACACCCCACAAAAATTCTTGAAGTCGCAGAAAGAAGGACTCGCAACAAGTCCATCAAGTTCTGCAAGGTGCAGTGGTCGCACCATTCCGTTGATGAAGCCACTTGGGAACGTGAAGATGAGCTCCGTGCCAAGTATCCTACCCTCTTTGAGTCTTCTTCTTCCTAGAATCTCGGGGCGAGAGTCCTGTTTAGTGGGGGAGAGTTGTAGCACCCCAATTGTCTAACAATTGTAATGCTACTTGTCCTAGTAAGATATTGGCTACTCCATAGATATTATTGTTGCATCATAATTATATCATGCTCATGTCATCATGCCACCTTGCATTTGAGCATCATATAAAACCCTCTTTCTTTTGGTTTTTCTCTCATATGCATTATTAATTGTATTTGCCTCTTGATATTGTATTTGGCTATTGATATATTGTTCAATGCCCAAGTTGAGTTGGGGGCATATCTTTTATTTCATTTTCACCACCTTTCTCTTCCATCACTTTATAATTCCACCATCCTACTAGATCATGAGCTTTTTTGTCTTTACTTTGGTTGTCTCTAGCTCATGTGCAATAGGGTGGAACTAGTACATTAAATTTCTTTGCTTGGCTTTGTTCCACTTCTTGGAAATGCATAAGATTAATACCATCATATTAATATTGTTTTCACAAAAATAATCAATGGCATTATTATTTTTGCATGGGCCAAGCACTAGTCTTCACTACCTTCCTCTCCTTTGGTTTTTCTTTGGTTTGTTGGTTCCTATCTTTGTGGAAAACATCTTCTACCACTATTACACCATCCTCATAACCTCACCATCTCTTTTCTCACTTTTATTTATTTCCCCATGCATGAACCTTATGAGGCCTAATCCCTCTTTTTCTTTCTTTTCCTTTTCTTGGAATTCCTTTCACCTTCTTCTCATGTTAACCCAATACTCACAATGTTTCACTTGGGTTAACATTTTGCACTAGTTTCAACAATCTAAAAACCACATAAAATTAAACCTAATTAATCTCTTCATTCTACTCATAACTCTAATTCTCCTAAGCCCTAACTCTAAACCCCCCCTCTCTCTCTCTCTAGCTTGACCATCTCCTCCCTCTCTCTCTAACCTGCTGAGCAGCACCCTAGCTAACCCTAACCCTCTCCCTAACCCTAGCTAACCCTAACCCGAGCCATGTCCCATCTACCTAGCCTAGCTACCCCTTCCTCTCTTTTCTCTCCCTGACCGAGGGTCCCCTCCAGCCTTCTCCCTGGCCTCTCTCCTCCAGCCCCACCTGCAGCCTCAGGTCCCCCTCCAGCCGGCCGAGCACGTGCTCGAGGACGAGAAGGAAAAAGGTGGCACGAGGCCACCTTATCCCTGCCGTGCCCCAGCTGCCCTCCTCCCTCTCTCCCTCCTTTTTCCTTCCTCCCCACGCCTCCCTGGCCTCCCCAGATCTGGCCGAGTTGCCCCTCCTCTCCTCCTTCTTCCTCCCCGACGACAACCACCTGCCGCCGTTCGCCGCCAGCACCACCTCGCCCCGACGATCTAGCCGGCGTGCGCAACGTGGGGGTGTCCTGGAAGACCGAGGACCGTCCCCTGCCCCGATTCGTATGCGCCAACGAGGGCGAGAAGCTCCCCAGCACCGCCAGTACCTCGCCGCTCCCCGAAACCCTAGTTCGTCGGAGCGCCAGCAATCTCGACGCCTCGCCGATCCTCGCGCCAATCCGAGCCCACCAGGCGACCCGCGGTGAGCATCCCCTTCTCCCTGACACGGTCCGCCTCGATGTACCTCCCTAGCACCGCCAATGTTTTCGTCGGACACTCTCAGTGCGCGCCGCTCGCCGGCATCTGCAGCATCCCCGCACCGCGCCACACCCTATCTAGCCCCCCGCCCTTTCCTTGTCAACTCCCCTCACCCTACCGCACCGGTCAGCCCCCTCAGCGCGCACTCCCGCGGCCCGGGATCGAATCCCCGCTCCGCGCCGCGCACGCACCTACCGCCAGACGCGAGAGGAAGAAAAACAGTAAACCGGGGTCGTGGTCATCTTGCAAAAGTCCCCCCACCTTTTTGATTCCTGCGACCCGCGCTCCTAGCGGCCCTACCTGCCAGCCACCCTGAGCATTTTGTAGAAAAACCTCTCAGCTTTTCTGGCCGCAACCCGCGCTCCACCCCAGGCCCACCTGTCAGCCCCTGTCTCGCTCACCGCTGACACGCGGGCCTGCGCCAGTTGGCCCACCCCACAGTCAAAGTGGCTAGGCGAGCCCGCAGTGACAAAAGATTTTCCCCGCGTGCGTGGCCCAGTCAGCACCAGGCCCACCTGTCAGTGTCTGTGGCTAGAATTGCCTGCGGTGTAAAAAGTAATTCCCTGAGTCTGTTTTTATTAAAATCTTTTCCAAATTTATTTAAATTCAAATTCTTTTCAGATTCAAATAATTTTTAAAATGCAAATCCAAATAATACTTGTAATATATGTTTTGGAATCAGAAAAATGTGAGGAATTCAAATACGCCCTTCAAAATATATTTTGAACATTTTAATTCTCGAGATGATTAAAATTACAAGAAAATGCCCTTTTCCTTATTTAATTAATAACTTTTGTTTTATAACTCCAAATTTGACAAATAATATGTCTAAATCGATCAGCGCGACGAGCCCGTTCTATTTATGCAGTCCTTGTTATGAATTGAAGCATGCATCATGTTGTCATTTAAAATCTGAACTGTTTATGACAATAAAACTTGGTCAAATGAATGATAAAATGCTTTATTTCTTGTATCCACACCTCACCTTTGCCATGCTACTTTAATGCCATGTAATTGTGCATCATTAATCATGGCATGCTTGGTTGCTTGTTGCATTTTAATTCATATGCTTGTGCACTTTATTTATGTTGGCCCTTGTTTGTTTGGTTCTTCTTCGAATAGACGCCCAGCAGGAGAATTACCAGGAATCACAGGAGTATTACCCAGATCCATCTCTCGCTTCAACTGAGCTGCCAGGCAAGCACTACCACATGCTTGCATACATACAGTACCTATTGCCTCTATCTTATTCTTGCATCATTGAGTCGCGATTGCATTAAATTGATTCCCAAGTACTGCATGGCCTTTACTTTTAAACCACACCAAGCTTGTTCCGGTCCCATGAGCCACTACTACAGGAGTTGTTTGAGCCATGCGAGTCGTAGAAAAGCATGTGTAGGGTATGTGAGTGTATGATGAATAACGAGGTACCTAAACAACATAACCTGAGTAGTAATGGGATAACTAATGAAAGAGGCACTGGTGAGCAATATCTGCTATTTGGTTTTTCATGCTCACTTGTGTCCCGTAGGACCCCGAGTACTTGATTCCTGTTCCTTGTTTATTCGCACTATCCACATCGGGAGGCCTTATGCACCCCCCTGAGCTAGAGCTTGATTCATTCTTATTTCTTGGGGCCACAATTAGTTTGGGGCTTTATTACTATTCTGTACTTATGCCATGTTACTGCTGTATTTAAGATTGTGCGAGGAGCACCTGTACTGTTTTGGATCGTGACACATTTTCGCTGTATCGACAAGCCCAGTCACATTTTCGGGTTCCCAGTCGTTTACCGCCGTCCACACAAACCTTGGGTCCGTCTCGGAGCCGGCCAACTTCGTTGCGGGTAGCTTAATGGGGTGGCCCCCTGAAATATTACTGAATCCTGTGATTGCTTTGTCGTGAATGCCTCGTTGGGTTTTGATTTGGTTTTTCCGAGGTTGATCGAGTGTGTGTTGCTATTCGTGCACCCCTGCAGGGTAAATCTTTCTGAAAGCCGTGTCCGCGGTTATGGACGACTTGGAGCACAGTTTCTCGATCATAGACAAGTATAACTAAAGTACCGCTTTCAAATTGACTAAATACTTGACTAGTAAATAGTGCAAAACTCATGGAATGGTTAATAAAACTGCCAACGGATGATGGGGGTTGTTCGTCCGCTTCCTCGTTGGTAAGCGAGGAGGAGGATGGATCTGTTAATTATACTGTTATAACTGTTGTCCTTAATTCACGGACTTCCGTCTATCATTGGTTAGGCGGAAGGTTAGCTAGTATCTGTAGAATTGTTAGGTATTATCTTTTGCTGCAATTGCGTCACCCCAGGTTGTGTCCCCTTTAGCGGCATAAAGACTTGCTGAGTACCCCTAGGGTCTCACACGATAAATTGTTTGATTCAGATGAACAGGTGTACCCGCAAGATGGATACTGGGTGGAAGAGACAGATGATGTTGGCAACGATCATTCGGTGTAGAGATTCCGGGAACGGGGATCCGTGTGATCTGTGGGCGGGATGTGTTTATTTATGGGGCATCTTATGCCAATTTGCTTCTTATCCGTACTCGGATCTTGTTTTCCGCTTCCGCCTGATACTCTGATGTGTGATGTATGAGGAGCTATCCTAAATTATTATATCTATCTAGGACATTTGGATCTTGCCGTATGGCGTTGCAATATTTCTATTTCTTTTAGATGGAATGGCTCTGAGGACCGTTGTATGTGGCTTGCATACATACTCATTTGTGTATGTAGTTGATCCCTTCGCCTGCCGATTACGCCGCTCGTTCTTGTCCCGTTGTTTGAAAGTGGTTAGGACGGCCGAAAGGTCTACCGTGAGTGGCCCAGGGCCCCACCGTACTATTTTAACCACTTTCGTTCATCCAGGCATTAACTAAGAGCGTAATTCACCGAGGTAGATACATAGCGTGATCGTAAGATTACGCTCCAGGATAAGAAAATATCGGATCTCAGCAATGACTTGTTCGGAGAGAGGAGAAGACCAAAGTCGACGATGTCATTTTTGGTATGTTTCCTTCTTTCTGACTTGTTTGCATCTTCAGACTCTTTGGAGTCCTGATTTATTTGATTAACCCCTTTGCATTACATGCGCAGGTCCTCTGAACTTACTAGACTCAGCCTCTGCCGAACCTCGCACCAGCCGGCTTACTCAAGTCGGTGATTTGCTGCATGACTTCCGCCAGTCCATCGAAGATATTGGCGAAGTTCTCAAGGTTCTGGACATGCATAGCGTATCCGGCTCTGAAGTGCGAGATAAGGCCAAGGAGATGCCCCAGATCATCAAGGACTGGAACATGTCCTACACACAAACCATAACGCAGAATGCTCTCACCATGGTCATGAGCCACCATGGAAGCATGGATACTTGGCAAGTGACCAGAAGGTATTCTACTATGGATGAAGACGGTCAGAAGCAGGACATCAAATCCATCATGGACTCCTGCGCCGGATACGGGTGCCACATAGCTGACTTGACTAGCTACGATACTCCCTTCTTCACTCGCGTAGAGAAGCCGCCTCCGCCCGTCGAAGAAACCGGTGAAGCTTCCGACGATGAATAAACCATCTCGGATTTGAACGTCTTGGAAAGATACCGAAGCGAGGCTGATGTTTCTAGCGAGCCGGTAGCTCCTTCTTGCCCTGCATCATAGAGCATCAGAACAAACATTGTATTATTCTGAAAACAATCCGGGTTGTAAATAAGTAGTATGATACTTTTTTGCTAGTGCTAAGTTTAAATATATCTATTTAGCACTTTTGGTTTTATAATTTTCGTGCCTGAAATTTTGATAAGCACTTATGTTTTTTGTTTGTACTTGTCATTTATCTAGCTTTCCGCCTCGTCACTTTCATGAGCCGGCCAATCTTTAGCACGAAAACTTTGCCGAGCAACAGAGCTTAGTTGCTAAACTAGTTTAAACTCGGAAACGAAGCCGACTTCCAGTACCAACAATTCACTACTCGGAAAATGCCTGCATCCGGCAATCAGACAAATAACTAAAGCACAGACTATCAGATTTAGATTTATACCCGAAGGTAGCAATTTTAGAATCGAAAATATAGACCAGAACAAACATGAGCATAAATTACTTTCAAGTATTCTGGGATTTTCAATGGTGACATGGTCATTCGGAAATAAGATGGTAAAAAACTTCTCAGAATTTTTTGGAGGCAACCAACACTTTATTTCTCATTGAACATGTACACATATATGATTACAAATAAAAATAAACTAAGAATAAAAGGGACGTAGCTGAGCAATATTCCATGGTCTGTCTAATTCATCCGGGTCTGTACTGCCTCCAACTCTCTTTCTTTTCTTAGTAGCAGGTCTTTCTTTGACTGGCCACATATCAATTAGGTAGTAAGAACCATTGTGCATTACTTGACCAACTAAAAATGCCCCTTCCCATATTTGGGAAAGTTTGTGCTTTCTTTGCTGCACAAGCCAGAGAACCAAATAGCCCTTATTAAAAGACCGGTTTCTGACTCTCTGGCTATGATACTTGCGTAACTTTTGCTGATAGGGTGTTGATCTCATCTCAGCAACGACGCGCACTTCTTCGACTAAGTCGAGATCATTTTGTCGAGAAATTTCGGCATCCTCTTTAATATACGCGGCAACTCTAGGAGAAGTGTGAATAAAATCACTAGGAAGAACTGCTTCTGCACCATAGACCAAGAAGAAAAGGTGTGTATCCGGTTGACCTATTTGGAGTTGTTCTTAAACTCCATATTACAGAAGGTGATACCTCTGCCCAAGCCCCCGCAGCACGTCGTAGTGGTGCTTCGAGTCTTGGTTTTAGGCCTCGTAGGATTAAACCATTTGCTCTTTCGACTTGTCCATTAGCTTGTGGATGTGTGACTGACACAATGTCAAGCCGGATATTTTGTTCATTGAAGAATTCGGCAAGCTCTTCCATAGAGAAATTACTCCCGTTGTCCGTGATAATGCTATGCGGATAACCGTATCAGATTATGACATCCTCAACAAATATTCTGGCTGTTGCTCCATCACAACTAGTGATGGGTTTAGCCTCAATCCATTTTGTGAATTTATCCACCATCACCAAGAGATGAGTAAATCCACTGGGAGCCCGTTTAAACGGTCCTACCATGTCAAGCCTCCAGACCGCAAAAGGACATGTTATAGGTATTGTTCGCAGCTGATCAGCCGGAACGTGAGCTTGTTTGGCATATTTTTGGCAGCCCTTACTCGTCTTGACGAGCCATTCAGTATTTGCCTTGGCTGTAAGCCAGAAAAAACCGTGTCAGAAGGCTTTTGCCATTAGATATTTGGCTGCAGCGTGTTCACCACACTCGTTTTCGTGGATCTCTCATAAGATTTCCACCCCTTCTTCAAGACATAGACAGTGCTGAAAAACCCCAGATGCACTCCGCTTATAGAGCTGACCACTAATTATAGTGTAGGCTTTTGCTCGTCGGACGATCTGTCGGCTCAGAACTTCATCTTCGGGTAATTTTCCATCTACCAAGTAATCAAGGTAGGGTTGAGTCCAGCTGGGAATAACAGCTAGAACTGCTACTAAAGGTGAGTCAGATTTGGTTGGATATTCCTCATCCACTACTTTTATAGAGGGAACTTTGAGGTGCTCTAAAAATCGCCATCCGGAACCTTTTTCCAGGCAGAGCCTATTCGAGATAGTGCATCTGCTTCCTCATTTTCTGTTCGAGGGATGTGTTGAACTTCAAACCCTTCAAACGATTTAGATAATTCATCCGCGACAACTCTATATGCTGCCATGTGTTTATTCGCATTACAGATATCCGATCCTTGTTGAGCAACAAGATCCGAATCTCCATAACACATTAAACGTCGGATGCTGATGTCCTTAGCAATCCGGATTCCATGCGGAAGTGCTTCATACTTGGCAATGTTATTTGTCGCCGTGAAGTGGATCTGTAGTACATAGAAAAGTTTATCTCCCTAGGGTGATTTGAGTACCACGCCAGCCCCGAACCCCCCAGCGCCTTAGACCCGTCAAAATGCAAGGTCCAGTACTCCGATTTTGGCAGGGTCATATTCTCCATTGTCTCTGTCCAATCAGCGACAAAGTCAGCGAGGATTTGGGATTTTATTGTTGTACGAGGTTTGTACTCAATGTCGAAAGCTGGAAGCTCTATGCCCTATTTTGCGAAGCCTCCTATGGCATCACTGTTGTTGATTATGTCTCTCATGGGAGCTGTGCTCACCATGGTAATTGGTTGTTCCTGAAAATAATGCCGCAACTTACGAGATTCTAAGAACACACTATAAGCCAGCTTTTGATAGTGCGGATATCGTTGCTTTGATTCAGTTAAGACTTCGCTGAGATAGTAAGTCGGACGCTGCACCAGGTGTTCCTGATTTTCCTCCGGTCTCTCCACCACCATGACGATACTGACGACCATGTTTGTCGCAGCGAGATAGAGCAACATCGGTTCCTGTGGTTCCGATGCTGCAAGGATGGGAGCAGATGAGAGTACTGCTTTCATGTCTTGTAGCGCAACTTCAGCTTCGTCGGTCCAAACGAATTGCTTGGTCTTTTTCAGGAGCTTGTATAGTGGTGCGGCTCTTTCACCGAGCCGGCTTACAAACCAACTAACTGCGGCAATGAAACCAGTTAGTCTTTGAACGTCCTTCAGGCGAGTCAGCCTCGAAATATTGAGTATAGCCTTGATCTTGTCTTGGTTTACCTCTATGCCTCTTTGAGACACGATAAAACCTAACAATTTTCCGGCTGTTATTCCAAAGAAACATTTCTTAGGGTTAAGCATTATTTTGTATTTTCGTAGATTAGAGAACGTTTCCTCCAAGTCGGAAATTAGCGGTTCCTTCTTTTTGGACATCACCGCAATATCTTCCACGTATGCATGTACATTGCGTCCGATTTATCATGGAGGCAACGCTGCATAGTGCGCTGGTACGTAGCTCATGCATTGTTGAGCCCAAAGGGCATCGTAAAAAAGCAGAAGGTTCTGAAGGGGGTTATGAATGAAGTTTTGACTTTGTAAGATTCCTTCATCCTGATTTGGTGATAACCGGAATATGCGTCGAGAAAACATAGGAGTTCCGAGCCTGCAGTAGAATCGATAACTTGTTCAATCCTAGGAAGATCGAACGGATCTTTGCGACAAGCCTTATTCGAGGCAGTATAATCAACACACATCCTTAAATCAGTGGTGTCCTTTTTAGGGACCATTACAGGATTTACCGACCACTCAGTGTGGATGACCTCTTCTATGAATCCGGCTAACTCGAGCCGGGCTAGTTCCTTAGCTATTGCCTTATTCTTTACATCACCGAAACGTTGTAGGGACTGTTTGATGGGTTTAGAGTTCGGGTGTACATTTAGAGAGTGCTCGGCAAGTTCCTTAGGTACTCCGGTCATGTCAGATGGCTGCCATGCGAAGATATCCTGATTTGCTTGGAGGAACTTGACGAGCGCGCTTTCCTATGCGCTATCTAGGCCTACGCCTATCTGGGTCACCTTGGAGGGGTCATTATGTTGGGTCCGCAGCATAGAAAACAAAAAAAATCCTACGATGTGAACTACACGCCAAGATCTATGTACTAGGTACAAAGCAACGGGTGGACATACATCCAATGAGAACTTACCCTCAAACACAGTGAGTTTTGTTAACGAGTAGGAACTCATGGTTGATGTAGTCGTACACTTGCCGATCTCAAGATCGTGAGGAAGTCCGAGCGCCGCAACTCAGCAGCGCATCCACACTCGCACACACGTTCAAGCCACCGGAGAACCTCCACCTCCTCGCTCTAGCGATCCAGCGGAAGCAGCAAGTCCTTCCAGACGAAATGCCACCGGGAACATGTATCTCGCTAATCCGAGACCATGGGGAATAATTCTAGAGGGGGAGAGAGATCCTTCACAAGGAGGTGTGAGGATGAAGGAGGGAATGGGTGGCCTTTTATAGGAGGAGGGGGTGCCCCCTCTCTCCATGGCCGGCGCATGGGGGGTGACCCCTCACCTCCCCTATTCATGTGGTGGTAACCCCTCCACATTAAAATGCCTCTTCACATTCCCTTTTAAAGTCTCCACTTCAAATGCATTAAATTTCTCCAAATTTAATGCTCTCTCATTTAATAAAACTCTTTTTATTAAATTTATTCAGAATTTTGTTAATTACTTTAATTAACAAACATTCACATATAGCCCCTTGCAATATTTCAATATCACATGCAGAACCACTTTCTGCAATTTCACCCGAAACAATTTCTGGTTTCTATTGAAACAATTCCTGCGCTTTTCAATTCTTTCGTCTGAAACATATGTGCTCCAAAATGGTGTCCGGTAACTCTTAAGTGTGCCACCCTACGGTTCGCGAATAATGCAGACATGATCGACACCCTTCTCCGATCAATAATCAGCAACGGGACCAGGAGATCTGTACTGACTCCTACACATTCAACGATGACTTCTGTGATCGTGAGAAACTTTAATGCTTGTAACTAAATCCCTTTGTCTCTCGATATATTACATGTCCGAGATTCGATCATCGGTATCTCCGTACCTAGTTTGATCTCGTTACCGACATGCACTCTTTTCTCGTTCCCGTGATATAACATTCTAGTGATCACATCACTTGCTTGCAAGCTATCTTAATGTGATATCACTGAGAGGGCCCAGAGTATATCTATCCGTCATCTGGATTGACAAATTCCACTCTTGATCCATGAGCCTCAACATAACACCTTCATAGTACTGAACCCATCTTTATAGTCACCCTGTTACGGTGTGACGTTTGATGTTATCAAGATACTCTTCCGGTGTAAGCAATTAACATGATCTCATGGTCTAAGGATAAAGATTACTTCGTATCATGTTGTAGCAATATAAACATAATGACTTGATCGTAATGCTATACTTCGGATGAATGTTCATCACATCATTCCACCAATGGTGTGACCTTGTTATTAACAACATCCAATGTCCATGATCAGGAAAACTTGATCATCTTGTTAATCAACAAGCTAGTCCATAAGAGAGGCATAACTAGGAACCCTTTTTGTTTATTAAACACACATATATTGATGTTTCCGATCAATACAATTCTAGCATGTAAAATAAACATCTATCATATATAAGGAATATATAATAACAACTTTATTATTGTCTCTCAGGGTATATTTCCTTCACATTATCCTTCAACGGCATCTTCTTCGTCTCTTTTGATGCCTTGAACTCCAGATTTGGCTTTGCCACCTCCTTCTTCGTCGCGGGCATCTCAGACGGGTCAATAATTTCTTGATCTCCTGGTACTCCTGGGCATGTAGCACGGCTTCGTCAAAGGCAGAATTTCCGTCCTCGCACTCTCGTGCCTTCTTCGGGTCTCCCCTGATGGTGATCACGCCGTTGGGACCTGGAATTTTCATCATATTATAAATGTAACACGGACGAGCCATAAAAGCCCAGTAAGCCGGATGTCCGAATATAGCGTGGTACGTGCTCTTGAACAGGACCACTTCGAATGAAAGTGCTTCCGTCCGATAGTTCTTTGGAGTTCCAAATGTCACATCCAAAGTTATTTCTCCCAGGGAATTTGCTTGTCTTCCTGGGATAACTCCTTGAAAGATCACAGAGCTGTAATTCAGCTGGGTCTCCGAGATCTTCATTCGGCGTAGCGTTTTGACATACATGATGTTAATGTTGTTGCCGCCGTCCATGAGAGTCTTGGAGAAACCAAAGCCGTTAATAAGTGGATTGACGACTAAGGCATATTTTCCTTGCATGTGCGACTTAGGCAGATGATCAGCACGGTCAAAGGTGATTGTCACTTCCGACCAGTCCAAGAATTGGGGGACAGCCGAAACAGTTGCGTTGAGCTCGTGCAGAACTGCTTTCTTGACCTTAGCTGGTTGAGATCCGAGGAAGGTGATGTAAGTGTCTTTCTTTGTTGGGAAGTTTTTCTTCCCTTCTGGCTTGGGATTTGAAGCATCGGCTTCCTCCATGTCAGAATCTTCCTTGGTATCTTTCTCTTTTTCAGGATTCTTCTTTCCCTTCTTCCGCTTAGCCCTGTAGCCAGCAGTATCGTCTTTCTTAATGTCGTCATTAAAAGGACACTTGGCGTTTGTGTGAGAAGATCCCCTATTGGCGTCTAAGTGATGCACATATGGGTTATTGGCAATGTCGACCCAGGAGTAGGTTTTGCCAGGTTGATGGTCTCCTCTACCTTGGACTCTTGATGTCCCACAACTGCGTCCGCAGCCACCACCGCGCCCTCCTCGTCCTCTAGAGCCAAAAGTAGCAGTGACCACTGCCGTTTTCGCGTTGGGTTTTTCTTCTGAGGTATTCTTGCGCTTCTGGCCTGCTGCTTTGGCTGTTTTGCCGACTGTGGCACATCCAGGGTGTTAAGTAATCCCTCTGCATCGTCGTTAGCATCTGCATACTTGCTCGTTGTTTCTATCATCTGTCCCAAATCAGCTGCCTTGTCATATTTCAAGCGATGACGTAGTAAACCAATTGGGAGTCCTGCAATGAAAGCTTCAATCACAGTTTGGTCATTTACCCCTTCATAGGACTTCTTAGTGTCGATCCATCGTCCGAGATAATCTCGGCAAGTTTCTCTAGCTTTCTGGGTGCAACGCTATAGGTCTCCAACTATACAGGGCCTGCGATATGTGCCTTCGAAATTCCGGAAGAATGCGCTTTGCTTGTCATACCAATTGTGGATGGTGTTCTCCAGAAGTTCATTGAGCCATGATAGTGCTTTCTTCCACAACATAAGTGGGAGATATCGGGTTGTAACCAAGCTGTTTCCGCCTTTGGCGATGCAGCAAGCCTGGAAAAAATCCTGGAGCCAAGTATCTAACTGGGCTACACCATCGTAGGATTGGATGTGTCTTGAGATAGAAAATCCTTCCGAGAAATGTGTTTGTCGAATTTGTGGTCCGAAGCATTTTGGGCCCACATATATATCATCATTTTCATAGCACCGTGCCTCTATGTTTGAGTTAACCCGGTGTGTCGCGTCACTTGGGGATAGAGATCACTGTCCTGATTGACGGCTATGGCTGTGATGCCTTCGAGCCGGACTTCGGCTTGTGCCACCACCTCCTCCGCCACGACGCCCTCCTTGGCGTCCTTGGGAGACGTTGTGATGGCTACTTGGTGGAGAGGGTGGAGCAGCTTGGTTGTTTCGGCTGATCGCCGGTCTCTGTTCGGAGCATCATTATTCCTATTCCGGGGAGGGTCTTCATTACGACGAGCCCCCTGTCGGCTTGACCTGGCATGGTGTCTGTCATTCCTAGTGTGGTGGGAAATAGCCGGACGACTTGTATGTCTAAGAGGTGGCAGTCTTTGTCGGTCCTCCTCTCGACGCTTCTCTTTGTCTTCTTCCCTGTGATCGTTCAACTCTCGCCGGAGAGGATTCTTCGGATATAGGGCAGCGATCGCCTCTTTCTCGGCGGCTAGAGCAACGTTGCGCCAATCAGGTGCAGCACTGTGATGCTGTCCTGAAGATCCGGTTCTTGACTGATTGTCTTCCCAACGGTTGGAATGGTGATGTTGTTTCAGAGCCCATTGGAGTCCTATGTCGTTCTAGGCCGGATCCGTGCGACATTGGTCCGATTGGAAGACCAGTTTTCTGCTACCGGATTTGGCGACCTTCTACTATTCTAGATCCTTCGTGAGTAGCTTAATGCCCAATCGAACCTATTCCGGGCCTGGGTTGTTTGCCAGGATGTCTCGGGCTGCAGAGGTGTTTTGCACTAGTGTTGGATACACCAGATCTCTATTACTATGGAGCCGAGACATCCTCGGATCTCCCTCAAAGA
The DNA here is from genome assembly GCA_910589775.1 of Avena eriantha. NCBI lineage: Eukaryota > Viridiplantae > Streptophyta > Magnoliopsida > Poales > Poaceae > Avena > Avena eriantha. The sequence continues at coordinate 518,758,403 of OU342743.1, read as the reverse complement.
GAACCTTTCGTACTTCCGGATGTTTGTCAGCCCGTACGTGGATTTTCCGGTTCTTCTGATGTTCTAGAGAGATGAGCTTCTCCGCCTTGGCCATGTGCTTCTTCTCTTCCTCGATGTTTTGGACCTCATCCAGGAGTACTTGGCGACGCGCTTCTAGTGCCTGGGCCCTTTTTTCCAATTCTGCAGCGGTGAGTTCCTCCGTAGTAGGTATAGGTGTGGTTAATGCAGCATCGATGACTTTACGGGAACCTGCGATGACCACGTGTCCATCCACCGACTATTCTTTGGGCTCGTTTGGAATAAGTGCTCCATCCGAGTCTTCCTCGTATTCCTCGACAATCACCTCCTCTGTAGGAAGTTCTTTTCCCGGGGTCTTGTTCTTCTTGTTCCTTTTCTTTGCCTTCTTGGCAGCGCCGGTAGCAAAGATGGCTTTGGGTCCGTTTCCCGGAGTCAAGCTCTGATCGGTACTTTTGAACAGCTAGACCTCGGCATTATCTCCAATATCCATGCCATCCTGTGCTTTGGGAGAGTCTTCCCCGGATACTTCATCCATGGCTTCTCCTTCTTCTACAGCTTTGGAGTTGTACTCCTCTTCATGTTCCGCGGAGAACTTTCGAAAATCTGACGACGTCATCGAGTCATCCGAGGATGCGGGTAAGGTGTTTGTTCCGATCGCCTCCAGCACTAAGTCAATGTTCTCTCCAGCATCGGCAGAGCCGGATCCGGATCCAACATATCCGACGAAATGTGATATGTGGGTCCTGAGGTAGTTGTGAATTTCCTCGTGGGCTTTCTTTAAGATCCTGATGATTTCGAGAACCTCATCCACGCTTGCATCTTTCATCATCATGCGCCTTAACGTGTTCCTCAGGAATGGTTGATCTATTCCAGTGTTGGTAGAGCCGGAACCAAGGTTGTAGTTGTGATCCTCCTGGATTTCGACCTGAGCGGGTGGATCGATCTGGGATTCGGCCTCGCTAGGGAGATCCACTCCAGATTCGACTTGAACCGCAAAATCTGCTTCAGGACCGGATTTCTCCACTATATCCGTAACAGGTGTGCGCTGGGTGGGTTTAGGGTTTGCTGAGATCTGGAACTCTGCCGCCTCCGCGGACAAAGGGGACCCAGAAATTTCTTCTACCTCTATCATCACCGCTGGGGTGGGTTGGACAGGTTCAGCGAATCCGATGTACACATCGATCTCGCCGAAAGACATAATGGTGTAGGCAGTCATGGCCTCCCTAGCCGGGATCCAGGTCTCATCGAGAACGGTGAGAGGGACGTCGCTGGCATAGAGTATGCGACCGACGGTGATAGTCTCGCCAACTCTGACTCTTGCAGATTCTGCTCGGAACGCAGATCCGAAGCTCACTCGCCCCACGGTGGGCGCCAACTGTCGTCGGATTGATGACAAGTATGCCATGAGGGGGTCCTTGAGGCGTGTGGAAGAGATGGGTGTGAGACGTACGGTATTCTAGGATGGTGAGCACACAAGTTTACCCAGGTTCGAATCTGCGGTGACCCAGCATACCACTGCATGATGTAGTACACTATAGTCATTGACATAACACCAATGAAACACCGTTCACTAGTATTACATCCCTCAGAGTGGTACAACAGAAACACAGCAGGTCCAAGACATGACTATAGAGTACAACTCGACTCTTTACAAAAGATCCAGAGAACAATCTAGGTTAAAGAGAGAGGAAGAACTTTTTACAAGGAAGAACCAGAAATGATAACTCCGAACTATCTGGCTAAAAAGACTATTATCTAAACCATTTGGCTTGCCATTGCTGCTATTGCAATGCTCTACAGAAATAGGTTTTATGGCTAGAGAATCTACTCCTATCTAAACTGACACTTTATCTTCACTTCAGCTGATGTCTATGTTGACTTCATTGACTTGATTGAAGAACCTGAGCTGTCGATAATGATTTCTTGAGAAGAAATTGATGTTGACATCATCTTCAACGGCTTAGAACCTAGCAAGGGTTAAGAAGGTACGGTTAAATATGAGCGTACTCAGCAAGTTCACTAAAAAAGAGTGTATGATGCACTATCTCTACAGCCACAGACCATAGGTCGTAGGCAATGCAGGTTTTCGTAAACATTTCTTCAAAGGTTGCTTTTATTCTGAAAACTATGTCCGACAGCCTTCACAGGTTGACCAGAACCTTCATGGGGTTGCTTTCCTGCCGCGTTCGTAGCTCCTTCCCAGAACAGGGAGTAATATGTCACAATTTTTATACTCTGCAGAGGTGCGTTACTTTACCCATGAGAGACCAAATCCTTGTTGCACAACCAGGCAGCTTACCCGTCCACACTTCCTTTGGTGTGGGGCCTAGTAGATGGTCCAAGCCAATCACTGCCATCTCCGCGATACCATATGTCTGCATGATCCTCCGGGCTGAGCTCCATCTCCGTTAAGCCCCCATTTCGGGCAAGCTATAACCCTGATGAGTTCCCGAAGACTCTATGGGCTGGTGATGCCCCTGGCAAGCTCCAGAAAGGTCTAAATACCTCCGACAGCCACTCATAGATAATCTAGACACCAAAATCGTGGGGCCTAAGGGTGCCCACCCATATGCTGGATCCACACAAGGAATCCTAGCGTCACGATAAGGTCATCTTGCCTCCATATGAAAGGAAGAAGATACAACTGACTTCTCCATCCCAATCCAAATCTCATGGTTAACGCGTAATATACGGCGCTAGAATCATTGGCGACATTGGTTATTAAGTCCTAGATATTATGTTCCTTTACCACTGGAATTGTTATCAATAGATTATTACCATTTGGTAAATAATCCATAATCATATTATTATGAAAATAGGGTTTTCTGGCCTTTTTGAAATGTAGGTGATGACAACATTTGAGTTACAAGCATTTGATAAAAAATAACCAAAGGACATGAGCAAGTTGTGAACTTGCCTTTTGTGATTGCAAGATTATGCACTCACGGTCTTCAAGACATTAGAAGATCCAAATTTTGTAAACAACATCATTGGTCCAGTAAGGACTAATGTTTAAAGAAGCAAGATGCAACGATGCATAAGTAATTTAATGCAATTTTATAAATGTGAATCCCCGGAATAGTCGTATCTGATCTAGGGTTTGGAAACTGGTGATGATTTCTTTAGAATGTGTTCCACTTTTATACTAGTTTCACTCTTGTGCTTCTTATTAAGCCTTGTGAGTGTGTGAAATGATATGTAAATACAACAAGTAGTATACAATAGTAAATCACTCGAATGGGGCATGATATCTAAAAGATTTCTTGAGCAAGATTACTAATCAATTAGAGCTTTCAAGAAGTGTTTAAGGATTAATTTTATTGTTTCTTAAAGGAATAACTTTTTAAGGAAAGGTTATTTTTGCAAAGTAAAGGTATTTAAATTTTAACATGCAAAGTATAGAAGTGAAGTATAATAATATTCTAAGATTGAGGTGGATTGTTATCTGGTAATCATGATGGAAATTATTATGTTAAGTGGTTAAGAGTTAAAGGAATTGTTATGATTGTTGTTTGAAGTGGGAAAACGAATAACTTTTGAACAAAAGATTTCTTTGTTAAAGTTTAAACAATCTTTGTGGTTAATCAAATGCGATCCATATCGGTTACGCCAATCCGATAAGTTTGGACTTTGACATGCTTATGACTTAATTTATAATAGACAGAAGTTAACTATAAAAACATAATACAATTTGGTCCTTATGCTATAACTTTGGTAGAGCAAAATTATCTTTAAAAGGAACACAAATAGACTTAGGGTTCTGATGTATCTAGATCATCATTGAGTTCTAGGGTTAATGCAAAGATGGTTAAGAGTGTGAATTCATTCACTTCTAATTTAAGTGAATGCTAAGTTCAAGGGTGATTTGTTATTATGGAAATGCTTTGACTTATTCATGAAAGCAAATTTAAATGATCTCATTAAAGTGTTAAGGTTTAAAACCATATTAAGCATTATTAAGAATTGGATAGTATTCACTTTTATTATAAGTGAATGATGTTTAAAATTTATTCAAATTGTTGCTTTATCTTGTAGTTATGGTTTTAAAGAGTTACATAAATGTTACTAGTTTACTTTTAAGTATTATGATAAATTTAAGTTATGATTTTGGAAGTAATATTTAAATGTACAAGATTTAGAGTTTTACATAAAATTGTGATTATTTCTTATTTAAGAATGTTCTTGAAGAATTTACCAACTAGATAATAAATAAGGATTTATTTCTTAATAACCTTAAAATGTGTTGGAATAATATAATTAGTATTTTTCTGGTAAAGCATATTTACTTAATATCTTAGAAGTGAATTTTATTTGACTTTAGGTGTTATCCTTATTTTTACAAAATTCCACAAAGGATTATATATATTTAAATATTTGCTTCAAGCTTTATTTGTAAACAATTAAGTTAGTATTTTTATAAAATAGTAGACTCATTTTTATATGTAAAAATGATTTTTATTTAATTTTAAGTCTTTGTTTTAATTTATGAAATTTCTTTTAGGTCCTAATGGTATTAATAGTCATGTTATATTTTTCTTAGGTATATATTATTTTTTTGATCATTTTGATATATTATAACTATTTTTAAGTTTTTTCTATATTTTTCTAGAGTGTAAGCTAGGCTCAGGGGTATTTTGGTCATTTACTAATTGGGATAACAAATTATTTTTGGAATTTCTTTTGGAACTGGGCCAGGCTCATCGACTTACCCATCTGGCCCAACTTGGCCCAACTAGGCTCGGGGTCAACTCTCAACACCGACCCCAGCCCACCCTCTCTCATGCACATAAACACGCACGTGTTATCCTCACCCCTCTTGTTCCCCTCTTGGTCGCGGTGGTGTCGCCGCTGCCGCCAGTTCCACTCTGTCCTGTTGCCGGCCAACTTCGTACCACCGTCTGCCGATGATGCCCTGGTCGATCTTCTCCATCAATTACTTTCGTCTCGACGCTGCTCTGCTTCCCCGTTCGCACCCTGCGAAACCCTAGCCATGCGGTTCGGCTAGGTTGCCGGCGCGGCTTCTCTAGCCCCATGCCCCCACCTGCTGCTCGAGGGAGACCAGGACATTCCCTTCCTCGATGTCAACACCCGGATTTTAAATCCCAGATGCCTGTTATGTCATCCATCACAATCCCAGGATTACCATTTTTGTGAGACATAACAGATTGGATATCAGAGTACATCATCCATTACAACCCATACATAAGGTCTTACACAAATAAGGATCTCATGATCCAGTCTTAATACAACAAGCAGTGGAATAAAAGATAAGCGTAGCGGTGGGGTACATCTTTAGGGGCACATGCAATGCTGACGAAGGCAGATAGTCCTAGTTATCATAGTCGTCCTGCTGGCCATCATCTTGGTAGTCTCCTTCATAGTCTGGCCATGAGAATAGGCAGGGACAAAAGCCATGAGTACTCTTTAAGTACTCGCAAACTACCACTAACAAGTAGTATAGTTCTAAGTTAAAGTGCTAACTCTAAGTTTAACTATCCAGTTAAGTTTGAAACCTAAGCTGAGTTCTGAAGCAAAGAAAGATAAAATAAAGTTCTAGAATCACTTAAGTTGGGAAGCTAGTGTCATAATCACAACCCTGTTGTGGTCAAGTCCAGATTCATCATTCATTTCATAAGTTATTTTGAAAACATATGACAACGAAACAATATGGCCATTCCAACTGTCCATAACCGCGGACGCGGCTATTCGAATAGTTTGACACTCTGCAGAGGTGGTACACTTTCACCACAAGATTTGATATATCTGTTAGGGGTAACCCTGAATCATCATACTTAGTATGCAGATAATCAAACATAACCTTTCCTTTACACACCCTAGTATAAGCACCTCTCCTATGAGCATGGCCTCCCAACCATGACTATCTGTCATCTTGGGCACTGCATAGGTGGACAACATTGAGAAGTAGACTCAGCTCAAACCTCTCCCGCAAGGGAACTAATACTAATGCATATAAATTTCTGGCTAAGCTTTATCCAATTCAGGTATTGTGGTTGTACGGTAAATTTGGAATGGTATCGCATCCGAATCCAACCATCAGTTTTGTAAAAGGGTTAAGGCTCATGCCTCAACATTTTCATCATCATAGTCCATTTGTGTTTCTCAACACATGTCAAAACATGTCAATAGAATGACTCATCATTCTAAGGTTTTCATAATTCATTTTCACCAAGTATTCCCATCTAGAGTGACTCAAGTTTTTATCTACTCTAAACTTCTAAGTTAAGAGTGTTCACTAAGGTGGAAATGATGGGATAAATCTCATGCCATAGAATGACATCTAAAGTTATCTCTATAGGTCAAGTTATATACTCTTTATGCTACCTTCTAAACAAGTAAAGAACTTTGATAAAGTAAAGTAAGTAAGACTTGAAAATAATACTTGGGGTAAGTAATAGTCAAGGTGGTATACAAAAAGCATGCCTAAAGAATCTTTGCTCAATCATCTAGCTTAACTCTAGCTTGCTAAACATTTTACTTGCAAGTGTTAGTTTGCATTGTTAATGGTGGCTTGGCTTGTGCAGTGTAGTGGTTGAAGTTTTCTTCCTCCTCTTGATAGAATCCCTCTTCCTCGAAAGCTTGGTCGGTACTATCGTCTATAAATACGTACGAAGTACAGAATCACCAAACAATACTTAACTAGTCTAATTAGCACTCTAAGGCATATATTTGATGATCTATTATCATCACAAGCATCACAAGTTTTATTAACTAGTTTCCTTCTTTTTATTTTAGAAAAGTAATTTCTACTCATTGAAAATTAACTAAGATTTAATATTCACCAATTAAAATATGGGATCATGTGGACACATGTCATCACCACATATTCTAACATGTGGGAATGTAATTTAAGGGTTGGATCACAATTACTTTGGTTTAAGTTTATTATTTAATGATTTAAAGTGACTAGAAATGCCCATATAGCATTATTTTTGTCCTAGTCCCAAGTCACTCCATGTAAACCTTAATATTATTACATATTCAGATAGGTCTGGTGAAATGTGAATTTTGAGAGTTGGAATCAACTCAAAAGCTATCATGGTTGATTTTATAAAAATGTTGCAAGGTGCAAAAGCTTCTGTCTTATTATTTTTACTAGGAGAGATCTCTAACTCCAATTGAATTAATCCAACGGTCTTGGGTAGATCTTTTCAATAGCTTTCTAACAAAATTGGAATCACTCCATTTGGATTTGTAAATCTCTCTGAATTGAATTTCAAATTAAGGGACAGAACTAGTTTTAAACTAAATAGAAAAATCCTAATTCAAACTAAATGGGTCGCGCAGGAAAGCTAACGGGCTGCCCCAGTGACACTACGTGGCGCGGGGCACAGCTGACAGGGGGCGTCCACCGGTCAGAGGCTCATTACACGCGAAGCGGTACGGGGCGATGTGGGCCGTTAGATTAGAAATAGGATCAATGGCTCGGGCTCGTCGTCGACGACGAACAGGTCGCCGGCGAGGTCGAACCCTAGTGGCTCGGTGGGGGTGCTTAGGAGGCGTACCATGGCTCCAGCGACGACGGCGAGGCGGGCAAACAGACTGGTAGACGACGGCGAACTCTGGGGTGGTCGAGGCAGCTCCGGGGGTGGTCGCAATCAACGGGGCCCTTCTCCTATAGAGGCGGCCAGCTCTGGTGAAATTCCGGTGACTGCGAGCTCGAGTGGCTCCGGGGAGAAGTGGGGACAGATCAGTGGAAAGAGGAGAGGTGAGTGGTGTGCAGAAAATGGCTGGGGGTGGCCTCTATTTATAGCTCAACAACGCGACCAAGAGTGATGGGCGGGCGGCTCCGGCGAGGGCTGCACAGAGTGCTAGCGGCGTGGCTCGGGGTAGGGGACGGTGGCTGGTCTCCTGGCAGTGCTCTACGGGGTAAATGCGGGCCAAGGGACGGTGGCGTTTGGTCGGGCGGTGCGCACGCTCTGAGCTGCAGAGGCGGAGGTCTTCACGGCGAGCAGTGGCTGTGGTGCAATGGGCGGAGAACGGGCATGTCTGCCATGTTCCTGGGGTCATGGCGACGCGGTGGGTGCGGGCTGCAGTCGAGGGGTGGCGTGTGCACGCGTGTCGGGCGCGGCGCTTTGGCGCGTGCTCGGCATGGCGCAGACACTCAGTGCGCGGCGCTCTGTGGGTGGTCCACTACTTGGCCTGGCTCGGGGAGGGGACAGAGAGTGGTGGTGAGGTCTGGGCTAGCTTGTAAACATGGTGAGGGAGAGGGGCGGTCTGCTACAGTGATGACAAAGTTGGCCAGCGACATGGTGCTCGACATGGCATGGCATTGCTGCTAGGGGGTACGCGATGGGGTGCAATTGGCCTAGTTGGATCAAGTGGAGACAGTGGGAGTAAATGGGGATCAATTGGGGGCAAAACCCTGTACAAAATAGTGAGCTACGATTAGAGTTAGATTCTTGCCTGCCAAGTGTTTGTGGAAATGGCCGCAAGAAAATTACTTTTGAATTTTGAAAATATTTTTGGTGGGTGTGCTAGTATTAAGCTTGAGACTCTGTGGTTGCTTGGGTTTTGAATATAAAGCTCGTTTGCATGGTTTATGAAATAGTGGGATCTTCCCATATGAAATAGATTCAATTTTCAAATGCCATTTAAAATTAGTTTTTGAAAGTTTTTGGCAGATCACAAATTGGGCCTTGGTACATCATTATGTGTACTAGCAAGGGGTGCAAAGATCCACACTTGTCTCTGTTAAGAATTGAGTACTAGGAATAGCCAAAGTAGGCATGTTGATTAAAATGGCACAAATGACCATTCTGTTCTTTTATTCATTTTGATTTGTTTTTCTTTGGAATTTGTTTGGGAATGATCTAGATGATGTTTATTTCACCTAAGAATCATTTTACAAGCAATGGATCACTTAATCATGGCAATTCAAATCAACTCCTATTTTAAATGCACACACATATGAATGCTTTAATAATTTTAAATGGAAAAGTTTTTGTTAACCCTAATTTTGATGATTTAGATCTTAATAACCTTGGATTAAAGTTTTGGGTTATTACACTCGACCCCAATCTGCTGCTCCTGCACTTTTCATGATGGTGTGGTATTGTAGCAGTAGTTGCGGCTTACTCCAATCCCTAATGCCGGAGGGATGGCATTCTGGGATGCAACCTCGGAGCCCTTCGATACACCGCCATGCTGCTCAGAACCTTGCTGTGGTGGTGGGGAAGGTGTTATGGTATCGCTTCTTCTCCAACACTAGCAGGACGGCAAGCATCTGCAACCCCGGCGTCGGCCTTCTTTCTACTACATCAACTATGTCTCTGGTCAGGTAATACTCATGTGACTGGACTTCGAGCCGTTGAACTGCTCTAGATTTGATTTAGGTTTAAATTTCTGGAATTTTAAGAATTAGAGTTGTGGTGATGATCTGCTACTATTTGGTTACTTATGGTGGTGCTCCAACTTGGAAGATTAACCACCCCTATCATGTTTGGCTTGAGTTGGCCAGACTCTAGTGTAATTGATATATGTATTGTGCTTGATCTGATGCCTCCATTTGGATGATGTGGTCATCCTCGACATGTGTGGTGTGTTTTTGTTCTTTATCTCTAACCAAGCTGAATATTGGCATTGTTGTTAGCTGAACAAAATATAGTTAAAAGCTCTGCAATGGTTCTTTGCTCTGTTTAGGTTCTAGAAGATTTTTTTTAGTTGAATATATTCATTTGAACTCAACTTGAGATTAAATAAAGTAAAGTATATGTTGTTGGGCTTAAGGATTTATTTTAGCAGGTTTGTTGTGTTCTAGTGCTCTATGGTTGATTTGCTTGCTCCTGTACAAATCTGGTTGTTGTCTAGCAACACAAGTTTTATACAACACCCCTCTCATATCCTCTACAACTTTCTCTTATGTAGTTGTTCTTATGAAATTCAATATTAGCTTTTCAAATGCCTTTGAATAGACAAACAATTATATCATCATGTATAGGCATGATCTTGAGCAGGTATGTGGTGTGTGGTTCAAGTGACCTCCTCTAATCTCCTAGAAATCCTCTAGTTGCAGATCAGTGGAATTTGGTTACTTATACCAATGTGCACAATCACTTGTGTGGCTATCAATCTTTGTGAAATATGACTTGACAAGATCTGATGTTGTACTTGTATATATAAGCTCTGCCCATGCCAAGGCTGAGGTTACGATCTGTAGTAAGAACAGATACTACAATTTCCTTATAAGCTCTATGATGAGGCTAGCATAGTTTTCCTATGCTAGACTGAGAGCTCCTTTTCTTTCCAAATCCTTTTCGAAAACAAGAACAAATATTATTTGTCCCTACAGCCTCTAGGATGAACTGCATAGCATCTTTGCATTCTGAGAGCCCTCTCTCACTCCAAACTCCTCCCTTTAAATAAAATATCAAAAACATATGCTATGTTTGGTCTGGAAGAGATGGCTACCTGCCATTGTGTTGTGACTCATCTTGCTATTAGATATAACTGGATCTTGATATCTAGCTCCACTTGTCTCCCCTCCTGGAGGGCTTCTTAGAGCAACCAGGATGCAAGGGATGTGTGGTTGAGACAGTTGATTGTTGCTGATGCTTGATCTTCTCTTTGCTTGAGCTACTCCTCCCTGATCTGCTGGCCTTCTCCTCCTCTTAAGCTAGCTTATGATCATGTCCTGATCCTCTTGGTGCTTATTGTGCTAAATCTTGATCTAAAAATCCATGTGATATTGGTTGGTGATTTGTGTGGACAGATCAGTAGTAAACTCATGGTTTCTTGGCTGTGTGGTGGAACAAGCTTGTGATGAAACAATGAGAAGAGAGAGGGTGCTATGGTTCTCTCCTCTTATCTATCCATCCCTTGGTTGCTTCCTATGTTGACATTTTGTGCATGTAGTTAGGTGTGTGTCCTTCTTGCACTATTCTGGATGAGTGCAAGACCAAATATCTTCATACTCCTCCTTTTTACTTCTAACACTCTAGTGAACTTGCCCCATAATTTACTGCCAATGATGTTGTACTGAGGCAACTATCTTATTAAGAACAGATACTATGATTTGGTGAAACTTGCCCCTTCAAATTAAGCTCAATGATGAGACAAAACAGTGCACTTCACTATTGATATCTAAGGGCAGTCAAAACTAACCCCTTCACATATTATATTTTTCTTTCTGTTTGTTTGCAGGTATTAGATCAGGAATGTAAAGAAAAGATTTAGAAAATGGAGAAAGTGAAGATGAATTTAGTTTTAGGTTTTTACTTTATTCTTTTGTAACTTACTTATTACTTTGTAAAGGACAATGTAATATATATATTGTTTTGTAATAAAGAATTCTTTTAGTTATTTCATTTTTGTAATTCCTTTTTCTATTTATTTGTTTCCTGTAATTTACTTTCATTCTTGTATTGTAAAGAACAATAATACTATCTATTTATTTGTAATATTAAAGATTATTATTGTAATTATTTCATTTCAAATTCTCTTTTTTAGATTCAATTGTATGAATGGAATAATTGAATTTGAATTGTCTTCCCCTCAAACACAAAAGATACAAGAGAGGTTATGACGAAATCTATAGCACTTGCTCAGATGATTTCATCAGAACAAGAGAGACCTCGATCATTCTATAGCTTCTTTAGTTTTGCGCGAAAATTCCCCAGATTTTCTAAGCATGAATGCAATGCACACACCTCATCTCAGCTTATTTCTAAGCTCTAATGCTGGGATGTTACAGAATCCGCCGGCTTTGGACGGATCCTAGTCCTGCTAGCAATCTAGTAATACGGCAGAGCCGGAATATGGTTTACAAGGGTTTCGCCTGTGCGAGTTGAGATTGTAGACTATTGTGAGGGTGCCCTAAAGGATTTCCCTAGGGCGGCTTATATAGATATCCGGCCTAGGGTTTACAGGCGAGATCCATCCGGCTACGACTAAGAGTCAGTTCCAAAGTACATCTTGAATTACAACTAACACTATGGGCCTATGTCGGTAAGTCTCCTGGGCCTTCCCGTAGCCGGATTGGACTCCATGTCTTCTCCCTGACTGGGCCGCCCATGAAGCAAAGCTCTAACCCGAAGTGGGCCACCCTGGTCAGTGAGGCATAGTGAGGATACCCGGAAAGTATATCCCCAACACACACATTCAATGACACCGGTGGATCCATGTCTGGTTTGTGAAAAGAACACACATGCAATGACTCTCGTGGATCCATATATGCTTTGTCAAAAGAACAGACATGCAATGACTCTAGCTATGGTTTAGGAAAAGAACACACATGCAATGACACTGGTGGATCCATATGTGGTTGGTGAAAAGAACACACATGCAATGAATCTAGCTGTGGTTTATAAAAAGAACACACATCCAATGACTCTAGTTGTGGATCCATATGTGGTTTATGAAAAGAACACACATGCCATGACTCTGGTGGATCCATATGTGGATTATGAAAAGAACACACATGCAATGACTATGGTGGATCCAAATGTGGTTTATGAAAAGAACACACATGCAATGACACTAGGGGATCCATATGTGGTCGATGAAAATAACACACATGCAATGTCATTGGTGGATCCATATGTGGTTTGTGAAAAGAACACACATGCAATGAGTCTGGTTGATCCATATGTGTTATAAGAAAAGAACACACATTCAATGAAACTAGTGGATCCATGCGTGGTTTGTGAAAAGAAAACACACATGCAATGACTCTAGTGGATCCATATGTGGTTTGTGAAAAGAACAAACATGAAATTACTCTAGGTGTGGTTTATGAAAAGAACACACATCCAATGACACTAGGGGATCCATATGTGGTCTATGAAAAGAACACACATGCAATGACACTGGTGGATCCATATGTGGTTTGTGAAAAGAACACACAGGGAATGACTCTGGTGGATCCATATTTGTTTTGTGAAAAGAACACACATTTAATGGAACTGGTGGATCCATGTGTGGTATGTGAAAATAACAGATATGGAATGACTCTAGTTGTGGTTAATGAAAAGAACACACATGCAATGCCTCTAGGGGATCCATATGTGGTCTATGAAAAGAACACACATCCAATGACACTGGTGGATCCATATGTGGTTTGTGAAAAGAACACACATGTAATGACTCTGGTGGATCCATATGTGTTATGTGAAAATAACACACATGCAATGACTCTGGTGGATCCATATGTGGTATGTGAAAATAACAGATATGGAATGACTCTAGTTGTGGTTAATGAAAAGAACACACATGCAATGCCTCTGGTGGATCCACATGTGGTTTGCAAAAGGAACAGACATGCAATGACTCGAGGTGTAGTTTGTGAAAAGAACACACATGTAATGACTCTGGTGGATCCATATGTGTTCTAGGAAAAGAACACACATGTAATGACACTAGTTGTGGTTTATGAAAAGAACACACATCCAATGACTCTAGTTCTGGATCCATATGTGGTTTATGAAAAGAACACACATGCAAGGACTCTAGTGGATCCATATGTGGTTTATGAGAAGAACACACATGCAATTACTATGGTGGATCCATATGTGGTTTATGAAAAGAATACACATGCAATGCCACTAGGGGATCCATATGTGGTCTATGAAAAGAACACACATCCAATGACACTGGTGGATCCCTATGTGGTTTGTGAAAAGAACACACATGTAATGACTCTGGTGGATCCATATGTGTTATGTGAAAAGAACACACATTCAATGACTCTGGTGGATCCATATGTGTTCTGTGAAAAGAACACACATTCAATGACACTGGTGGATCCATGTGTGGTTTGTGAAAAGAACACACATGCAATGACTCTAGTGGATCCAGATGTGGTTTGTGAAAAGAACAGACATGCATTGACTCTAGCTATGGTTTAGGAAAAGAACACACATCCAATGACACTGGTGGATCCATATGTGGTTTGTGAAAAGAACACACATGCAATGACTCTGGTGGATCCATAGGTGTTCCGTGAAAATAACACACATTCGATGACACTAGTGGATCCACGTGTGGTTTGTGAAAAGAACATACATGCAATGACTCTGGTGGATCCATGTGTGGTTTGTTAAAAGAACACACATGCAATGACTCTAGGTGTGGTTTGTGAAAAGAACACACATGCAATGAATCTAGTGGATCCATATATGGTATGTGAAAAGAACAGACATGCAATGACTCTAGCTATGGTTAATGAAAAGAACACACATGCAATGACTCTGGTGGGTCCATATGTGGTTTGTGAAAAGAACAAACATGCAATGACTCTAGGTGTGGTTTGTGAAAAGAACAGACATGCAATGACTCTGGTGGATGCATATATGTTCTAGGAAAAGAACATACATGTAATGCCACTAGTTGTGGTTTATGAAAAGAACACACATCTAGTGACTCTAGTTATGGATCCATATGTGCTTTATGAAAAGAACCCACATGCAATGACTATGGTGGATCCAAATGTGGTTTATGAAAAGAACACACATGCAATGACTATGGTGAATCCATATGTGGTCGATGAAAAGAACACACATGCAATGACATTGGTGGATCCATATGTGGTTTGTGAAAAGAGCACACATGCAATCACTCTGGTTGATCCATATGTGTTCTATGAAAAGAACACACATTCAATGACACAAGTGGATCCATATTTGGTTTGTGAAAAGAAAACACACATGTAATGACTCTAGCGGATCCATATGTCGTTTGTGAAAAGAACAAACATGCAATGACTCTAGATGTGGTTTGTGAAAAGAACACACATGCAATGACTCTGGTGGATCCATATGTGGTATGTGAAAATAACAGATATGCAATGACTCTAGTTGTGGTTAATGAAAAGAACACACATGCAATGCCTCTGGTGGATCCACATGTGGTTTGCAAAAGGATCAGACATGCAATGACTCGAGGTGTAGTTTGTGAAAAGAACACACATGCAATGACTCTAGTGGATCCATATGTGTTCTAGGAAAAGAACACACATGTAATGACACTAGTTGTGGTTTATGAAAATAACACACATCTAATGACTCTAGTTTTGGATCCATATGTGGTTTATGAAAAGAACACACATGCAATGACTCTAGTGGATCCATATGTGGTTTATGAGAAGAACACACATGCAATTACTATGGTGGATCCATATGTGGTTTATGAGAAGAATACACATGCAATGACACTAGGGGATCCATATGTGGTCTATGAAAAGAACACACATCCAATGGCACTGGTGGATCCATATGTGGTTTGTGAAAAGAACACACATGTAATGACTCTGGTGGATGCATATGTGTTATGTGAAAATAACACACATTCAATGACTCTGGTGGATCCATATGTGTTCTGTGAAAAGAACACACATTCAATGACACTAGTGGATCCATGTGTGGTTTGTGAAAAGAACACACATGAAATGACTCTAGTGGATCCATATGTGGTTTGTGAAAAGAACAGACATGCATTGACTCTAGCTATGGTTTAGGAAAAGAAGACACATCCAAGGACACTGGTGGATCCATATGTGGTTTGTGAAAAGAACACACATGCAATGACTCTGGTGGATCCATAGGTGTTATGTGAAAATCACACACATTCAATGAAACTAGTGGATCCACGTGTGGTTTGTGAAAAGTACATAAATGCAATGACTCTGGTGGACCCATATGTGGTTTGTGAAAAGAACACACATGCAATGACTCTAGGTGTGGTTTGTGAGAAGAAAACACATGCAATGAATCTAGTGGATCCATATGTGGTATGTGAAAAGAACATATATGCAATGACTCTAGCTATGGTTAATGAAAAGAACACACATGCAATGACTCTGGTGGATCCATATGTGGTTTGTGAAAAGAACAAACATGCAATGACTCTAGGTGTGGTTTGTGAAAAGAATAGACATGCAACCACTCTGGTGGATCCATATATGTTCTAGGAAAAGAACACACATGTAATGACACTAGTTGTGGTTTATGAAAAGAACATACATCCAATGACTCTAGTTATGGATCCATATGTGGTTTATGAAAAGAACACACATGCAATGACTCTGGTGGATCCATATGTGCTTTATGAGAAGAACACACATGCAATGACTATGGTGGATCCATATGTGGTCGATGAAAAGAACACACATGCAATGACATTGGTGGATCCATATGTGGTTTGTGAAAAGAACACACATGCAATGACTCTGGTTGATCCATATATGTTCTGTGAAAAGAACACACATTCAATGACACTAGTGGATCCATGTGTGGTTTGTGAAAAGAAAACACACATGCAATGACTCTAGTGGATCCATATGTGGTTTGTGAAAATAACAAACATGCAATGACTCTAGGTGTGGTTTGTGAAAGAACACACATGCAATGACTCTGGTGGATCCATATGTGGTATGTGAAAAGAACAGATATGCAATGACTCTAGTTGTGGTCAATGAAAAGAACACACATGCAATGCCTCTGGTGGATCCACATGTGGTTTGCAAAAGGAACAGACATGCAATGACTCGAGGTGTAGTTTGTGAAAAGAACACACATGAAATGACTCTGGTGGATCCATATGTGTTCCAGGAAAAGAACACACATGTAATGACACTAGTTGTGGTTTATGAAAAGAACACACATCCAATGACTCTAGTTCTGGATCATATGTGGTTTATGAAAAGAACACACATGTAATGACCCTGGTGGATCCATATGTGGTTTATGAGAAGAACGCGCATGCAATGACTATGGTGGATCCATATGTGGTTTATGAGAAGAATACACATGCAATGACACTAGGGGATCCATATGTGGTCTATGAAAAGAACACACATGCAATGACACTGTGGATCCATATGTGGTTTGTGAAAAGAACACACATGTAATGACTCTAGTGGATCCATATGTGTTATTTGAAAAGAACACACATTCAATGACTCTGGTGGATCCATATGTGTTCTGTGAAAAGAACACATATTCAATGACACTGGTGGATCCATGTGTGGTTTGTGAAAAGAACACACATGCAATGACTCTAGTGGATCCATATGTGGTTTGTGAAAAGAACAGACATGCATTGACTCTAGCTACGGTTTAGGAAAAGAACACACATCCAATGACACTGGTGGATCCATATGTGGTTTGTGAAAAGAACACACATGCAATGACTCTCGTGGATCCCTAGGTGTTCCGTGAAAATAACACACATTCAATGACACTAGTGGATCCATGTGTGGTTTGTGAAAAGAACATACATGCAATGACTCTGGTGGATCCATTTGTGCTTTGTGAAAAGAACAGACATGCAATGACTCTAGGTGTGGTTTGTGAAAGGAACACACATGCAATGAATATAGTGGATCCATATGTGGTATGTGAAAAGAACAGACATGCAATGACTCTACCTGTGGTTAATGAAAAGAACAAACATTCAATGACACTGCTGGATCCATGTGTGGTTTGTGAAAAGGACACACATGCAATGACTCTAGTGGATTCATATGTGGTTTGTGAAAAGAATAGACATGCAATGACTCTAGCTATGGTTTAGGAAAAGAACACACATGCAATGACACTGGTGGAACCATATGTGGTTTGTGAAAAGAACACACATGCAATGAATCTAGTTGTGGTTTATGAAAAGAACACACATCCAATGACTCTAGTTGTGGATCTATATGTGGTTTATGAAAAGAACACACATGCAATGACTCTAGTGCATCCATATGTGGTTTACGAAAATAACACACATGCAATGACACTTGGGGATCCTTATGTGAAAGAACACAGATGCAATGATACTGGTGGATTCATATGTGGTTTGTGAAAATAACACACATGCAATGACTCTGGTGGATCCATATGTGTTCTGTGAAAATAACACACATTCAATGACAGTAGTGGATCCATGTGTGGTTTGTGAAAAGAACACACATGCAATGACTCTAGTGGATCCATATGTGGTTTGTGAAAAGAACAAAAATGCAATGACTCTAGGTGTGGTTTGTGAAAAGAACACACATGCAATAACTCTAGTGGATCCATATGTGGTATGTGAAAAAAACACATGCAATGACTATAGCTGTGGTTAATGAGAAGAACACACATGCAATGACTCTGGTGTATCCATATGTGGTTTGTGAAAAGAACACACATGCAAGGACTCTTGTGGATCCATATGTGTTATGTGAAAATAACACACATGCAATGACACTGGTGGATCCATGTGTGGTTTGGGAAAATAACACACATGCATTGACTCTAGTGGATCCATATGTGGTTTATGAAAAGAACATACATGCAATGACTCAGGTGGATCAATATGTGGTTTATGAAAAGAACACACATGCAATGACGCTAGGGGATCCATATGTGTCACATCTCAAAACTTTCCAAATTTTGGAGTGTGAAATAGATAAAATAAGTTTGGTTGATTGCTTGACTTTGTTGAAAAATTCTCAAGGAAAATAAACCTTTTGAATTGGAAAGAACTCACTCTATTATAACATAAGTAGCCATATAGGAAAAAGGCGTGGATTGAGTTTTAGTTTTAGTATTTGGGCGAATGTTTGCGAAAATGAAAATCATGAAGCAT
Source organism: Avena eriantha (assembly GCA_910589775.1). Classification (NCBI taxonomy): domain Eukaryota; kingdom Viridiplantae; phylum Streptophyta; class Magnoliopsida; order Poales; family Poaceae; genus Avena; species Avena eriantha. The sequence continues at coordinate 518,739,815 of OU342743.1, read as the reverse complement.
TCATAAGCCTTGCATTACATTCATGCAAAGTTCTCAAAAATTGAATCCAAACCCTAATATCAAAATCCGATAGTTGAATTGTCCAAACGTTTTTATAAGGAATACATAGAGATTTACGAAGCCACCATATTCGAACTAGTGAAAATGTTACTAATATGATCATATAATGTTCTTCTAAATTTAGAAAAATTTAGAAACAAGGATTATGTCATTTGGAGTTTGTATGCAAAAGATATAAAGAAAATACGAAAACAAAAAAAGAAAAGGAAAAAGAAAAAACGAGATGGGTCGACCGACTCAGCCGCTAGCCCAGCTAGCCAGCCAATCGAACCAGCACGCATGGGAAGGATCGATCCCAGGATTGCTTTAAGAAGCGTGTCAAATTCCTCTTTCCATAGCTATCTCTATTCAAACTTCTATATCTTTTTATCTACAACTTCGAATTAACTTCCATTTATTTCTACTTGTTGCTTACTCCAAGCTCTATCTCCCCACCATCCTAAATTTCTATTTAATCCCACAAAGCCATAGATATATGACTTTTCCTTCTCAAAATCCTAAATCTATGGCTTCCCGAATCATATTTCGCTTCTAAACCTATCTAAACTTCGTCGGATGCCTTCGGCTCCAGCACGAAAGTTGTAGATCTCGTCGAAATATTTCAACCCCGACAAACCTCACCTCTTTTCATCCACCACAGCCATAGAATTTCGCAACACAATATTTCAGATCTGATGGCGTAATTCCAAGATTTACTAGCGCCCGTTTCTTCAAATCCAAATTCGTTTGGTGAAAAGGTAGATCTAATATTTCTCCACAACTGTAATGTTGGAAGTTTTTTGATTTGATATAAGGATTTGTCTCTCTAACACAGATCTATTTCTAATCTTTCTGAGAAAAAATCGGACCGATTTGGAGCCAACTTCCCTCTTCGCCACCGGATCTCATCCCGGCGGTCAAGATTCACTCGTCCCATTCAGCTGCCTCGTCACCGTCACGTTGTCACTAGGTCAGCGTCTAGTCCCAGTCAGTATGCACGGTCAACCTGTCTAGTCAAAATTGCAGATTATATATCTAACTTGAAAAATCTATAAGAAATTCATACTATGTCCAAAAATAGCGTATAATGTATCAAATTAAAGATAATTTCATATAGTTTATTAATATCTAATTAGAACGAAGTTTAATGACATTTTGGAGTAATAAATTCATATTAAATTATTCATAACTCTGAAAAATATAAATAATATGTCCCTGGATTCACAATTCTATGTAGATTCTATATTTGGCCTTAGATTTATATTTGGTTGCGGTAAACTGCTTAAATAGTTTAAACTATATTAAGTAGTAATTAAATCGTAAAACAATATCTACAACTCTATATAGGGTGAATCCAATTGCTACTGGTTCGTATTAATGTCTTCTATTCAGTACATTTTAGATATAAATTTAATACGGCAAATAGTACAGAAGTTCCAACATTACTATTAAAACTCCCCTATTAATGATTAAGAATTAATAATAAATACCCTAATGCATTAAATGATTCTCTACATGCGTCATGAGAGCTAGTATTGTTTAGAGAACTAAATAAAACCATTTTGACATATTAAACCATCATGCATGCATTTGATCATCATTGTTTTATTGTATTGTGCATAATTGGAATGTTTTGAATGGTGTATTGTTGTACCTTGTTTCAAACGTTACATTGCGAGGAGTGCAACTACTGTGATCACAATTTCTACGATTGCGAGTATTGTGATTGCAAATATTTTGAGTGCGACGAGTGCAACAATTATATTTGTGAGGATTATCTAATCGACTATATCTACAACAAAGGCAAGTGGTGCTATCTTGGTCATAAATGTCCTACTTTTTCCTATGCATTGTAGATGCTTTTATAGAATTGCATGTGTATGGATTACTATTGCTATACTATATCATATGTATTATGGTAGGGAAATCTTGTAGTTGAGCCACCATAAGATAGATGTGCTTAGCCATGCTATTTTAGACGGGGATGGGATTACACCATGGTATGGTAGATTATATGTTTTTTCAACTAAAACAACATAATGTTAATGCACTTCATGGACGGATTGGTTTGATTATCATCGGAGTGAAGAACAAATGGTGGAAAAGCCGCCCAAGGTACTGAGAAGGATTGTTCTCTTTATTATAGTAGCTTACGTGTGCAACCATGTGCCAGTAAGAATGGGTGGCTGGTTGGAATTAGTACGTCATGGTGACCCGAACCTAGCGTAGCCAGAGATGTAGTGAATGGTAGATTGGGACCGGTGCGTAGTGGGGTTTGGGGATCTACTTCCCGCACGGTCTCTTCTTGGACTTCTCCTAATCATCGCACAATATGAGTGTGGTGGTACGAGCTGGGTTGACCAGGTCACATGGGTAAAGTGTACAAACCCCTGTAGGGTGTAAAACTAAGTGCTTAGCCGTGTCCCCGGGTACGACCGATTGAGTTGCTTGATATCGAGGCTATGACATATTCTCACTCATCCTTATTTCTTGATTAAACTTGATGGGTGAACTTAATGGGTTGTTGTGATCAAACTTGATTCAAAAGGTAGGGTAAAACTGTTTAAGAAAATGCAAGCTAGCCAAAGCTCCACTTATCCAAATAAGCATGTAGTTGGTGGGTTTGTTTTTAATCACTTTAGCCTAGTTGCCATACATTCAATGTATTGACCATTCATGGCTACAACGTTTCATGTTGCAGGTTGTTCTTTTTCTGAGTGACCGTTTATAGGTCACGAGACTCCACTCAACAATTGTTCGCTTGTGGCACATTTGAAGGATAGAGATCTACCTTGTAATGCTTTCCGCTGTAATATAATGTAATTCTGGATAATATTCGGTATATTTAGGATGCACAGTTATATTTGGTATCATTTTGTATTGTGTGTGCTAGTGAACCGATCCAAGGATTAGCACTATACACAAGAACTCAGCGTTATCAGGCGAGGGTGTTACAATATGTGGTCTATGAAAAGAACACACATGCAATGACACTGGTGGATCCATATGTGGTTGGTGAAAACAACACACATGCAATGACTCTGGTGGATCCATATGTGTTATGTGAAAGGAACACACATTCAAAGACACTAGTGGTTCCATGCGTGGTTTGTGAAAAGAACACACATGCAATGACTCTGGTGGATCCATATGTGGTTTGTGAAAAGAACAGACACACAATGACTCTTGTTGTGGTTTAGGAAAAGAACACACATGCAATGACACTGGTGGATCCATATGTGGTTTCTGTAAAGAACACACATGCAATGACTCTTGCTGTGGTATATGAAAAGAAGACACATCCAAACTACAAGAATCTGGATGATCCGTGACGTTTTTTTATAACGCGACCTAAAAAAGTCGCGGATTCCTGACGTTCTAGAACGTTTCGTCGTAACAAGCTCGAAGCCCCTCTAGCCCGGTTATCCATGACGTTCCTTGTTTTCGTCGTGGCAAATTCGTAGCAGATTTCGTCCCAGGCCCTGAACCCCAGTTTGCCATTTCGTCTGGTGCAAAATTCGTCGTGGATTTCGTCACGGCACATATTAGACACTTTTTTCGCATCGACTGTCTCCTCCGTGCTTCAACCCCACTTGTCAGCTCAGTGCCGATGTTACGTATGTAGTGTATCTCACGGTAGTGCTGGGTTCGACGCGACTTCGTGAAGTTTTCCGCTAGCCCCAGCTGTGAGTATGTTTGATAGAAATTAAATAACAGAAAAACATTTTGTGCAGGTAGACGGAATCGAACCGTCAACCAATCTTTTGTAGAACTAACTTGCAACTGATGCATTTGTCCATTGGTTCTGTGCTGATCTACAACTTTATTCTGTATATTACATACCAGCTCTCAATCACAGGAAAGCAACAACATGAACACAATGAACCAAAATATGTACATAGCATATGGAGATAATATTACTTAGCATGTAGAGCACTAGGTTGACAACAAGTTCCTTACCACTACAAGTTCACTGACAACATATTACGTTAATGGTTCATCCAACAACATAGCATAAACAAGCAGATACTTTTCGGCCTCACTAGAGAACATTAACACAACCCATGAATCCATGTAGCCCCTCATTTAAAAAGGTGAAGATGCACACATTCCCCTCCCTTATTCGAGCGAGTTCGAGAACATTAGACCAGTATCTTGTCATCTGGGCAGCATCATTCATGCCTTGGAAGAGGTTAACATGCTCAAAAGTGGTCTTATAGGAGCATGCGAGTGGTAACACCTTTGTGAGATAGCGGTTGAGGTGTGCACGGCTGTAGCTAACTCAAAAGTACCATAGGATAAGAAGAATATTAGTTGTTGGCTAGAGTTTACTGTGCATAATAAAATTTAACTATTGAAACGTCAAATTTTAACCATTTTGGCCTTCCCACGGATGACATTTGACTTGTTCATCTTGCACACATACTATGGTATAGATGGCTTGTGTTGTTTAACTAATACTTTGAGGGAAGCAACTTGGTCAGAAGTCAATTCCAAATGGTTTCCAAACACGCAGTGCTCATCGAATTCCACAAGCCCCATCATACTTAGACCTAGAAAGAAAATATTAGAAAGTAATAATCTGTATCTGCATATATATAAATGTAGAAAAACATGTATATAATGCCACACCTCTAGGAATAAGGATCCTCGGTTTCTTGACTACTCTAAATCTTTTCATATAAGCTTTAGCTCTTCGCCTTGCTATCCTAGCTTTCATCTTGTGTAAAACTATAACAGTAGGTTTCTTCACATCATCATTAGATGAGACATCGATGACGACAACATCCTTCATAGCCTAAATTAGACATTGCACTAATTAGAATGTTTAGTTTTCATGCCATATACAGTAGTAGTGCCAGTAGCATCAATTTTAGAACCTGCTCATGTATCTCCCTGGCCTTCATCGTACCTGCCCCAAAGAGTAAATACAAGAATTAAGTTAGAATACAATTCTAATTAGTCAATTATTACGAGAATCAAATTCAATGAGTAAACTAAAGGGCGCTTCCAGTGAACTAGATTGACCCTTGCCGTAAGCAACAACCTCGACACGCGGAACACTAGATTTGTGAGTACATACGCGCTGCCATAGAACAAGGAGGTGACACATTGAACTAGAACTAATTAAACAGCAACATCGATGCGGTGTCCTATAGAACAAGGAGGCGATGCGTCAAACTAGAACGAGGAGGCGATGCGTCGAACTAGAACGAGGAGGCGACCACATCGCCGGCCGGTTAACGAAGAGTTGACACGGTGAAAGGGTACTTGGTTGAGGAGCACTTACACGTCAGTTTGCAGCCTCCGCTTCCACCATCATCGTCGGGATTTGGTCGTCTGTGGGGAGGGAGAGGGTTTTCTCTAGCGCGGATTTGGGGGAAGTGGCGTGGGATTTGGGAGTGGCATGGAGGGGAGAGGTTTTTTTTCTACCCGCTATGATAGGTGGGTCCCATGCATGAGCGGGTTTGGTTCACAGTGGCATCGTCTGGTAGGCTGACGAATGGGTCCCACGCGGACTGAATAACAGCACAATTTTTCTACCAGAAAAAGAGCTTTTGTTCAACCAAGTTTGATAGACAGAATAACAGTACAATGTTGTGGCTAATTTTTGAAATGAATAACTATTAATTCCATGAACTAAAGGACAATCATATTGATCACTTGAAAGGCATGCACACAACCATTAGTTCAACACAAAACATGCAACACATACATGCACACAACCATTAGTTAAAGCATGCACCACAAAGCATGCACAGCCGATCATTAGTTCAACACACGCATGCACACATCCATCAGTTCAAGCATGCAACACAAATCATCCAACACTCCACCACCATAAGATGGAACTACTCTTCGTTTGTATGATCTTGTACTTCATATTATTTATCACTGCAGTACTCCTCAATGGTGTCGTCTACTTCAGGCTCACTGTCAACTTCCTCCTCTTCAACAGCTTTCCTTTTGCCTCTCATATGATCAAACACTGAAGCATCTATGATGCGGCCTCCGTTGACAGAGGGTCGAAATTTCCTGAAAGGCAGAGCCTCAGATATAGTCTCATTGTCAGAGCCTACAAACTATTGGTATGCTACATCAGTATGCACCGCCTCCTCCTCCTCCACCTCTCCTTTGGCAACATCAAACTTATGTCTTTGAACTATTTGTTTAACCACCCGCCAGTTTTTGCCCTTGGTTATGTCTGACACGTAGAACACTTTTGTGGCCTCGGTTGCCAAGATGTAACTGTCATCTTTGTACCAAAAATTGGTAATGTTGACACTCCGGAAGATTTTATCATACACCATCTTAGTATCCTTGCGACCCTCAAGCTGATACCAATTGCTGTGGAATAACACAACTGATCGTTGGTGTTCCAAATCTGAGTTAAAATACAGCACCTTGATATCCTTGAGGACACCATAAGAATGGATATCCTTCTCCAAGTGACACTCGTCAGTCATTACTCCACTGTTTTGTGTTTTCTTGCGCTTCTCATGATCAGCGGTGAGGAACCGAACACCATCCACAATACAAGATGAATATGTTCTTACTCGGAAGTCTGGGCCACACGCTAATGCAAAAAAGCTCTTCATCCACAGCTTCTGGATTCTCTTGTCACTTTTTCATGATCTGTATGTACCGCAGCAGAAATACAATATGGTCAAATCATGCATTGAAATGCTATATATAAAGGACAGAGATAAATGCAAAAGGAAACTAACATGGTCCTTGAACCATCTTTGAGATCCCTGCTTAAGCCCTCTTTCCACATTGGACATCCCATCGTTCACCAGCTATTCTCGAGGAAGACTGCAATCCAGAGAGTAACTCGGAATTAAAATCTTTAGGTGTATGGAAATATTGGATTCATAAGTATGGGAGCTCAGAACATACATGATATATGGCTTAACCTCCTCGCAGTTGTTTAGGACATACCAAGTCATCTTTTGTAGCTCCCTTTGGAGGGTCAAATCAGTATCATTGCTTCCTCCATAGCAGGTGACATGGCTTCCTACAATAAAATTCACACCGTGGCCAAACACATCACAAGTTGATTCATGTTGGTCACCTACATTTCTCACTGGCCGATTGACTCTTGACACAATATCATAAAGGTATCTAGTGAAAAAAGTCACGCACTCGGCAGCCATGTAGACCTCTGCCACTAAACCTTCTAGACGTGACATGTTCCTAACATATCTCTGCAGAGTACACAACAACCTCTCTATTGGATACATCCACCCATAGTTCACAGGGCCTCGGAGCATTGCCTCATCAGGTAAATGCACAACCAGGTGGACCATCACATCAAAAAATGCTGGCGGAAAGATGTGTTCAAGTTTGCATAGAATTACTGGGATTTCATGTTTGAGCCTTTCCAACACCGTCGGTTTCAAGTTTTTACTGCACAATTGCCTGAAAAATCTTCCCAGCTCTCCAAGTGTCGTGTAGATATCGGGATGCAAATACCCTCACATGCCAGCAGCCAATATTCCCTGCAACAGGATGTGGCAGTCATGTGTTTGAAGTCGTGTGATCTTGCGTGTAGGAACGCTGACACATTTGGCCATGTTTGAACAAAACCCATCAGGAAAAGTGCAGTCCCACAGATATTGATAGAAACCCGTCTTTTGATCCTTATTCAGGTAATACGGTGCATATGGACAGAGAAGGTCCTTCTCTATGTCTGTGGGTTGCACATGTAGATCTTGCCTAATTCCTAGGGCTTCACAGTCATACCTAGCCTTCAAGGTGTCCTTATTCTTCCCGTCAAGTTCAAGTAGTGTGCCAATCAAGTTGTCGCGGATGTTTTTCTCGATGTGCATCACGTCGAGATTGTGCCGAAGTTTCAATGATGCCCAGTAAGGCAAGTCCTAGAAACCATGCCGCGGTTTCCAGATCGGTGAAGGATATGTTCCCTTCCTCTCTTTGCTCTCAGGATCACATCTAGCTCCTGGTTTAAGATGCCTAACTTTCTCCAGCTCATCTTGTAACTCAACTGCAGTAATTTGCCAGGCTTCGTGTAAAATCCCAATTTCAGCAACCCTGATTAGTTGTCCAGAATGCAAAAATTCAGGGGAACAAAAACTTTTTCTTGTTTAATGCTAAAGTGTTTGCTTGTTGTTTGGATATGCTTATGCATATGAATGTGTATTAGATGATATACTCCTTACCTAAACACCAGTTGACAAAAGCTACTTCCCAAAACAGTCTTGGCTTAATTTCCATATTCTCAAATGTTCTGGCATTCCAAAACATGAGCCAAGATGCTTATGTAACCAAAACTATTTTTGTAACTTCTATTGGCAAAACTATGGAGAGTTATATAATATAATCTCCTTATGTTTTCAAGACAGAACCTTCAACTACTCTTACCCCTAGGATCTCCAAAAACTTTTTGTAAGCTTTTGGATTCTACTCTTGGTAAAGATACCAAGGACCTTACCTTGTTCAACTCCAACCTATTCAAAACACCCATCCTTACCTCAAGCTAAGCTTGATGGCAACCCTAGTAGTAGTTGATTTCTTTGTAAGATGAGTTGCCTTGATCTGCTGTTTGAATTGTCTGCTTAGGAGAGAGTATGAGCTACTCTAGGAGCTCATCACTAGGATCAAGATGTTTCCAACTCATCAACCCCTAAGCAAGAATACAAATATGGATATGATCACTAGCTACTAGGTGATCATCTCAAACCCTTAACCAGATCAATTCTGAATATTTCTATTCTAGAAGCTTCCAAGTCCATGAAGGCCAATATCAAGCTTGGATCCCTTCTACTCAATATACTCTGCAATCACATTCACTTGATGATGCTTTGGTATTTTGCAACCCATGAAAATCATCTCCCCCAACCTTCTAGTCAGAATTCCCCAAATCTACCAAATTTAGCTAAGTCTGGACTCTGTTTCAACATCACCTTTCTGAATGCCTCCTTTTCTCAACCCTTGTGCATTTTGGAAAATGCATATGAACCATATTGTTGAAAATCCTAAGGAATACCAAGGACTACTCTTGCTCTTGGTTAGATCATCCTCCAACCCACTTGTTCTTGATGGTTTTGCAGACAAGAAAATAACGTTTCCTGCCAATCTAGTCAACATGCATACTTTGGTATAAGCTCACACCACCCTCCCACCTCATCTGGACCAAACCCTTGCATGGTTGTGTTCTACTAATATAAGTCTATCAACATCTACTTCACTTGTTCCAAGTGGATCTTTGTGCTGCTCAAAACCACAAGGTTTTGAAGGCTACTTGATAATCTGCTTTGGCAGGCTTATTTTATTCAAAGTTTGAAAGCTTGTCTTGGTGAGCTCAAGAAGGATCAAGCTCAAAACTCTGTACCATGTTGATGTACATCACTTGGTCTATCCATCCATATACCCCATGCCCCAAGGGGAGATCTGAACTCCAAGATACAACCAGGTTTTGATGGTATGAAATTAACATCACCCTAGATCCTTAACCTAGGGTATTTCACCAAAATCAACTTGGATTCTCGAATCCCAAGGTTGAAAATGCTTGCTACACCTTGTCTACATCATCTACCCTGATTACCAAGATTTACCAAAAATTATCCATATTTATTATGGACCAAGACTATTTAATTTCCTTAATAGACAAATTCTTCAAAACCCCTTCGATAAAGGAAAATTTGGTTTTTGCCAAAACACTTCCCCAACTTTTGGCTCAATTGAGATCCATATATCACACCCCATCTTCCCATCTCAAAAATAAATATTTTTGAAGAGCTTTATTATTTCTTTTTGCCTATTTTCTTAAATGGCAAAAACAAGAAATAATCCTTTAAAAATACTTTCCCACCTCAGTAAATCCCAATAAAATTCCCCAATGTGTAATATGGTATCTAGGACTATATCACACCAAAAACCCACCTTGCCCAATGTAAAAATATCAAATGAACTACAATATTTCACTTCTGCAGTCTCTGAATAAATGGATTTAAGTGGACTTCTAATCTTCTGAAAATTTCCAAATAAATCATAGAGAGGCATATTAACCCTACCCATATACCAGCACCCTTAACTCGTTTGGTCAATATCAAAAATCAAGACATAACCCTTAATCATCCTTTATGGTAGAATTGAACTTTTATCTTTTTTGTACCAAACACCAAAGAAAAATCTCACCAATCTTCACCAGTAAGCCTCCACCACCATGCACCTCAGTCATGGTCGAGTTTCACTATAGCACCATCTTCTCCTTGTCGTCTAGTGTTTGGATGTAGAGATTAAAGTGGGACAATCACTTATTGCCAAAAACTTTTGCCACAGCAGCACCCCTCCCTCTCTCTGTCCCCTGCATGACCCCAGTGCCTCTCCATCACCCCTGATGCCCAATGGCAAGGCCATGGACCTGCCATAGCTCCTCCTTGGGCTACGTCCACCATGGACCTCTCCCTTCCGTTTATAAGGCCAGAGGCCCGTGCAGCTAGCCTCTGCCCCTCCATTTTACACCACGCCACTCCCTCCTCCCTCCCTAGGACACCCTCTCCCTCATCTCTGCTCTGCCTTGCTCGAAGGAAGGAGAAAGAGCTCCTCTCGGCCTTGGTCAAGATCTGGCCTTAAGACCTCTCTTCCACTCCCCTTTCCTTTGCATGCTGTGGTACTACGACCCTCTCGTCATCCTCTATCTAACCCTCTTCATCTACTCGACATGCATGTACCCCAGGTGCCATCTCCGGCGAGTACTAACGCAAGCCCCACCGGAGTGGAGTGCATGTGACCTGTTCCGACGATAGAACCACGCCCACCGCCCCTCTCCGGAGTCGCAGTCGTCTTCCACATCATCCCCGCCACCCCTCGTCGTTGCCAGCGCTCAGATGGGCCGCCCCGCCGAGCTCCGGTGAGCACCCTCGGTCGCCTTCACGCGAGGCACCTTCCCGGGGCCAAATCCTTCACGACCGCCCATCATCGTGATCCTCCCTTGCCACCCCACGGTCGCCGGCAAGCCCCCAGGTGAGTTTCGCCACTACTGCCCGACGCCCTAGGGTTTTGTCCCGCTGCCGCCGTCGGGAGAAGGACGGCGATCGTTGACCGTCGATCCCCCGTCTAATCGGACGGCCCAGGAGAGTCGATACCTCATCGTCCCTCCGCCCTCGCTGGCAGACGGGCCCCGCCCGTCAGCTCGAAACTGTATTCGCCCGCGCAGTGCCCTGCTCGCGTGGGCCGCTTCTCCCCTGGATGGCCCAGCTCCCCTCCAGATCCACTGTAGTTTTTCCTTTTTCTTTTTCTCTGGGAATTATAGATCTGAAATACACCTATTAGTGTAAATCAAAATAAAATACAAAACTACATGATCTCGTACTGGTGACAATTTTACATGTTCCCCTAGGGATTTCCTCATCATGCAGAACTGGTATTTTGCCCAAAATAATTTTTATTATTTATGGGCATTATTTCCACCAAAATGTGTCTATCCCAGTAATTAAATTCCTCTGTGAGACTCACATCTCCAAAATGGATGAAACCAAGTTCCTTTTAAAGGTATTTTCTATATCTACCACCTACACTTTATCTCATGCCAAGGTGAACAGCAGATTATCTGTAGTTAGATTAACAAGAACAGTCCTATTCTGACTTTAGAAAATTCCCTAGACCAAACCTTGAGTCTAATTGACCCAAGTCCAATTATCCTGGATGGGGTACACTAAGGCCTATACAAATCCAAGAGCTCATGAATTATTAAGCCTTGCATATTTCTCTGTGAATTAAACCCTTCTGTGCATGGTTTATTCACCTCTAAAATTCACTACAGTAGCTATACAGCTCGAAAAAGGGTGATTCCAATTTCTACAGAAATTTATTCTAAATACCTATAATGTGGCCTTGGATTCACCTCAAAATCTTCTGTAGATTAAATCTGGTGAAAAAGACAATTTGTCTACAAAACTGCCTTTGTGAATTTCATGAGGGCATTCTGGTAATTATTCTGGAGTGATTCCAACTCTTAATGAACCAGTACGTCAATACATACCTAACCATCCAAAGAAATAATTTTTGGAGCTCCAGAACTTTTCTGGTGAATTAATCCCTAAAACTAGAAGTTATTTCACTAGGAAAATCATAACTATTTAAAGAAAAGTGATAAAATAGTGAAACCACTTTTGTTGGTTTCACTTTATCAACATCCACCTGTTGGTATCATGTTTTTACAATGGTACCATACAGAATATGGTCTTGCTCGAAAATCCATTTCTTAGGTCGTTTCTAGACTAGAAATCCTAAGTGATATCCTTCCCCTTCTCCAAGGCCATCTCAATATCCTATTTCTAATCCTCTCAAAACCATCAGAATCTTAAATCTGGTATTATTCATTATTTGTTGTATGTAATGGTGCTGGTTTTGTGGTGTTGATTGTGGCTTGGTTTGCTTGCATGTGTTACCGGGACTATGATAGTTGCGATGAAATCGGAGAGCAGAACAAGTGGTATTTATTATTGATATTGGTATTCTGGGGTATCTAAAGAAGAAGTTCAGGGACAATTATGCCATATTTCTGATCCTCAGGCTAGCCACCTTCCTGCTCATAAGCCTCATCCTACTGTTTTACTTATGCATGTTTTACTTATTGTTTTATGAAAACTGCATTGTTTTACTTTATGTTGACTTATATATATATATACATAGGGTAGTGGTTTGGATCCTCCGAACCATTATACCTTTGTAATATTAAGTACAGCGCCCTTGGTGACACCTACCGGTCCCTAGTAGAATAGATGGTGCATATCCACCATACCCCTTTGGAGACCACGATTTAGCCAAAGCAAAAGCTAGAGGATGGGAAGACCCCGGAAAAAGTTTTACCTAATGTTTTATGATAAAATCTTGGTGAGGTGGGACCTCCCAAGAGATGTTGAGAAATAAAAAGATTTTGTTTTATAAATGCTAGAGGAAAACCAGAGGAAAAAGGTTTACGAAAACGCACCTGGTTCTTTGTAGTTTTGCTAGAACAATTAACCTGTGCAACCACATTACTCTGGAATGGGACAGGGCTGGACTTGATGTTGTCTACTCTAGTATGAGCTGCCTCGCAACAACTACAGGGGATCCGGGATCCCTGGAGGGTGGGCCTTCTCCGATAAAGGTGGGACCTGGAGAAGGAACGAAGGGTCGGCAGGCCTCCACGCGTTACTATGAGCCCCTCATTGAAAGCACACACTCGAGAAGTGGAAAAAGTGCTCCGGTTGGTCCTCGCCCGACGTCCCAGTTTTGAGGGGATGAACACTCATAGGGTAGGCACTTATATTGGAGTGGTCATCCGAAGAGTCTTGATCGGTTACTCGACCCACGATCGGTGAGGATCAGGGTAGTGTACCCGGATGGTGTGGGTAAAGTGTACAGCCTCTGCAGAGTGGAAATCTATTCGAATAGCCGCGTCCACGGTAATGGACGGTTGGGAAGGTTGTTGTAGAGCGGTGTTGGTTTTGATTTCAAAAAGGATTTCGGAAAAGAAATGGTTTTGGAAATGTTTTGGCCATGGGATGGTCGGGCAGGATACCTGCTTTGACCATGGGATAGTCAGAGAGGTATGGAAGGAGTTTGGTCGTGGGACGACCTGAAAAACAAGAACAAATGGGTGACCCAGTCCTAATGTTTTCCAAAACTTTGCAAAAAGGTTTTCCAAAATGTTTTATAAAAAATTTCAATAAAGATATGTAGATGCTATATCTACACGAGAAACTATTTAAGAAAAGAACCTCCCTTGAGCCCTCCTACTACCACAGCCATACTGCATATCCTCTTATTATTATTATTTTAAGGTGGTTTGCGAGTACATTCAACATACTCATCGGCATTGTCCCTGGCTATTAACTTGGCCAGATCTCAAGAAGAAGACGAGGATGGCGACTATGCGAGCTAGGATGTTCTCCCAGTCAGTTGCCTGTAGGTTAAGGCATGGCTCGGTCTCTTCACTTGATGAAGATCCGCTGATGTTTATTGATGTGGCCTTAATGGCCTTTATGTAAGTCTTGTAATTCGGTACATTCTCGAATGTTGTAATGATACTTGTCGGTTATGTGCCACGACTAACTGATCATGGAATCCTGGTTGTATGCATAACAGGGATTCTCGGAGGATTAATCCCGGGGGGCCACACTTCGAGTGGTTATCATGAATGCCGCCAAGCTCCATTTCTTGCTGCAAGCGGTGGCGCTTCGGGAGGAAACGATGGTGCCCAAAGTAGCATATTTTGCTCTTTATGGATTTGGACACAGGATTTTTGTCACAATGCAGGCATGCATAATATCCTTTTGTTCCATGCCAAGACATAGTGTTGCAAGCTGGGTAGTCATGGGTACACCAAAGGACTGCTGCTCGAAGATCAAACGTTTCGTTTTGAAATGCATTGTAAGAGCGCACACCCTTCCAAATCTTTTGCAAATCGTCCAGCAGACGCTCAATAAAGAGATCAAAGTCCTTTCCAGGACTTGATTTGCTAGGGATTAGAAGGCAAAGCATGTAGTTTGATGCATCCATACAATCCCATGGTGGAAAGTTGTACCGAAGGGAAAATACATGACACATACTGTAGCTCGTGCTCATGGTTCCATAAGGATTGAAGCCATTGGTGGCAAGGCCGAGCCTTACGTTTCTAGGGTCAGCTGAAAAGTCTTCCCATGTTCTATCAAAATCCTTCCATGCTTCACCATCAGTCGGATGACTAAGTATACCATCTCTGGGCATTCTCCTTAACTTGTGCCACTGCATGTTCTCCAATGTTTTCCTCAAAGAGAACAATCTTTGCAGTCGTGGCGCCAAAGGAAAATGACGCAGCACTTTGATAGCCGATGACCTTCTTTCCGGTTATTTCCACCTTGAGGCACCACACGTAATGCACTTGTCCAGCTTGTCATTGTCCTTCCAGAAGAGCATGCGGTTATTTTTGCACACGTGTATGCTGTCATAGGAAAGTCTAAGCTCCTTCAGATAAGTTTTTGCTTCATGGTATGATCTCGGCAGGGTATTGGGATCCGGGAGTGCATCAGCAAATAGCTTCAGCCAATCATCGAAAGTAATGTTGGTGATCCGGTGATATGACTTGTGATGAAGGAGCTTCACAACAAATGCAAGCCTGGAATGTTTACTTCCCGGGTAAAGCTTGCACTTTTCCTCTTCCATCAACTTTGCAATCAACGTCTCATGTTTACCGTCAGGTTGGACATTAGCAGCAATCTGATCTGCAGTTAATGCATCGCCTAAGTGCTTAAGGTCTTGCAACATATCTAGAACACTGTGACCTCCATCATCATCGCCTTCATCATCCGTATACATATTGTCATTGTCATCACCGGCATGACCACCATTGTTACCACCATTGGGTGGATCTTCAATAATAGCAAGATCAAGTGGCTGTCCATGCTGTATCCACCGAGTATACCTGTGCGACATGCCACTGATTAGTAAGTGGTGATAAAGAAGGCCTACATATACCATTCTCCGGTTGAGGCACTTACGACAGGGGCATGGAACCTCAGCATTCTCGCCATATCCCTCCTTGACAAATCTGACAAACTGTTTCAGGCCAGCTTTGTAGGGTTCAGTAAACTGTCTGCCATGAACAATCCAACTCTTATCCATCTGTTAAGAATTAAATAAACAAATCAAACTTTGAGAACAAGCTAGTGATTTTTTAGAACAGTTTTCTTTACAATGAACAAGTCAACTCATATCCATGTGTTGAACAATTAAAACAACAAATCTAATTTTTAGAACATGATAGTCATTTATTAGAACTATTTACTTTAGCATGCAACAAATCTAACTCCTATCAATCTGTTGGACAATTAAACAAACTAATCACATTTTTTTAGAAGAATAATCCTTTTTAAGAAGATTTTTATGTAGATGAACAATCCAAGTGATATCCATGTGTTGAACAATTAAAGAAACTATTTTTTTTCCTTGGTAGATATGGAGACGAGCGAGTTGAGCATGGAGATGGCGCCCGGAAGGGGAGCTACCGAGGTGCACGGAGACGTCGGGCAGAAGGGGAAAACCTTGGAGTGCAAACACCGAAATGGACGGGGAGACGCCACTGCCACATGTGGTGGACCGGCAAATGCAGCGGTGCCCAAGCCACCGCCACCGCGTGTGGTGGACCGGATTTCAGATATGATTTCAAAACCTCCCGGGAGGAGTTCAGGTGAGTGTGTGGGCGGGAAAGATGTGGGCTCCACAAGTCAGCGATAGAATTTTCACTTGTCCAGCTGACACGTGGGGTTCATCGTAGGTGGGTCCACTCGTTAGGGTCCTCTTGGTTGCGTGTTTGAGACCTAGAGGTTTCCATTTTATTGAATTTCTTCAGACTTTATTTTCGCTCCATTTTGTCGGGACCGAAGCGGCATGTAGAGAGAGAGAGTGGACAAGACAGGTGCAACTAGAGAGAGAGAGACAGAGCGTGCCCCATCGGTGCCTCCGGCGAGCTTTCACCGGAAGCAGGTGCACGACTTATATATTCTCCAATCTTCGGAGAGCTTCCTTCGTGTATATATAGGTGCGCGGCGCGCCGCCCGATCTCACGCGTTTTCTGGGCGAATGCAGGGGAGCTACAGCATCCACGGGCGCGACGACGACGGAGTGAGGGACACAATCTGCCGTGAAATAACCGGCGGTGAGGCTCTACAACAGTGGTAAGAATCCCCTTCACCGGAGTATAACCGGCGGCAGAGATCTTCAGCAGCAGGAGCTCAATGAATCTCTAGGGTATCTAGAGCTGCGTAAATAGTACTTGTTCTTCATCGAATCTATAGCATTTTCTTTGCGATTGTTTCATCGAATCTATAGAGTTTTCTCTAAGATTACTTCATCGAATCTCTAGAGTAAATCTAGGATGTGTAGATTTTGTTGGGTTGAATTTCTGCAGATTTTTTTGTTGGTACAATTTGTGCTGATATTTTGTTAATAACAATCTTCAGTATGTGTATGTAGAACTGCAGATTAGTACAGTATGCACATCATTAGTTGTATTTTTGCAGGATTATCTATGTAGAACTCCAGACTAGTTGTATTTCTGCACATATATAGTACTAGTTGTCGTTATAAAGTACAATGTAATCAGTGATAATATTAGTAACATCATATCATTTATTTTCTTGATCTTTTGTAATTTTTGTGTTCAGAAAAAAAGGAATATGGCTCAAAACGAATGTGTGACATGTCAGCAGCAACCTGCCTGGTGTGGGAGTGGAAACACAGAGCATGTGATGTATTTTAGAATGAGCGTGAGATCACCCTTTTTTTCTGAGGGATTTGTAAGTATTCTCAATTTTCATATACATATCTTATTTTAAATTTCCATATCAATTGCTTTATGTTCATGATCTTATGGGTTTTTTCTGTTTCAAAAATTTATGTAGGGTATTCCTTGTTGTTTCACTGAGCGTATGCGACAATTCGCTCTTGGTTTACATCTGACCTTGATCCTTGCTTGGAGTGACCGCCATGATGATCAAAACAGAACAATTGATGAATACTACTTCTATTTGCTGTATGGTGGGAATTTTGGGAGGTTTGTAGCATTATGTGGGCCATATTGGAAGGGGTTATGTGCATCTTATAACATTGAACAGAATGATGTTCTGACATTTGCATACAATAGAGTAGATAATTGCTTTATTGTTGTCAAACCTTGGTTTGATCAAGACCGGTGTATGTATTGACTTCTTTGCATCGAAATGGTTTTTTACTTACACACATGACTAGTTTATTAATTATGTATGTTCCTTACACACAAACTTTCTTCAATTTCATATGCATGATCAGGGTGTTATAAGACCGAAGATTGTTGCAAGGTGACACTAGAGAAATCCATATTTCAGCACCCATGTAATGTCAGTTGTTCTGAAATGAATTCCATATCTTGGGCATTCTACAAGGAGTTTGTAAGAGAACTGGATGAAGATGAGATCTTTGAGATCCCTCAGTTCTTGGTGAACCGGGTGCAGGATGAAGATGATCTTCATCAGATGGTTAGTTTAATCACTTTTTCCTATGCTTTTCCTTCTTATTTTGTAAATTTATCTGGGTGGCCAGTTAACTAAGATATGTTATATATTTTTGTTACTCAGGAAATTCCTTTGAGATGCACAAGGGAACACCAAATCCCAAAGAAAGGGTTCTATTGTGTATGCATGAAGAATAATTGTAACGAAGGCCTGAAATGTGGGGCCCCCGGATTAATCCTCCGAGAATCCATGTTATGCATACAACCACGATCCCATGATCAGTTAGTCGTGGCACATAACCGACAAGTATCAAAGTAAACATCAATTAATTAATCGGATACAAGTCATACCATAATTTGCCATTATGGCTACATCAGCAACATCAACGGAAAATCCTTAAGCGCAGTGCCCGAGCCGTGCCTTAACCTACAAGCAACTGACTAGGAGAACGTCCTAGCTCGCATTGTCTTCATCGTCACCTTATTCTTGCTATCTCACCAAGTTAATAGCCAAGGACAATGCCAGTGAGTACTTTGAATGTACTCGCAAACCACCTTAAGAGAATAATAATAATAACAATAGGATACGCAATATGGTTGTGGTAGTAGGAGGGATCCAAGAGAGGTTCTTTTCTCAATTAGTTTCTCTTGTAGATATAGCATCTACATATCTTTTTTGAAAACCTTTGTAAACATTTTGGAAACCTTTTTGAAAAGTTTTGGAAAACATTAGGACCGGGTCACCCATTTGATCCTCCTTCTAGTCATCCCATGACCAAACTCCTTTCCTTCCTTTCCAACCATCCCATGGTCAAAACATTTCCAAAGCCATTGCTTTTCAGAAATCCTTTTTAAAAAAAAACCAGCATCGCTCTACAGAAGTTTGTCCAAGCCGTCCATCACCGCAGACATGGCTATTCGAATAGATTTACACTCTACAGAGGCTGTACACTTTACCCACACCATCCGGGTATCCTACCCTGATCTACACCAATCGTGGGTCGAGTAACCGATCAAGACTCTCCGGATGCGACTCCAGTATAAGTGTCTACCCTATAAGTGTTATCGCCCTAAACACCGGGACGCCCTATATAGTTCGCAGCCAACCGGAGCACTTTTTCCACTTCCTGAGTGTGCGATTTCAATGAGGGGCTCATAGTAACGCGTGGAGGCCCCCAGACCCTTTGTTCCTTCTCCCGGTCGATGTTTTACATGGACTTAGCCAGAGAAGGACCACCCTCCAGGGATTTTTATCCCCTGTAGTTGTTGCGAGGCAGCTTATACCAGAGTAAACAAACATCAAATCCAGCCTTGTCCCATTCCAGAGTAATGTGGTTGCACAGGTTAAGTTGTTATAGCTAAACTGCAAAGAACTGGGTGCGTTGTCGTAAACCTTTTTCCTCCAGCTCTCCTTCGACATTTTGTAAAACAAAACCTTTTTCTTTCTCAACATCTTTTGGGAGTTCCCACCTCACCAAGGTTTTATCATAAAACATTTAGTAAAACTTTTTCGTGGGTCTTCCATACTCTAATTTTGCTTCGGCTAAAGCGAGGTCTCCAAAGGGGTATGGTGTAATACACCATCTATCATACTAGGGTTAAATAGGTGTCATCAAGAGGGTTATACTTAATAGTACCATTGGTAATGGTTTGGAGGAGCCAAGCCACTACCAGATATACATCATCATATAATAAAACAATGCACTTTCATAAATAGTAGATAAAACATGCATAAGTAAAACAATAGGACAAGGGTAATGAGCAAGAAGGTGGCTTGCCTGTGATCAGCAATGTGGCATAAATGTCCCTGGACATCTTCTTAGAATACCATAATAATCCGATAATAACCACCTCTTCTCGTCCCCGATAATATCGCACTATCATCGTCATAAGGTAACACATGCCAGCAAACAAAAGGGCACAATAAACATAAGGCATACAAGTGGGTAAACATATAGCAAGCAATTGAACAATCTCCAATTAAGGTTCAGTAGTTTTAGAGAGGGTTGGATTTAGGAGATTGAGATGGCCTTGGAGAAGGGGATGAACACCCCTTAGGGTTTATTGTCGAGGAACTACCTAAGAGGGTTTTGGACCAATGACCTATTCAGTATGATACCTTTGTGTAAAAATGATACCAACAGATAGGTGTTGATAAAATGAAACCAAAAAAAGTGGTTTCATTATTTTATCACTTTTCTTGAATTACTTATGAATTTCTTAGTGATAAAAGCTCTAGTTTTAGGAAATAATTTACCAGAAAAGTTCTAGAGCTCCAAAAATTATTTCCTTGGATGGGTAAGTTGATTTTGAGGTTATGATTCACTGAGAGTTGGAACCATGCCAAGATAATTACCAGAATGCCCTCAGGAAATTCCCAAAGGCAATTCTAGAAGATTTTTGTCTTTTTCACCATATTTACTCTACATATGTTCTTGGTATGGTTCCAACGAAACATGGTGGGTATTTAGAATACCTCACTGTGGCAATTGGAAACACTATTTTTGGAGTTATAGAACTACTGAGGCAATTTTATTAGTGAATTAACCCTACATAGAATAGTTTAAATCCTAATAAATCAACCATGTCACTTAAACTTTTGGGCTCCTGGGGTTTGATAGATATTAGTATGCACGTTCTCTGGGAGTTGGAATTAGAACAATACCTCATTTGGTTTGACCTAGAGAAATTTCCTAAGTCAGATATTCTCTATTTTTGTTATTTTTTCTATAGGGTGACCTTAGTTCACCTTGACATGGGATAAATGTTAGAACTACACCTTTAAATGGTAGGCTTATGGATATACTTTCAATGGAACTTGGTTTTCATCCATTTTGGAGATGTGGAGGTCACTGAGGAATTTATTTAGTGTAAACTACACCTTGTTGCAGATTAATTGCCAACGAATAATAAAAATTATTTTTGACCAGGTGTTACCTCTACATGTTTAAGAAAACATGTGGGGACTGGAAGAAAATTAGACCTCGGCATTTTGTGCTGATTTACATTTTCAAACAATTTAAATCAGCAGCTAAATTTCTAGATGTAATAAGGAATTTAAAAGAAAACAGTGGAGAGGGCTAGTGGGTCGAATCTGGGGCAGCTGGGCCTCGCAGAGCCGATTCGGCCCAACCTCGGGTTGGCAGGAGGCAGAATTTCAAACCCGTGGGGCGGGGCCTGCTGTCAGCCAGAGGCGGCGGAGAAGGGGTAGGGAGCGACGGGAGTCGCTCGATTAGATCGAGATCGACGGCTCTCGGCCATCTTCCACCTCCCGGTCAGGGCGCCGGGGCAGGAACCCTAGGGAGGAGCTGAGAGGGCGTGGGAGGCTCACCAGAGGGTTGGGGAGGCGACGAGGGACGGCGGGGGTGACGCGGCCTGGTGCGAGGAGCCGAACGATGGGCGACAAGGCTTGGTTCCGCGACGGAGATTTCTCTTGCGATAACCCCACGGAGCTTGCTTCGGTGCTCGGTGGTGTCGATGCCTACGATGCATGCATGCCAAAAAGGGAAACATGGTTAGATAGAGGAGGTCTAGAAGAGCTTAGTGGTGTGACATGTAGAGGGAGGGGAATAGAGGAGGTGGAGCTACTTTGGGAGTTTGGAGGAGGCCGAGAGCTGCTCTTCTTCAGCCCTTTATAAACGAGGATACAAGTGTCCATGTGAGCCATATCTATGGAGGAGGTTGTGGGGAGGTGCTGGCCGGGGATTGGACAGCTTGGGCGGTGGAGTTGGTTGGTTGAGAGGTCAAGGGTGGTACAGAGGTGGCTGTAGGGCCTTGTACTAAGAGGATGGGACCTCTCTCTATCCTTCGTCCCAAAAAAAGGAAATGGAGAGGAGGAGGGCTAGGGCTAGCCATGGAGGCTGATAGTTGGGGTAAGGGAGTGCTGAAGGGTCTTGGGTTCGAGCAGAGAGAGACAGGGGAAGGGCTGTAGCTGCTATGGTGATTACTCCACAAGATATGCAAAGATATGGTGTTTCTCTCACTTGCTTGCACCAAGAGCTAAAGACAAAAGGATGGCCTTGCTACAGTGTAGTGCTACAGTCGATCACGACCAGAGGAGGGGTGGGTGCTGTACAAGCTTGCTTGGTAAGGTTGGAGAGAGGGTTTGGTTTGGTTTTTGATACAAAAAGGCTAAATGTCCAAATCTTCCATAAGGGATGATCAATTGGTATATCTTGATTTTTGATCTTGACCAACTGAGATAAGGATGATGGTAGATGGGTAAGGTTAAGATGCATCTTTGCAATTTATTTGAGATTTTTCTGAGAATTCTAGATGCACTTTGTATCAATTATTCAAATAGTGCAGAGATGGTTTTTAGGAATTTATTTGGTATTTTTTAATCGGGAAGGTGGAGTTTTTGATGTGTGATGGTCCCAAATGTGAATACACACTTAGGGGAATGTTCCCAAGATTTATTGAGGCTTAAAAGTATTTAAACTATTATTATTCCATTTCTGCCATTTAAGAAATTAGGCAAAAAGAAATAATAAAGCTTCTAAAAAATATTTATTTTTGAGATGGGAAGGTAGAGTATGATACATGGATCTCAATTGAGCCAAAATTTGTGGAAGTTCTTTGACAAAAACCAAACTTTCCATTGGGAAAGGTGTTTTGGAGATTTTGTCTACTAAAGGAATTAAATAGATTTTGTCCATTATAAATATGGATAAAATTTGATAAATCTTGCTGATCAATGTAGATGATGTAGACAAGGTGTATCAAGCATTTTAAACCTTGGTATTTGAGAATCAAAGGTGATTTTGGGTGAAAAACTAGAGATTAAGGATCTAGGGTAAGATTGTTTTCATGCCACCAAAACCTTGTTTGATCTTGGAGCTCAAGGCTTCCCTTGGGGCATGGGATATATGGATGGATAGACCAAGTGATGTACCTCAACATGGTATAGAGGTTTGAGCTTGATCTTGCTTGAGTTCACCAGGAATTGATTTCAAACTTTGAATAAAATAAGTATGCCAAAGCAGATTATCAACTAGCCTTCAAAACCTTGTGGGTTTAAGCAGCACAGAGATCCACTTGGAATAAGTGAAGTAGATATTTATAGACCTATATGAGTAGAGCACAACCATGCAAATATTTGGACCTTAGAAGGTTGGATGAGGGTGTGAGCTTGTGTCAAAGTAGGCACGTTGACTAGATTTGTAGGAATAATTATTTTCTTGCCTGCAAAAGCATCAAGAACAAGTGGATTGGAGAATGATCTTCCCAAGGTCCAGAGTGGGATTTGGTAATCCTTAGGATGGTTAACAAGATTTTTCAAATGCCTTTTCAAAAATGCATAGGGGTTCAGAAAAGGAGGCATTCAAAAAGGTGATGTTGGAAATAGTTTTCCAGAGTTGGCCAAATTTGGCAGACTTAGGGTTTTTGACCAGAATGTGGGTGGTGATGATTTTTATGGGTTGCAAGGTACCAAATCATCATCAAGTGGATGATGTTGAAGTGTATATTGAGTAGGAAGGATACTTGCTTGATACTGGTCTTCATTGACTTGGAAGCTTCTAGAATGGATCACTTTAGAAGGGGTCTGGTTAGGGGTTTTAGATGATCCCTAGTAGCTAGTGATCAGATCCAGCTTTGTATTCTTGCTTAGTGTGTGGTGATTTGGAAACATCTTGATCCTAGTGATGAGCTCCTGGAGTAGCTCATACTATCTCCTAAGCAGACAAATCAAGCAATAGATCAAGGCAACTCATTTTAGAAACAAAGCAAACCTACTACTAGGGATACCATCAAGCCTAGCTCGAGGTAAGGATGGGTATTTTGAAAAGGTTGTGCTTGGAGTCAGGTGAGGTGTCCTTGGTATCTCTACCAAGAGTAGAATTCAAAAGCTTTAAAAAGTGGTTTTGGGAAACCTAGAGATAAGACTAGTTGAAGGTCTTTCTTGAAAACATAAGGAGATTATAATAGGTTGCTCTCCATAGTTTGGGGAAATAGAAGCTACTAAAAAGGTTGGAGGTTGTAAAGGTATCTTGGCTCAGGTTTTTGAAATGCCAGAACATTTGGGAATATGTAAAATGATCCAGGACAGTTTTGTTAAATAGCTTTTGTCCACTTATGTTGAGGTAAGGAGTATATCTTCTAATACACATTCATAAGCATAAACATATTCAACAACAGTCAAACACTTCACCATTAAACAAGAAAAAGTTTTTGTTCCCCCTGATTTTTGTATTCTAGGAAA
Organism: Avena eriantha; assembly: GCA_910589775.1. Lineage (NCBI taxonomy): Eukaryota > Viridiplantae > Streptophyta > Magnoliopsida > Poales > Poaceae > Avena > Avena eriantha. Next base: position 518,715,600 of record OU342743.1, on the reverse strand, counting down.
CTAATCAGGGTTGCTGAAACTAGGATGTTACATGAAAATCTTGGGGCGATATCGCATATCGGAAGTATATGACGATTGCATTGAGTTCACCGACCCGTGGGGTGAATTCTGTGCTAATAACAGAATTTGCCTTGATGATCTGCTTGTCGTCCAGGTCAAGGTGATGAGGCACTATATCAAGCTAATTATTCAGGTGGTCACCGGTCCGGCAGAGGAACAAGAGGATGCGGAAGACAACAGCGACGAGCAGCAAGAGGAGGACGATGACGAGAGCGTTGGCTCCGTAATGTCGGTTGTAGCTCAGAACTTCTGAATAAATCATCAGAATTTAAATTTTAATAATGCATGCTCATAAACTTTTGTGTTGTTGTATGTTAAACTAGAAAATCTCTTTTGTTCAAATCTGTTGAGCTGTAGCAACTTCATTATGTCTAATTATGAAAGACAAAATATAAATGATTTCTCTCAATTTCTCGCATAGAAAAATGCACAACTAATTCCATATTCTCGCAGGAACTGGCCCCACTTGTTGAACCGGCGGCACTGCCACAATCTCCATGTAACCACGGTGAGTTCTCGAACCGAAGCTACAGTTACCACGTTTCTTCTTCCTCTTTAGTTTTTCCTAGGCGCTTCTTCTTCTTCCTCTTCCTCGGTCATTCCTCTGCAGTTTTTCCTAGGCACTTCTTCTTCCTCTGTTCTGGAACCGTCGGTTCATCTTTTTATTCCTCTCATAGGCAGTTCCTTGTAGGCATTTCGTTTCACCCATTTCCTTGTAGGCACGGACGATGGGAAACGCACAATAGAGACCCACTTGGTCCCTGCCCATGGCACCACGACTTTGACAGTGGTGTACATAAATGATGAAGCGACTCTGGAGACAACTCTCGCCAGGTTTGAGCAATTGCTTAAGAAAGAGAAGCACAAGTTTGTGGGGCTAGACTTGGAGTACACCTGTGCAAATAAGAGATCGCTGTTGTGCAAATCGCCATACATGAGGAGGTCCTCGTTTACCCCTTCTGCAGGTATGTGAAATTTAAATTTGAGATCACCATTTCTGCATCCCTTGTTCCCTTACATCCCTTAAACCATCTAACTGCAGGAGTAAACGAACTAAGAAGCATTGTCCGGCTCTGGTCGAGTTCTTGTGTAGGAAAGGGATAACTTTCACTTGCATGGATATCACAAATGACACAATTATGCTTTCTCGTGCATTGATAAAAATCCTAGATGGGCACCACATCGACATCCAAAATCTGCACAAGATCAAACCATACCCAACGAAGGATGGCATGGGTGATCTGGCAGCGGAAATCATCGATAAATCCTATGAAAAACTGAAGAAATTGAAGCGACTCGATCACGACTACTGGGAGTGGATGACGATGAGCCAGGTGCGCCTCGAGTATGCAGCCAGAGATGCCTACATAGCGTACGAGTTGTACAGTAAGCTCATTACCATGAAAGATGGGATGGTTAAGGCGGGGTTTTTCGTGAGAGAGCTATGCCCTGGTTGCAAGCTAGCCTAGGAGAAGAAGTGTGAGGGGGACAGAAAGCAGTTTCACGACGAGCAGGGATCTTGGGACGATGGCGACAGCAAGCGGTTAAAGGGGAAGCAAGTCAAGGACGGCAACAAGTGGTGGTGATACATTATGTGTTTGAACTTGATTTTAGTTTCTAGTTTATTTTGTGTACATAGTATGTATTTTGGGATGTACAGGTTAGTTTGGGATCTAAGCGTTGGAAGAACTTGCATGCATATGTATGTGTTTACCTATATGATATATATGTACAAAAGTATCATGGGTTTTGCATTGAGATATGCATTATATCTAGGCCCCTGGTCAGGATATGGTCTCTCACATATATCGATTGTGCATGTGCATGATCCAGCATCTTCTTGGGCTCAAACTTTGAGATAGGTATTATCATCTAGGAAACTTCACTATATTTTGTGATGCACCTTTTCCTCCTTTTTGTGATGCATGACCACACACACATGCTCCATTGCATGATGTGTGTGTGTTCTTTTCCTACACCAGTACACACTGATATATATCCACCAGAGCCACTGCTCCCATCACATGATCACACATTGCATATATATGACCACATTTCATACATATCCACACTAGCTAGATGTCATTGATCCACATACATGACCACATTGCATGTGTTCTCTTTTCCAAAATCACATTGTTGGTATATGTACACACTAGTGTGGATTCTGTGATGCAACTTCTGTCACACTGGTGCAACATGCAATATGTTGCTTTCCTATGTGTTTTGTTCTATATGCATGTGACCATGGATGGTTTAATACACATGGATCCTCCCCTAGAGACATTGCATGATGTGTTCCTAAACCAGGACACACTGATATATATATGTACACTAGCTGCTCTTTTCCAAAACAACACAAGATGATGATATATCTCTCTACATATATATGCATGACTAGACACACATGCATATACTCAAGGATTATGTGATGATGCACTAATTCTATCACACTGGTCTCCATACATGTATAGGGGGTCATATTGCATGAATGTGTTCTTTTTCCTAACCCAGATTGATATGGTCACCAGAGTCATTTATAGATCCACATCCATGATGATCTGTGACCACATTTGCATGTATGTACATTGTTCTCTTCCAAAACCTAAAACAATGATATCTCTACACATATGCATGACTACACAATGCATATACTACTCAAGTGGATTATGTGATGATGCACAACTAATAATAATTCCGTCCACTGCAATGCATGCAATGTGTGGAAGCTCTCCTTTATTTAACCGATGTGTTTTTGGTCCATGTATGGATTGGATCTCCTAGAGTCATATTGCATGCATGTTTGTTCTTTTCCATGCATATATATTGCATTATTATTGATAGATCCACATGAGAGGACCACATTGCATGCATGTGTATTCTTCCAACAATATACCACATTTTGACATATATATATATATCTACATGATGAGACCACACATATATAACTCTTGATGATGCAAATTATGTCACACTGGTACAACAAGCATGCAATGTGTGTGTGGAACCTGTGCTTTTCCTTTATTGGTCTGTGACCATACATGTGGTGGTTGTACACATGGAACCCCTAGAGTCATTATTACATATGTGTTCTTTTTCCTAAACAACATTGATATCCACACTAGCTACTAGTAGCTAGATGTCATTGATCCACATACATGACCACATTGCATGTGTTCCAAAACCACATTGTTAATTGGTATATCTACCACACACACTAGTGGATTCTATGATGCAACAACTTATGTCACACTGGTGCAACATGCAATATGTTGCTTTCCTGTGTTTTGGTCTATATATGCATGTGACCATGCATGGTTTAATACACATGGATCCTCCCCTAGAGACATTGCATGATTTTTGTTACACACTGATATATATATCCACTAGAGCCACTCATCCCATCACATGACCACACAATGCATATATATGTACACTATTCTTTTCCAAAACAGCACAAGATGATATATATATATCTCTCTACATATATATGCATGACCATACACACATGCATATACTCGAGGATTTTGTGACGATGTGCACAAATTCTGTCACACTGGTCCATGCATGCATGCAATGTGGAGCTCCTTTATTTAATTCCTATGTGTTGTTTGGTCTCTATGACCAATATGGAATATATATATATACATATATATATATATATATCTCCTATACTGGGTCATATTGCATGCATGTGTTCTTTTTCCTAACCCACATTGATATGGTCACTAGTGTCATTGATAGATCCACATGATGATCCACATTTGCATGTATGTACACTGTTCTTCCAAAATCTAACAATGATATCTATCTCGACAAATATGCATGACCACACAATGCATATACTACTCAAGTGGATTATCTGATGATGCACGACTAAAAATAATTCTGTCACACTGCATGCATGCAATGTGTGGAAGCTCTCCTTTATTTAACCTATGTGTTTTTGGTCTCTATGACCATATATATATGGATTTGATCTCCTAGAGTCATATTGCATGCATTGTGTTCTTTTACATGCATATATTGCATTATTGTTGATAGATCCACATGAGATGACCACATTGCATGCATGTTTATTCTTTTCCAACAGTATATCACATTTTGACATATATCTACATGATGAGACCACACATGTATAAATCTAGATGATGCAAGTTATGTCACACTGGTGCAACATACATGCAATGTGTGTGCAAGTTGTGCTTTTCCTATATTGCTCTCTGTGACCATGCATGTGGCTTTACACATATGGAACCCCTAGAGTCATTATTGCATATGTGATCTTTTTCCTAAACCACATTGATATCCACACTAGCTACTAGTAGCTAGATGTCATTGATCCACATACATGACCACATTGCATGTGTTCTCTTTTCTAAAACAACATTGTTAATTGGTATATCTACCACACACACTAATGGATTCTGTGATGCAACAACTTCTGTCACACTGGTGCAACATGCAATATGTTTCTTTCCTGTGTTTTAGTCTATATATCCATGTGACCATGCATGGTTTAATACACATGGATCCTCCCCTAGAGACATTGCATGATGTGTTTTACACACTGATATATATATATATCCACTGGAGCCACTGATCCCATCACATGACCACACATTGCCTATATATATGTACACTGTTCTCTTTTCCAAAACAACACAAGATGATGATATATATATATCTCTACATATATATGCCTGACTAGACACACATGCATATACTCAAGGATTATGTGATGATGTGCACAAATTCTGTCACACTGGTCCATGCATGCATGCAATGTGGAGCTCCTTTATTTAATTCATATGTGTTGTTTGGTCCCTATGAACAATATGGAATATATATCTCTATCTCCTATAGTGGGTCATATTGCATGCATGTGTTCTTTTTCCTAACCCACATTGATAGATCCACATCCATGATGATCCACATTTGCATGTATGTACATTGTTCTTCCAAAACCTAACAATGATATCTATCTCTACACATATGCATGACCACACAATGCATATTCTACTCAAGTGGATTATCTTATGATGCCCAACTAATAATAATTCTGTCACACTTCATGCATGCAATGTGTGGAAGCTCTCCTTTATTTAACCGATGTGTTTTTGGTCTCTATGACCATATATATATATATATATATATATATATATATATATATATATATGGATTTGATCTCCTAGAGTCATATTGCGTGCATTGTGTTCTTTTCCATGCATATATTGTATTATTATTGATAGATCCACATGAGATGACTACATTGCATGCATGTGTGTTCTTTTCCAACAATATACCACATATTTGACATATATCTACATGATGATACCACACATGTATAACTCTAGATGATGCAAGTTATGTCACACTGGTACAACATGCATGCAATGTGTGTGCAAGCTGTGCTTTTCCTATATTGCTCTCTGTGACCATGCATGCGGCTTTAGACATATGGAACCCCTAGAGTCATTATTGCATATGTGATCTTTATCCTAAACCACATTGATATCCACACTAGCTACTAGTAGCTAGATGTCATTGAACCACATACATGACCACATTGCATGTGTTCTCTTATCTAAAACCACATTATTAATTGGTATATCCACCACACACACTAGTGTATTCTATGATGCAACAACTTCTATCACACTGGTGCAACATGCAATATGTTGCTTTCCTGTGTTTTAGTCTATATATGCATGTGACCATGCATGGTTTAATACACATGGATCCTCCCGTAGATGTGTGTTACACACTGATATATATATATATATCCACTAGACCCACTGATCACATCACATGACCACACATTGCATATATATGTACACTGTTCTCTTTTCCAAAACAACACAAGATGATATATATATATATCTACATATATATGCATGACTAGACACACATGCATATACTCAAGGATTATGTGATGATGTGCACAAATTATGTCACATTGGTCCATGCATGCATGCAATGTGGATCTTCTTTATTTAATTCCTATGTGTTGTTTGGTCCCTATGACCAATATGGAATATATATATCTATCTCCTATAGGGGGTCATATTGCATGCATGTGTTCTTTTTGCTAACCCACATTGATACGGTCACTAGAGTCATTGATAGATCCACATCCATGATAATCCACATTTGCATGTATGTACATTGTTCTTCCAAAACCTAACAATGATATCTATCTCTACACATATGCATGACCACACAATGCATATACTACTCAAGTGGATAATCTGATGATGCACAACTAATAATAATTCTGTCACACTGCATGCATGCAATGTGTGCAAGCTCTCCTTTATTTAACCTATGTGTTTTTGGTCTCTATGACAATATATATATATATGGATTTTATCTCCTAGACTCATATTGCATGCATGTGTGTTCTTTTCCATGCATATATTGCATTATTGTTGATAGATCCACATGAGATGACCACATTGCATGCATGTGTGTTCTTTTCCAACAATATACCATATTTTCACATATATCTACATGATGAGACCACACATGTATAACTCTCTGTATGATGCAACTTATGTCACACTGGTGCAACATGATGCATGCAATGTGTGTGCAAGATGTTCTTTTCCTATATTTCTCTATGTGACCATGCATGTGGCTATACACCTATGGAACCCCTTGAGTCATTATTGCATATGTGATCTTTTTTTAAACCACATTGATATCCACACTAGCTACTAGTAGCTAGATGTCATGGATCAACATACATGAACACATTGCATGTGTTCTCATTTCCAAAACCACATTCTTAATTGGTATATCTACCACGCACACTAGTGGATTCTGTGATGCAACAACTTCTGTCACACTGGTGCAACATGCAATATGTTGCTTTCCTGTGTTTTGGTCTATATATGCATGTGACCATGCATGGTTTAATACACATGGATCCTCCCCTAGAGACATTTCATGATGTGTGTTACACACTGATATATATATATCCACTTGAGCCACTGATCCCATCACATGACCACACATTGCATATATATGTACACTGTTCTCTTTTCCAAAACAACACAAGATGATATATATATATATCTACATATATATGCATGACTAGACACACATGCATATACTCAAGGATTATGTGATGATGTGCACAAATTCTGTCACAGTGGTCCATGCATGCAATGTGGAGCTCCTTTATTTAATTCCTATGTGTTGTTTGGTCTCTATGACCAATATGGAATATATATATATATCTATCTATCTCCTATAGGGGGTCATAATGCATGCATGTGTTCTTTCTCCTATCCCACATTGATGTGGTCACCAGAGTCATTGATAGATCCACATCCATGATTACCTGTGTGACCACATTTGCATGTATGTACATTGTTCTTCGAAAAACTAACAATGATATCTATCTCTACACATATGCATGACCACACAATGCATATACTACTCAAGTGCATTATCTGATGATGCACAACTAATAATAATTCTATCACACTGCATGCATGCAATGTGTTCAAGCTCACCTTTATTTAACCTATGTATTTTTGGTCTATGACCATATATATATATTGCATTATTGTTGATAGATCCACATCAGATATCCCTAGAGTCATATTGCATGCATGTGTGTTCGTTTCCATGCATATATATTGCATTATTGTTGATAGATCCACATGAGATGACCACATTGCATGCATGTGTGTTCTTTTCCAACAATATACCACATTTTGACATATATCAACATGATGAGACCACACATATATAACTAGCTCTGGATGATGCAACTTATTATGTCACACTGCTGTAACATGCATGCAATGTGTGTGGAAGCTGTGCTTTTCCTATATTGGTCTGTGACCATGCATGTGGATGTACACATATATATATGGAACCCCTAGAGTCATTATTACATATGTGATCTTTTTCCTAAACCACATTGATATCCACACTAGCTACTAGTAGGAACTAGATGTCATTGATCCACATACATGACCACGTTGCATGTGTTCTCTTTTCCAAAACCACATTGTTAATTGGTATATCTACCACACACTAGTGGATTCTGTGATGCAACTTCTTCATTCTTTCACACAGGTGCAACATGCAATATGTTGCTTGAATTCCTATGTGATTTGGTTTGTATGACCATGCATGGTTTAATTTGACATATGTATATATCCCCTAGAGACATTGCATGATCGATATGTGTGTTCTTTTCCTAGTACACACTGATATACATCCACCTGAGACACTGATCCCCACATGCATATATATACTCAAGTGGATTATTTCTTCTATGATATTGATGATGCACAGCTTGTACTGTCACACTGGTGCAATCATGCATGCATGCAATGTGTGGAAGCTCCTTTATTAATCAATTCCCATGTGTCGTTCTTGGTCTCTATGACGACCATGGATCTCTCTCCTAGAGTCATATTTTGCAAATGATGTGGTCTTTTCCTAACCCACATTATTAATATGGCCACCAGAGTCATTGTTGACAGACCACACATGATGATGACCACACATCATTGCATTTGTTCTTTTACAATAATATATACCACACATTGATATCTAACTCTAGTGGATTTTGTGATGCAACTTAACGCTTCTGTCACACTAGTGCAACATGGAATTGAAAGCTGGTTATTTATTATTTCCTATACGATCATGTTTAATTTAATTTAGTCTTGACACACATGGACCCCCAGCCCCTAGAATCATGCATGTGTTCTAACCACATTGATATATCCACTATACTCTTGTCATTCACATGGATATATGTGGAAGCTGCTTTAATTTTCCTATATATGTATTTTAGTCTGTGTAGTGATGCATCTTCTTTGGGCTCAAACTAATTTGATATATATACCATATGTGTTGCTATGACCTAAAACTAACCAAAATAAGGATAAAAGTCCATCATCGTTCAACCCTAATCTGGATAAATCCATTGTTCTAAATAAACCACATTTTGAATCTTATCTATAAATAAATGTGAATATATTATCCAAAATACTTACCTCTCGTTAGATCATTATACAAGCCAGAATATAAACTAGTAGTCCACATTATTGCATTTTTTCAAGATTTATTCGTCAATAATTTATAGTTTTCTTCACCAAGGCTCTTTTTAGTGAACACTTTCTAAAATATGGTTAATTTTTTTGAACCCTCCATCGTGCATCCAACGGCCAGGACACCAACCCCAAATTTCCAAGTAAGATCCTCCCTCCCACGCGAAATTTGGCGCCAGCGCGGGAGAGTTTCTACGCAAATGAAAATTTCTCGAGTTGCAATTACATTTGAGCCAACCCGCACAGCTCCACCCAAGCATTCGCGCAAAGGTCATTTATGTAATGTATTCCCACCCTTTTTATCCCCTCCCTGAAATGAGACAGATCCAAATTTCCCCACCGCCGTCCTCCCCCTTTTCCCCTCGCCGTTGTCCGTCCCTCCGCCATCTGCCTTTAATCCCCTCGTCTCCATCCGTCCTTCTTGTAGTAACCTCTCCGTCACCCTAGCGCACAAACCCTAGCCCCTCCTCACTGTCCCGGTTTTCCACCATGTCCGTCGACCTCGTCGGTCGTCCACCTCGCCGACAGCCTGCTGACCTTTTCTACCACCTTGTTGTACACTTCACACGCAAAGTCGGCCATCTCGCCGTCCATCTCCCTGTCTAGCTCGCCGCCCTCCTCGCCGTCCAGCCCACTGTCCAACTCGGTGACAAGGCCCGTCACCACACTGACAAGGCTCGTCCACCTCGTCGCCCACCTCGTCGACGAGGTCAGCTACCTCGCCGTCCAGATCGATGCCATGTGCCCTGGGTCACTGCAATAAATGCAGTATCAAAAAGGTCCTACAGCCTATAGGCATGGAAACACGCCCATCCTCGATTCTCATTTTTTTTACTTTGCCTGAGAAATGTTGTTCATTATCCTGTTCATGCCACTAATTTACCTTTTGTGTTGTAGTTATTCTCTCTTATTTGTTCTGCCTGTGAAATTTCTTGTGATTTTACAAGTCTTGTGATCAGGGTTGCATTATCGTGTATGTTGCATGAGTTTGACTGCTTCATGACATGTCCGATGAGCAGAGTATAAATTGTTCATAGTAGTCTGTTTTACATGATGATTACTATTGAACAATAAACATCATATGTCATGACTTGTTTAATTGCCTATTTTAATTGCATGAAAGATGCTTATCCTTATGATGTTTAATTGTCCTGCCCTGCTTATTAGTGTAACCAGCCAACCAATTGACAAGTGAGATTCAGAGTATTCGACTTATGTTCAGTTTACATACAAATAAAGTTTGCATTATCTTGGTTGTTCCATTGGTTTGGCTGCTTCATCCTATGTCTTTTGATTAGAGTATAAATTGCTAATAGTGGACTCTATTACATGATGATTACTATAGAACCATCAGCACCATAAGTTCTATTTTGTTTATTTGCAGGATAGTTGCTTATCCTACTTATGTTTTATTGTGATTATCCTCTTTAACTACATGTATACTATTTTGACTTATGATCTGTTTGCGTACGATAAAGTTGCATCATCTTGCCTTTTTGCATTAGTTTGGCTGCTTCACCATATGCCTTATGATCATATAGAAATTGATCATAGTGAGATGTCACAAGATGAGTTCAATAGACAGTCAATACAATAGGTTATGTTTCCTGTTTAATTGCACTATTGCTGCTTATCCTGCTTATGTTTTATTGTCCCACTCTGCTTATTACTGCAACCAATTGGTGAATTGTCCAGCTTGTTCATTTTCTTGTCTCTTGCTTTGCTTTGGCTTCTTCATCGTTAGTCTTGTGATATGAGATTCAGAGTAGAAGTTCCTCATAGTGGACTATTGGACATTATGATTAGTATAGAACAATCAATACCATAAGACATAGGTTATATTTTTGTAGCTTACTAAAGAGTTGTTTATTCATGATAGAACCACAATTGCATCCCCTGGAAGAAAGACGGCTGGAAAACATCACGAGAAACAATGGGCAGATGCAAAAATGGGTCTTAGGCCCCTTGTTTATCCATCTCCCACTGAATTCTCCCCTAAAAACAGCAAGGATGAAAGCTCTGGATCTGACTATTATCCTGAAGAGGAGGGGGATGAGATGGAGGTTGTCCCCTTACTTGCCTACTCATCTTTTGTGTAATTATTTGGTTACTTAATTTCCAATATATGTTGTGCTTATTTATTATCCCGAACTGACTACCTTTTAATTGTGTAGACTAAGAAGAGGAAATATAAGAAGAAACCTGTCGTCATGACAAGGATGGCTGCTGGTGGTGGATCTGCTTCTCAGAAGCGCGTCTCGTTTAGCATGGCTTCCTCGATAGAAAGTACAAGACATACCAGGTCCAAGGGGAATCCGCCAGAAGTACTTCCACCTCCAAGTTCTCCACGGCGCCCACCAAGACCGCCAAGTGCAGCGACCTCTTCGCAAGAAACTTAGAGTCTTGCAGATCCTGATGCTCGAGGAGAGAAGGTAGCAGCCCAAATCAAGATGGCAGCACTCCATGGCAGGAAGACAGCAGTCCAAGATGAGTAGATAGCTGCCCTGGGCAAGCAACCAAGTCCCCAAGGAAAGCACATTATATTGTTTGAATGGCACTTATTATATGGTAGAACAATAACTCCACATTATATGTTTGTAGATGATTTTGTCCATCATCCTTCTGAAGATACTATTAAAAATGATGATCCTCAAATTTTCTTGAGGGAAAAAAACATGGGGACGCAGCGTGAGAACGTGTCCAAAGGAGGAAAGCTTCCATTTGCCATTCCTCCAGGAAGAACTATTGCTTCCAAGTTTGCCATTGAGTGTGCAAAAACATTCAGGACTGGTATGCCTATCCTCCCCCGCTGGAAAGAGTACAAGGAGAGGCCGGATGTCAGAGCAGAGTTCTACGATAGAGTTTCCATATGTTCTATGACTCAACTGCCCTTTTCTTCTCATTACTGTTCAAGCAGAGGCTAATGCACGGTGTTTTATTTCAGCAAAAGTTTGTCATGGATGCATCACACCCCAATGTGCAGGTTGCTTGCAACCAGCAGCTAATGAGGCATGCAAGAATTCAAAGGCATCTCCTGAAGAAGCAGTTTTTTGACCCCCTCCCACTGAATGATGTAACAAGGATTTCTCTTGTCGAACACATGAACGATGCAGAGTGGTGCAAGCTTGTTGATTCTTGGACTGACCCTAGGAACCAGGTCAAGTCTTGTCTACTCAACTTCCCCCTATTTGTGTTTAACCAGGACTGCCTCTTATACTCTATGCTCTCTCTTTGTGTAGGCCTGTTGTCTAATAAACAGGCAAACAAGAAATAGACAACCTTATCACAGTGAATTGTTTTTCTATGATAGTCGGGGCTTCTCCAATCACAGTGTGAAAAAAGCAACAATAAGCCCTCCAGAATACTTTTCATCTTTCTCATCTTCCAAAATTTCAATGCCATATTTGTCTCTGAAATGAGTATGATCATTTGTAATTTGCTGGCTATTTTTCTAATGTTTGATTCTATTCCTAAAACTCAATAGGCAACCAAGGAAAGTAAGATGGCACCTAATGGTACAGAAGATATCACTGAGGCTGAACAACCTCCTTCCACCAACACGGTGCACTATGCGCTGTCGTAGGACATCAGCATCCATTCTTCAAGACCAGCGAAGACTCTCCTTGAAGCACAACTCGGGGCTCAGAGAGTAGGGAATGCGATACTGCGCAGTGCCACTGTGGGGTTGCAGACGAAGATACCAGATGGCAAGGCAGAAGCCCTGAAGGAAGCACATGAAGTGTGGAAGAAGCTATACTAGGTCCATCTTTGTCATCTTCGTATAATTCAATACCATGTTTATCCATGAAGATGTGCTTGGAATTTGCTTGCTAGTTTTCTAATGTTTGCTTCTATAACTACCAAGCACCCATTGGAAGCACGATGGCGCCATCTGCTGTAGAAGATGGCATTCAGGATCAACCCCTTGCTTCCACTGATGAAAGCATCCATGATTCAAGACCAACTAGCTCTCTCCTTGAAGCACAACTTTTAGCTGAGAGAGCAGCGAATGAGGCATAGAGCAGACGCATTGCAGCATTGCCGAAGGAGATAGAAGCAAAGAATGAAGCGCGGAAAGCACTTGTGAACTTTGCAGACCTTATAAATGCATCATTTCAGCAATTCGTAGCTATATTGCGTAAGTGAATTGGTGATGTGACTCAAAGCTTATTAGGATCTTTTCTTTTTATTGTTGGAAACTTATGTGCGAACCTATTTATGTCACCTGAAACATGTGCCCTGCAATTTCTGTAATTTTGATTTGGACGGTGCTAGCAAAATTGCCAGCACTGTTATCCGACGTAAATGAAAACGGCATGCTTGTTTAGTTGACGAAAATATTTCCATCACCGATAGACACCAACGTGGCGCACTTTCACTTTTCAACGTCCGCGACGAAACATGAACGTCATCTCTTCTGCCCTGGCGAATTGAGTTCGTCATGCGTTGGAGATACGCGTCTCTTATTGGTACATGATCCGCGCTATAGATGGATCACGTGTTTCGTTCCTATTGGTCCATGTGTCTCCCTGATGATCGGCCACGCATAAGCAGGCCATCTTATTACCATGACAAAACCAAAATTCGTCTCTGCCAATGCGACGAAATTGGAAGGATGACATAAGCAAATGAAAGGATGACATCAGCAAACGACCCTAGCGGACTCAGGTCGTGACGGAAAAAACGTCAAGAAGTAGATGGCATCGTAGATGGCGAACAATGACGTCAGCAAACATCGCGGACGGCAGTTCGCGGTGCCGTCCACCACGTGGCATCGTTCATGATGAAATAAAAACGTCATGACAGACCGGGCCTGGGCCGGGCTAGTCCATCTTGCCGTGACGAAATTGGAGGAACGTCATGGACGGGCCATGATGTTTTCAGACAGAAAAAACGTCAAGGATTGAATTATGAAGTGAGGTCCATGACCTATTTTTTTCATCGCAGAATTTGTCACGGATGGCCATCTACGATATTTTGGCCCTCATCCACGATGATATCAGATCGTCATGAACCGCCCAGATTTTTTGTAGTATGAGTCTAGTTATGGATTCATATGTGGGTATGAAAAGAACACACATGCAATGACTCTGGTGGATCCATATGTGGTTTATGAAAGAACACACATGCAATGACTACGGTGGATCCATATGTGGTTTGTGAAGAGAACACACATCCAATGACTCTAGTGGATCCATATGTGGTTTGTGAAAAGAACACACATGTAATGACTTTACTTGTGGTTTATGACAAGGACACACATCCAATGACTCTAGCTCTGGTTTATGAAAAGAACAAACATGCAATGACTCTAGCTGTGGTTAATGAAAAGGACACACATGCAATGACACTAGGGGATCCATATGTGGTCTATGAAAAGAACACACATGCAATGACACTAGGGGATCCATATGTGGTTTGTGAAAAGAACACACATACAATGACTCTGGTGGATCCATATGTGTTGTGTGAAAAGAACACACATTCAATGACACTGGTGGATCCATGTGTAGTTTGTGAAAAGAACACACATGCAATGACACTGGTGGATCCATATGTAGTTTGCGAAAACAACAGACATGCAATGACTCTATGTGTGGTTTGTGAAAAGAACACACATGCAATGACTCTTGTGGATCCATATATGTTCTAGGGAAAGAACACACATTTAATGACACTAGATGTAGTTTATGAAAAGAACACACATCCAATGACTCTAGTTGTGGATCCATATGTGGTTTATGAAAAGAACACACATGCAATGACTCTGGTGGATCCATATGTGGTTTATGAGAATCACACACATGCAATAACTATGGTTGATCCATATGTGGTTTATGAGAAGAACACATATGCACTGTACTCTAGTGGATCCATGTGTGGTTTGTGAAAAGAACACACATCCAATGACTCTAGTGGATCCATATGTGGTTTGTGAAAAGAACACACATGTAATGACTTTAGTTGTGGTTTATGACAAGAACACACATCCAATGACTCTAGCTCTGGTTTATGAAAAGAACAGACATGCAATGACTCTAGCTATGGTTAATGAAAAGAACACACGTGCAATGACACTATGGGATCCATATGTGGTCTATGAAAAGAACACACATGCAATGACACTGGTGGATCCATATGTGGTTTGTAAAAAGAACACACATGCAATGACTCTGGTGGATCCATATGTGTTCTGTGAAAAAACACATTCGATGACACTAGTGGATCCATGTGTAGTTTGTGAAAAGAACACACATGAAATGACTCTGGTGGATCCATATGTGGTTTGTGAAAAGAACAGACATGCAATGTTTCTAGCTGTGGTTAATGAAAAGAGCACACATGCAATGACTCTTGTGGATCCATATGTGGTTTGTGAAAAGAACACACATGCAATGACTCTGGTGGATCCATATGTGGTTTGTGAAAAGAACACACATGCAATGACTCTAGTGCATCCATGTGTGTTCTGTGAAAAGAACACACATGCAATGACTTTCGTGGATCCATATGTGGTTTATGAAAAGAACAGACATGCAATGTCTCTAGTGGATCCATATGTGGTTTATGAAAAGAACACACATGCAATGACACTAGGGGATCCATATGTGGTCTATGAAAAGAACACACACGCAATGACTCTGGTGGATCCATATGTCGTTTGTGAAAAGAAGACACGTGTAATGACTCTGGTTGATCCATATCTTTTCTGTGAAAATAACACACATTCAATGACACTAGTGGATCCATATGTGTTCGGTGAAAAGAACACACATTCAGTGACACTAGTGGATCCATGTGTGGTTTGTGAAAAGAACACACATGCAATGACTCTAGTGGATCCATATGTGGTCTGTGAAAAGAACAGACATGCAGTGACACTTGTGGATCCATGTTTGGTTTGTGAAAATAACACACATGCAATGATTCTTGTGGATCCATATGTGGTTTGTGAAAAGAACAAACATGCAATGAATCTATGTGTGGTTTGTGAAAAGAACACACATGAAATGACTCTAGTGTATCCATATGTGGTTTATGAAAAGAACAGACATGCAATGACTCAAGCTGTGGTTAATGAAAAGAATACACATGTAATGACTCTAGTGGATCCATATGTGGTTTGTGAAAACAACACACATGCAATGACTCTGGTGGATCCATATGTGTTCTGTGAAAATAACACACATGCAATGACACTGGTGGATCCATGTGTGGTTTGTGAAAAGAACACACATGCAATGACTCTTGTGGATCCATATGTGGTTTATAAAAAGAACAGACATGCAATGACTCTAGTGGATCAATATGTGGTTTATGAAAAGAACACACATGCAATGACTCTGGCGGATCCATATGTGGTTTGTGAAAAGAAGACACATGCAATGACTCTGGTTGATCCATATGTATTCTGTGAAAATAACACACATTCAATTACTCTGGTGGATCCATATGTGTTCGGTGAAAAGAACACACATTCAATGACACTGGTGGATCCGTGTGTGGTTTGTGAAAAGAACACACATGCAATGACTTTGGTGGATCCATATGTCATTTGTGAAAACAACAGACATGCAATGACTCTAGCTGTGGTTTAGGAAAAGAACACACATGCAATGACACTTGTGGATCCATATGTGGTTTGTGAAAAGAACACACATGAAGTGATTTTAGCCGTGGTTTATGTAAAGAACACACATCCAATGACTCTAGTTCTGGATCCATATGTGGTTATGAAAAGAACACACATGCAATGACTCTGGTGGATCCATATGTGGTTTATGAGAAGAACACACATGCAATGACTATGTTGGATCCATATGTTGTTTCTGAAAAGAACACACATCCAATGATACTAGGGGGATCCATATGTGGTATATGAAAAGAACACACAAGCAATAACATTGGTGGATCCATATGTGGTTTCTGAATAGAACACACATGCAATGACTCTGGTGGATCCATATGTGTTCTTTGAAAAGAACACACATTCATTGACACTGGTGGATCCATGTGTGGTTTGTGAAAAGAACACACATGTAATGATTCTGGTGGATCCATATGTGGTTTGTGAAAAGAACAAACATGCAATGAATCAAGGTGTGTTTTGTGAAAAGAACACATGTGAAATGACTCGTGTGTATCCATATGTGGTTTGTGAAAAGAACAGACATGCAATGACTCAAGATGTGGTTAATGAAAACAATACACATGCAATGACTCTAGTGGATCCATATGTGGTTTGTGAAAACAACACACATGCAATGACTCTGGTGGATCCATATGTGTTCTGTGAAAATAACACACATGCAATGGCACTGGTGGATCCATGTGTGGTTTGTGAAAAGAATACACATGCAATGACTCTTGTGGATCCATATGTGGTTTATGAAAAGAATAGACATGCAATGACTCTGGTGGATCCATATGTAGTTTATGAAAAGAACACACAAGCAATGACACTAGGGGATCCATATGTGGTCTATGAAAAGAGCACACATGCAATGACACTGGTGGATCCATTTGTGGTATGTGAAAACAACACGCATGCAATGACTCTGGTGGATCCATATGTGTTCTGTGAAAAGAACACACATTCAATGACACTGGTGGATTGTTGGGGGGATACCCCCGGGTAGGGTCACGCCGGGATATAGAAGGCCGAGTTAGCCGAGGTTCGGCAAGGCCAAAGCGGACGCTGGCCGGGTCACCTCAAGGCAGGCCGAGTCTCGGAGTAACCCGGACCAGGGGATGTCCACCTAACGGAGCCTCGACCGACTTAAGCAGTAAGTCGGATAGGAGAATTTAACTTGTATGCAGGAACGGGTGTGGCTGGGTCAACTATGATCCGGGTCATATCTAGCTTCTAGGAGAAGGAAGGAATCTCGCTGGTCAAAAGTAACCCAGGTACGCACTGCATGAGTGAAGCGAACAGGGGAAGGACCACCGAGGTGTGGCCGACAAGAGGTGACGACGCTCGTGTCGGCTGACGCAGGCGCCGCGGAGGCTCACGTAGCCTATGCATGGGTGACGCGGGGGAAAAGCAACCCGGTCGGCTTACTATTTTGGGAGGAGGCATATTCCCTGGAATATGCCTACACGTATGCCCTAAGTGGAGACCTAGCCACCCCTATATAAGGAGGGCTAGGGCCTCCGTAGAAGGGGTTATGCTATTCTAATTGGTTTAGGTTCTAAGGGTTGATCTCTTGTAGGTCTTGTACGGGTCTACTGTGGGTGAGAGTAAGAGAGTTCCTTCTTCCTCCTCTCGCCAATACAGCTCTAGGAGCACTTGTAACCTTGGAAGTGAATCATATATAAATCTTCTGTGTGAGGAATCACCCCATTATCCCTCCCTGGATTACCCTAGTGCATTTAGTCCCCACCTTTAGCCTATCCATGGCATCTGCTGTGACACCACCACGACAGTTGGCGCCCACCGTGGGGCTAGCGGCGCTAGCAGGGGTGAAGATCCGGACGGGAAACCTCATCGGCACCAGCGAACGCATCGTCTCCGGGCTCGTCCAGCGCTTTGGAGCACTTGATTTCGTCAACAACAACATTGGCTGCTTCGGCACACGTCCTCTTCCGCGCAACGGCCTCTTCGTCAAGCTCGGCGCGCACAAGGTCTACGTCGCTGTGGATGTATCCTGCGTTCATCCTCGGCACGTCGTCGAGGTGGGCGAGCCTCCCCTTAGCTTGGCTCACTCGCTCCCCGGACTATGCTGAGGTGATGATGACTGTGCCTGGCGCTGGCACAAGCAAGGATCCGGCACCAGCTCCGGAGGTAACACCCAAGGCACCAAGGAAAGGTAGAGGTCCTCCACTAGAGAGGCCGGAGAATATGTTGCGGGAAGCGATGGATAGCTTGGCAAACCCTGTAGCAGCGGTGGTACATCCGGCTCAGGCACGGGCCGAGCTAGAGGAGACTAGGCAAAAAATTCTAGAAGGTGCAAAAAAGATAGTTGCGGCTCAGCAGTCGTTGAACATGACGTTGCGTGAGTACGCAAAGGCAAACAAAGTTGATGCTGTAAAAGTAAAGGGGAGAAATCTCATGAGTGAAATGAACAAAGAGGGTGATACTAGGATTGTGGAGTCAGAAAACTGCTTGTCCGTGGGGCTGCCGAGGTACAGTACCCCTGCTAAGAACCTCAGAGTAGTAGATGCAGCTGCATCTGAGCTAGAGGGCCTTACGGGTGAAGCCCGTCAAAGGAAGCAAGAAAGGGTCAATGAGTTGGTTCGGATCGTGAACAGACAAAATGAGGAATTTCTCAGGGCAAACCCGGAGAGAGTTGGGGCCTCCAAGATCGTTCATTCGACGGTGGGTAACCCGGAGTAATCCGCTAGAGCCGCATCGTCTCCTCATGGCGGCCCTAGGAGAGAAGAGGTAGTAACCTCGGCCAGAAGAAACAAACAGATCGTCCCGTATGACCCAACGAGGGCAGTGAAAGGAAAAGAAGTACAGAGAAATGATGATCGACAAAGTGTGAGCCGAGGTGAAGCTAGCCGAGGTAATCACGACCAAGGCAATGCCGGTCAAGGAAACGCTGTAAATGGTAATGCCGGACAGCATAACTCGGCAGGACAACCGCAACAGCAGAATATACCAAGGCAAGAGGAAAGTGCCGGCCGGGGTATGCAACAAAGAGGCGCTCCAAGAGAGCAGGACTGGTATAATGATGGAGATTAAGAAATGGTGAATGCGGGATACCCAAGGCCGGACTATCATGTGATAGGGTCGAGATTGGGAAGCAGAGATTTGATGCCGGATGATGTCAAGCTAAGACTGGATCGACTGTATAGGTCGGAACAGATTGAGTGTCAAGGTCCTCCGGGTCCTGCGTGTTTTGGGCCCCGGATCATGAAGGAGCCTCCGGTGCCTAACTTCTAGTTACCCAGAGGTACTAAGACGTATGACGGTAGTACAAAGCCGGAGGACTGGTTGATAAACTATGCTACAGCAGTGAAAATTGCTACAGGCAACTTGAGATGGGCTGTGAGATATGTACCCTAGATGTTGGAGGGGGCAGCGAGGGTGTGGTTGAACAATTTGCCACCCGGAAGTATTAACTGCTGGATATATTTTGAGGAGATGTTCATCAGCAATTTCTCAAGTACATATCAGAGGCCAAATAGGCCACAGACCCTAGCTATGTGTAAGCAAAGACCGAATGAGACGGATCGAGAGTTCTTAACCCGATGGTGCACCGTGATAAACTCATGTGAGGGCGTGATAGAATCACAGGCCATAGCGTGGTTTAAGCAAGGATGCAAATATGCAAGCGAGCTATGGCAAAAGTTGCAAAGGAAAATGCCAACTACACTGGCAGAGATGATCCAGATCGCTGATTCGTATGCTCTGGGTGATCCGACTCAACCTAGGCTCGTGTCAAACGAGTCAAATGATGAATACTACTAGAGAGATGGAGCAGGATCATCCCGGAGGAATGATTACAGAGGTAAAAGAAGATATGACAGACCGGATCACCGGTACAGTTCGCAACAAGTTGCAGCTGTGAATCAAGATCAGCCCAGAGTAGGGGGCAATCAACGTCAGAAAACTGGAGTGCAATGGACTCCGAGAAATGATGGCAAGAAAACTTGGACGCCAGAGCAAAAGAAACAGTGGCAGGAAAAGAAGGACCGTCTGAGGTATACTTCTGAGTCAATGTTGGATCAGCCATGTAAATTTCACACGCCAAATCCGAATAACCCAGCGGGTCATACAACAAGGCAATGTGAGTGGATGCGCAAAATCGAGCAAGGTGGTTCGGGGAATGCTCAGGCACCCCGGAATGATCAACCTCAATAGGAGTTACCACGACAGCAGTTGCTCTCCGGAGCAAACACGCAACAGCTAATGTTGCCTCCCTCTCCCCCGAGGTATGATAACCATGAGAGAAGGGATGCAGTGCATCAAGTGGAAAACCAGCATCAACCGGATCAGAGGTACCCCGAAAATGAAGGGAGGAATGAGTACAAAGAGCATCATCAAAGTTACTGTGTGTTCACCACTGAGGAAATAGATAGAAAAAGCTTGCAACGTCGACATATGGAGGTGAATGCTGTAATTCCCGCAGTGACGAGGTATATGCCTTGGTGAGATCAGGAAATTACGTGGAATATCAAAGATCATCCCAAGCTTATGCCAAGTCCTGGTTCGTATGCGTTGGTTCTGGATCCGACATTCATTGGGCCGAACATCAATGTAAGGTTCTCCAAGGTACTAATTGACAACGGCAGTAGCATTAACTTCATGTATGCGGATACAATGCGCAAGTTAGGTATCTCGGAGAACATGCTCCAAGCTACAAGGACAACTTTCCATGGTATTGTGCCCGACATTTCTTGTGAGCCCATAGGCAAGGTCCGGGTTGACGTATTGTTCGGCACGAGAGAGAACTACCGAAATGAAAATTTGGAATTCGAAGTGGTGAACTTGGAAAGTGTGTATCACGCGTTACTCAGAAGGCCAGCACTGAACAAGTTCATGGCAAGTTGTCACATCAGTTACTTGAAGAAGAAGTTGCTCGTGCCAAACGGAGTGATTACCATTGCTGGGGATTTCCGACGTTCCATTGAGTGTGCGTCGGCCGGGTCTAACCTGGCCGATTCACTCGTGATTGCGCAAGAGAAGAGGAAAATCCAAGAGGTGGTGGCATTGGCTCAGTCCGCACATCAGTATATGCCGGCGCTGACTTACCCGCATGGAAGTGTCTCATTCCAAGCCACAAAAGATACCAACAAAGTTCCTGTTGATGATATGTTCCCACAGCGCACCGTAACAATTGGTGCCGGGTTAGGTGACAAATAGAAAAGCGCGCTCGTTAAATTCCTCCGTGAGAATCGGGATATTTTTGCTTGGTCCACACAGGACTTGCAAGGTGTTCCGAGGGAGTTGGCCGAGCACTCTTTAAACATGAGACCCGGAGCAAAGCCGGTGAAGCAACCTCTCCGCCGCTTCGCCGAGGATAGGAGAAAGGTCATTGGAGATGAGATAGCTCGGTTACTAGCTGTAGGATTTATCATGGAAGTTCTTTACCCAGATTGGCTGCCTAATCCGGTGCTGGTGGAGAAGAAGAAGGACGATCCGATGTGGCGGTGGTTTGGCGTATGTGTATCGATTACACGAACCTGAATAAGGTGTGTCCAAAAGATCCATTTCCATTGCCAAGGATAGATCAGGTCATAGACTCAACTGCTGGATGTGAATTGTTGTCGTTCATTGATGCATATTCTGGTTTCCACCAGATACCTCTGAATCCGGATGATCAAATAAAGACTGCATTTAGCACCCCGTATGGGACTTATTGCTATCGCACCATGCCGTTTGGCTTACGTAATGCAGGGGCAACATACCAAAGATGAATGCAAAAATGTTTGCATGACCAAAATCGGTCAAAATGTACAAGTGTATGTGGGTGATGTGGTTATCAAGACCAAGGAAAGCAAAATGCTCCTTGACGATATTAGGCAGACATTCGCGAACCTAAGAAGGTTCCGGATGAAGCTTAACCCAGAAAAATGTACCTTCGGTGTCCCGGCTGGAAAGTTACTCGGATTTCTTGTCTCCAGTCGAGGTATCGAAGTTAATCCAACTAAAATTCGGGCCATTGAACGAATGGAACTGCCAAAGTGTCTTAACAATGTCCAGAAGTTCACGGGTTGCCTGGCATCGTTAAGTCGGTTTGTATGTCGGTTGGGAGAAAAGGCATTGCCTCTTTACTAACTCATGAAAAAGTCGAATAAGTTCGTTTGGACGCCGCAGGCCAATGAAGCCTTTGCCCACTTGAAGAAGATGTTAGCCACTGCACCAGTGTTAGCCTCTCCACTATCAAAGGAGCCAATGTTTCTCTATATAGCCGCAACCAACCGAGTTGTAAGTGCAGTGATAGTGGTGGAGCGCGACGAGGAAGGTAAGTCGGTTCAAAGGCCAGTGTATTACCTGAGCGAGGTATTATCAGCCTCAAAGCAGAACTATCCACACTATCAAAAGGTGTCATATGGCGTGTACATGGCAGCTAAGAAGCTGAATCATTACTTAATATGTGAGGCTCCTATATCCGAGATAATGAGTAACAAGGATGCGAGTGGCAGAATTGCAAAATGGGCAATTGAACTAGCTCCTTATGCGCCACAATATGACAAAAGGGAGGCAATCAAGTCTCAGGCTGTGGCGGACTTTTTTGTGGACTGGGCCGAGGTGCAATACCAACCGCCGCTACCAGATCCGAACTATTGGCGAATGCACTTTGACGAGTCAAAAACAAAAACCGGACCAGGCGCCAGAGTCGTACTTACCTCGCCAAAGAAGGACCAGCTGAAATACGTGCTGTAGATCCATTTTGCAGCATCAAACAATGTCGCTGAATATGAAGCACTTGTGCATGGGCTCAAAGTGGCAAAAGAGATTGGGATACGTTGGATCTTGTGCTTTGGCAACTCGGATTTGGTAGTACAGCAAGTGTCGGGACTGTGGGACGCCCTTGATCCAAACATGGCTCTAGACAGATTTCATGTGCAGAAGATATCTGGTTACATTGAGGGATGCGAATTTCATCTTGTACCCCGGGTGGAAAATGAGGCTGCCGACATGTTGTCGAAGCTCGGGTCAACCCGGCAAGCAATTCCACCGGGTGTAGCATTAGAGCACCTCAGAAAACCATCTATTAGGCCATCCCTAGAAACCGACTCAATTTACGTCCCGGAAGATACAGAATCCGGAGTTGTGCCCATGGACATTGACATGGGAGGTGGTGCGCGAAACCCAGGGACTGCCTCGGCAAACCCGGGGACTGCCTCAACGAACCCGGGGACTGCTTCGCAAGACTCGGGGACTGCTCAGCGTGATCCGGTTGAAGTTATGCTGGTGGATCAGATGGAAATTGATGAGGATGTGTTCCCTGTGCGAGAAATACCACCTCGGGCACTACCTATATTTCAATCCCTAGAAGATGGAACTTTTCCCACTGAGGAGGTACTATCCAGGCAAACACAGAGGAGAGCTAAGGCATACACGATCATCAATTCTGAGTTATACAAAAGGAGTGTGACCAATGTCCTCCAGCGATGCGTTGACCCGAGAGAAGGGCTTGACATCCTCCGAGATATACATCAAGGGGAGTGCGGGCACCATGCCTCGTCCCGAGCCTTGGTGGCAAAAGCTTTCCAACATGGATTCTACTGGCCAAGTGCCTTAGAACAAGCAGAAGATCTGGTGAGAAAATGCAATGGTTGTCAGAGGTATGCTACCAAGACACATATGCCAATGTCGGAGCTCAAGACAATACCAATTACATGGCCATTTGCCATATGGTTCTTAGATATGGTTGGCCCGTTTAAAGCAGCAAGGGGGAATATGACTCACATTTTGGTCATGGTGGACAAATTTGCAAAGTGGATTGAAGTGAAGCCTATAAGAAAGTGTGATGGAGCTACGGCCGTAACATTTCTCAAAGACATCATCTTGAGATACGGTTATCCTCACAGTATCATCACTGACAATGGCACAAATTTTGCTGAAGGAGCATTTGCGTGTTTTTGCCGGGATAAGAAGATCCGGCTGGACGTTGCCTCAGTAGCCCACCCCGCATCGAACGGACAAGTGGAAAGATCCAACGGATTAGTATTATCCGGGATAAAACCCTGGCTCATTGAGCCGCTACAAAGATCAGCGGGGTGTTGGATAGAAGAACTACCAGTGGTACTGTGGAGTTTAAGAACAACTCCGAATCGATCAATAGGCTATACGCTGTTTTTTCTGGTATATGGGGCAGAAGCTGTATTACCAGCCGACATAGAGCATGATTCGCCTAGGATCACCCAATACACAGAAGCCGAAGTGCAAGAAGCCCGGCAAAATGATGTTGATCTGCTGGAAGAAGCGAGAGAACTGGCATTGTCCAGATCCGCCATATATCAACAAAATCTTCGACGCTATCATAGCCGGAAAGTAAGCCCCGAGTCTTTCAGGAAGGCGATCTGGTGCTCCGGTTGGTACAACGTACTGCTGGCATGCATAAATTATTCACCCCATGGGAAGGGCCATTCATTGTGAGAAAAGAATTGCACAATGATTCTTATTATCTTATAGATGCAAAGCCACAGGAAAAGAACAAGGTGGACAGGTCCGGCGAGGAATCTAAGCGTCCATGGAATGTAGCTCTACTTCGTCCTTTCTACACTTAACTAAGAAGTGTATGTATCCGAGTCTTCTCAGATGTCGGTATGTATGCCGACAATGAGCCTATCAATGAAATGTTGGCACCTCGAGCAGTAACTCGGGGACAGCCTTAATAATATTTGTTATCTTTTATTATTTATACGTCAGCTGGAGTAAGTTGTTCTACTTAACTCGGTTTAGTAGTGTGTGGGCAGCAAAAACCCAACTCTTTGACTTGCTGTTGTCCAACAAGAATTGGTTTCATGGCAAGCAAGAGAACAAGTTTGGAACTGCCTGGCACATGAAAAACGACTAAGGAAACGAACTTAATCGAGCCGACGTTTGTTTTCCGGACTAACCTTGTATTTACATTCAAATTACTATGTTGAATTATTTTGAGCTAAGCCTAAAGTTTCCAAGTATTGTTAAAACAATTTTTGAAGCTCGGATTCGTAAGTTGTAAAACCGAATCAAGGTAGACACGAACCGAGCCAAAAGATTGGATGAACAAGAAAATGAAACTCGGGGACTACGCCCAAGCAAATCCGGCATAAGAAACTTAGTAGCAAAATATCACATGCGTACT
This sequence comes from Avena eriantha, assembly GCA_910589775.1. Taxonomy (NCBI): domain Eukaryota; kingdom Viridiplantae; phylum Streptophyta; class Magnoliopsida; order Poales; family Poaceae; genus Avena; species Avena eriantha. Next base: position 518,689,715 of record OU342743.1, on the reverse strand, counting down.
GGATACAATTCCACCCGGCATACCGGGGATCTGATAAGTTTTCAAGTGTTTTCACTCAAGGAGCAGCAGGAGGAGGAAGTTCGGCATCATCTTCACCGTCTTCGATATCCGAGGCATCTTCCTCTCCATCCTCGTCCGAGCCATCTTCAACGTTCTCAACCTCTTCGTCACCAGCGGCTTCCAGGAAGCTCGGTCCCTCAGTCCATTCATGAATGGGAGCATATTCGATGAGACTGTGGGCGCACGCCTGGCGCCGAGCTACCCACTCTGGGTCATTGGTCCAGGGAGATCCAGTGCGCATGCGCGCTAGGAGGTTGAGATCGATCTTCTCGTACCAAGTGAGTACGTAGTGAAGAACGGTATCAGCTGCAGGGCGTCCAGCAGACTCCCTCCAAAGGTCGATCTGGGTCTCGATCTCCATCAATTTTTCAACAAGACTTATGGTAGTCTCTAGAGTGTCTTCTCCAGGCCAGAACATGTTGAAGATTCAGACTGCAACGTCGAGGATATCCTTGCCATAGTTCTTGATGAGTTCCACGCGAGATGATAGGCTGACCAACAGGTCCTCCATGTCATAGTGAATCTCCTCACCCCCAGGAGCAGCGGGAGTACCCCTCTCTCGGCGGAAATCAGCAATAGCGGCGCTCGCAATGGCAGTGCCCTCAGGAAATTTGCCTGAAAATGAGACAAGAGAAACAAGTAAGAGAAAAGACATGTGAAGTAACCCAGAGAAATATGTCGGATAAGGGAAAGGAGCTTACGTGATATATGGCTGAGGACTCGAGTCAACTCCCTGGTGCAGTCATCGCGTCTTTTGCGAAGCTGCACAAGCTCAGCATTCGCCGACTTAAGCTCAGTGTCAGCCTCCTTGAGTAGATCCTGATCCTTGGTGATCCGGAGATTGAGGCGCTCCCGCTCTTCAGTGTAGTCCTAGCCAACCATTTGGAGCTCGGACTGGTGCTGTGATTTCATTTTCTCCATATCAGCCTTGAGCCTGGCGATCTCATCATCCTTGGTCCGGAGGAGGGCGAGCTCATCGTTTTTCTTTTTGAGCTCGGCTTCATGTTGTCCTGCTTGTTCGAGAAAATGGAGCATCATATCAGGCATGGGCACACTATCTTCAAGAGATGCTGAAATAGTGTATTGACCCAGCAGAGCCGAGGTATGAATGTTCGCCGAGCCAAGGAGAAAAGGAGATGGAAAGCATAGCAAGGTCGGACAAAAGTAACTTACCCTTGATCTAATCCAGGTTCTTCCTCATAAGCTTGTTCTCAGCCTCCACCCCAGCTGCGGATACCGAATGATAGGTTAGTTCGGCAGAGGAAAATGAAGAAAAATGGAGAAGTGCCAAGGAAGAAACTTACCCCTTTTCTCGTGTTCAGCGAGAAGTGCATTATGCTTGGCGCGCATCGTCTTATGGGTATCAAGGAGACGCTGAAACTCAGCGCTACGACGGTTGGTGGTCACCTGCAAAGGGTACAAAGATATAACTTAGGCTTGTGCATATTCGAAGTGTACAAAATCCGGGCCAAGTGGAACTTAACCCGGCTCTAGGTGTGTGCATATTCGAAGTGTACAAAATCCGGGCCAAGTGGAACTTAACCCGGCTCTAGGTGTGTGCATATTCCAAGTGTACTAAATCTGGGCCAAGTGGAACTTAACCCGGCTCTAGGTGTGTGCATATTCGAAGTGTACAAAATCCGGGCCAAGTGGAACTTAACCCGGCTCTAGGTGTGTGCATATTCGAAGTGTACAAAATCCGGGCCAAGTGGAACTTAACCTGGCTCTAAGTATGTGCATATTCGAAGTGTACAAAATCTGGGCCAAGTGGAACTTAACCCGGCTCTAGGTGTGTGCATATTCGAAGTGTACTAAATCCGGGCCAAGTGGAACTTAACCCGGCTCTAGGTGTGTGCATATTCGAAGTGTACAAAATCCAGGCCAAGTGGAACTTAACCCGACTCTAGGTGTGTGCATATTCGAAGTGTACTAAATCCGGGCCAAGTGGAACTTAACCCGGCTCTAGGTGTGTGCATATTCGAAGTGTACTAAATCCGGGCCAAGTGGAACTTAACCCGGATCTAGGTGTGTGCATATTTGAAGTTATCAAGGAGCTACATTAGCTTTCTAAGGAGCATCCGGCCGAGTAACAAGTTACTCCCCCGGAGGCTCGGGGACTAATGGTTATATTCCTAAATACCTACAACTAGCTAAGGAAATCGAGTAACGTACCTCCATCATCTGACCCGCGATGTTGAGCGCCTTAAAGGCGGTGTTCATTTGAGTGGAGAATTCGGCTGGACCGAACTTCTCTGGGAGATCAGCGTCTTGGACTACCTCTGCCTTGTTCCAATTCATGACGAATTCAATCAGGCTCGGAGGGTATCGCTCGCCGGTGGGCATATGGGGTGCCACCAAGCCCTTCGCATGCGCCTCTTTCCTCTCAACCAGGGCAAGGGCCGGGCTGGTGTGCAGAACAAGTTGCTGCGCATCAGCTGGTTCGGCAGGGACGTCCTTTGGGGCTGGAGGTTTCTTGGGAAGCATGGATGCGAGGGTACGTTGTCCAGCCTCGACGGATGCTGTCCTATTGGCGTCAGGGGCCTTTTTGCCCTTGGGCTGTTGGGAGGAAGAAGTGGTCGCAGCAGATTTCCCCTTAGGAGCTGCCTGGGTACTTCCTCGCCGAGACTGAGAAGACTCGGACGAGGCGGAGGAGCGTGGAGTTGGTGCTCTTGTTGCCGGACTTGGTGCCAGAGTTGGTGCTGGTGCTGGAGTTGGTGTTGGTGCTGAGGTAGTCTCGGTGGTTGCGGGTTGCGGCGTAGCCGAAGTCGTGGATGCCGCTGCCTCGGCTGGGCCAGTCTCCCCCGCTTCAAGGTTACCCCCCTCTTGACGAGGTGGAGCAGAACCTGGACCAGCCGCAGAACCCTCTGGAATAGGGCTCAGCGTGCGTGACTCGTCGCCACGAGGGGGAGAAGGGCTGAGCCGGAGCGGCAAAGCGATGCTAGGCCCACTCTGGGGGACCTCCACCATGGCCCTGCAGGATCAAACAATGTCAGATGAGAAACTATAACAATAAAAGGAAGAGTAAGTTGTAGAGGGAAAAGAGGCTTACGCATCCGAGGTCAGGGGCTCCTTGGGTTTCCGAGCCCTTTGTGCTCGGGCCTTGGCTGCTGACTTGGAGGCAGTTTTGTCTCCGGATTTCTTTCGCCTTTTGGCGGGCTGAGAAGGTCCGGAGGAGAACTTGATGCAGCTCCACGCTTCTTCTTCGGTGCTACCGGAACAGGGTCACCCGTGGCAAGGGGAGGGTCCTCGTGGATCTGCCCACCGGGGTTAGCTGATGCCGGAAAAGCATAAGAAAGAGGCACTGCGTCAACAACTTCCATCACCTCGACATCCGAGTCATCTTCATCATCAGGCCAATCTCTAATAGAAGAGAGTTTATCGGTGGGTCGCTTCGTAGCGTCGGGCATCAGGAGGAACATCTCCTGATCTAGCTCTTCCTCGTCCGAGGTCTCCCGGTCAGGCACCCACTTAAGGGTCAGATCGGTGCCATCCTCGAGGGTTTGCTGAAGGAATAGCTGAGGAAAAGAACAGACAACAGAGTTAAAAATACAACAATGACCAACATATGATTTAATCCGGAGAAAGTTTGCGCCATGAGGCTTACCACGGGAGGAAGCCTATCGTGGAAAAAGTGCTCAATTCCCCATGTCCATTCAGAGGAGAAGTCTTTGTGGGTGGTGAAGAGGGCCTTGACCCGGCGATAGATCTCCGTGTTGCTCAACTCGAAGGACGAGGTCTGGTTGGGGTCGCGGCCCAGCTCATGTGGCACACCTTGTGAGTGCACTTCTGGAGTGGGGAGATCCGGTTGCGGACGAACGTGATCATGGCACCCTTGTTGCACAACCCGAGCTCCTTCAGCTCCGCGAACCTTTTGTTGACCAAGTTAGCCAAGGCCGTGGGCTTCTTGGGGACAACGTCCCACAACTCCGGGTTAGGAGGACCCGGAGCATAGGGGAGCAGCCGGATCAAGTCTTCAGTGCCCTTGTTCCGGACATAGAAGAAAGTCCAGGCCCATCATTTGCAGGAGTCTAGCCCGGTGACTCGGGGAAGAACAGACAGCCTCCAGGGTGAGATGGACGCAGCTCCGAACTGAGTGAGCTGCTTGTCCTCTGGATCAAGTTGAATGTTCGGAATAACATTACGACGAAGGCCGAAAAACCGGATCCATAGCTCCTTCGTGGGCCATAGTCCGGCATAGCCTTCGATCGTGGAGGCGAAAGCAGAAAGAGAAGTAATTGCGTTGGCAGGAAGGTGGTGCGGCTGGAGTTCATAGGTGCTTAACCAGGCATGGCAGAAGTCGCTGACCAGCAAACCGAACCCCCGCTGGAAGTGGGACAAGAACACGACGAACTCACCCGGATTGGGTGAGGGGGCGAGTTCGGCGGAGGCGAGGCGCGCGGTGACGCCGCGGGGATGCGTCTGGTGTGGTAGAGCCAGTCCAGGTCGTCTTGGCAGACCCAGGACCCGGCCCACGCACCACGGTCCGCCGCGGCGGTGTCTTCCTCCATCTCTTGCTCGGCGATGGTGAGCTCCTCCTCTGTCATCATGTGTTCGATGCCCTCACTAGCGCTAGCGGCGGTGGGGGGCAACGGCCTAGATTGACAATGACCCGTGGCGGAGTAGGCGCGTAGCGGTGGCGGCGATGCAGAGGCGTGGGGAAGCAATGCAGCGGCGGTGCTGCTACTTAGAAGCAGTGGCGGCGGCGCTATCGCGGGGAAGACGAAGGAGAAGAAGAGCTAGAGGTAGAGGGGCGCGGAAGGAGGAAAAGACCTAAGGGGTTCGCCCCTCCCCTATTTAACCACTCCCTCGAGGGGGAAGTGGGATCGTGTCATGCGGGTACGCCACATGGTGTGGCCGTGTATGTCCCGCGTCAACCAATCAGCAGCGAGCCACACGGAAGGCCACAAGATGTAGCTGATCCCATGACGTGACGCAATGATGCGGTAAACGAGGAGGCAGGCGTGACGTGACCCGCGCGCAGTGATAACTGACAATTACTGCGGCGGTTACTGTGACTGGCCCTTAAAATGAGGCAACCTAATGATTAGCCTCCACGTGGGTTAGCGTACGACAGAAGGAAAGAAGACCTGGATGAGACCGTGGTAACTCGGCCAGCAAGTGAAAACTAGGAATGTGCCAAGGGAAAGTAAAACCATGAGGTCCGAAATAAGGTGGTAACCCGGCCAGCAAGTGAAAACTTGGAATGTGCCAAGGGAACGTAAATCCATACGATCCGAGATAAGGAGGTAACTCGGAGATAACGTCCAAAGCTGAGTGAAATTGAACCTGATGTGGCCTTAGCGGCCAAGGCAGCTAAGACCACACCAGCTTCGGGGACTAATGTTGGGGGATACCCCCGGGTAGGGTCACGCCGGGGTATAAACGGCCGACTTAGCCGAGGTTCGGCAAGGCCAAAGCGGACGCTGGCCGGGTCACCTCAAGGCAGGCCGAGTCTCGAAGTAACCCGGACCAGGGGTTGTCCACCTAACGGAGCCTCGACCGACTTAAGCAGTAAGTCGGATAGGAGAATTTAACTTGTATGCAGGAACGGGTGTGGCTGGGTCAACTATGATCCGGGTCATATCTAGCTTCTAGGAGAAGGAAGGAATCTCGCTGGTCAAAAGTAACCCAGGTACGCACTGCATGAGTGAAGCGAACAGGGGAAGGACCACCGAGGTGTGGCCGACAAGAGGTGACGACGCTCGTGTCGGCTGACGCAGGCGCCGCGGAGGCTCACGTAGCCTATGCATGGGTGACGCGGGGGAAAAGCAACCCGGTCGGCTTACTATTTTGGGAGGAGGCATATTCCCTGGAATATGCCTACACGTATGCCCTAAGTGGAGACCTAGCCACCCCTATATAAGGAGGGCTAGGGCCTCCGTAGAAGGGGTTATGCTATTCTGATTGGTTTAGGTTCTAAGGGTTGATCTCTGGTAGGTCTTGTACGGGTCTACTGTGGGTGAGAGTAAGAGAGTCTCGGAGTAACCCGGACCAGGGGATGTCCACCTAACGGAGCCTCGACCGACTTAAGCAGTAAGTCGGATAGGAGAATTTAACTTGTATGCAGGAACGGGTGTGGCCGGGTCAACTATGATCCAGGTCATATCTAGCTTCTAGGAGAAGGAAGGAATCTCCAATGACACTGGGTGTGGTTCATGAAAACAACACACATCCAATGACATTGGTGGATCCTTATGTGGTTTTTAAGAAGAACAGACATGCAATGACTCTAGCTGTGGTTCATGAAAAGAACAAACATGCAATGACACTGGTGTATCCTTATGTGTTTTGTGAGAAGAAAAGACATACAATGACTCTGGCCGTGGTTCATGAAAAGAACACACTTCCAATGACATTAGTGGATCCATATGTGGTTTGTGAAAAGAAAATACATGCAATCACACTAGGTGTGGTTCATAAAAAGAACACACATCCAATGACACTGGTGGATCCTTATGTGGTTTGTGAAAAAGAACACACATGCAATGACTCTAGCTGTGGTTCATGAAAAGAACACACATGCAATGACACTGGTGTATCCTTATGTGGTTTGTGAGAAGAATAGACATGCAATGACTCTAGCTGTGGTTCATGAAAAGAACACACATGCAATGACACTAGTGGATAAATGTGTGGTTTATGAAAGGAATAGACATGCAATAACTCTAGGTGTGGTTAATGAAAAGAACACGCATCCAATGACACTGGTGTATCCTTATGTGGTTTATGAAAATAACAGACATGCAATGACACTCAGTGTGGTTCCTGAAAAAAACATACATCTAATGACACTGGTGGATCCATATGTGGTTTGTGAAAAGAACAGACATGCAATGAACTCTGGTGGATGCATATGTGGTTTGTGAGAAGAACACACATGCAATGACACTGGTGGATCCATGTGTGGTTTGTGACAAGAACACACATGCAATGACACCGGGTGTGGTTCATGAAAAGAACACACATCCAATGACAATGGTGGATCCTTATGTGGTTTTTGAAAAGAACATACATGCAATGACTCTAGTTGTGGTTCATGAAAAGAAGAGGCATGCAATGACACTGGTGGATCCATGTGTGGTTTGTGAGGAGAACAGACATGCAATGAACTCTGGTGGATACATGTGTGGTTTGTGAGAAGAACACACATGCAACGACACAGGTGGATCAATGTGTGGTTTGTGAGAAGAACACACATGCAATGACATTGGGTGTGGTTCATGAAAAGAACACACATCCAATGACACTGGTGGATCCTTATGTGGTTTGTGAGAAGAACAGACATGCAATGACTCTAGCTGTGTTTCATGAAAAGAACAGACATGTAATGACACTGGTGTATCCTTATTTTGGTTGTGAGAAGAATAAACATGCAATGACACAAGCTATGGTTCATGAAAAGAACACACATCCAATGACACTAGTGGATCCATATCTGGTTTGTGAAAAGAAAAGACATGCAATCACATTGAGTGTGGTTTATGAAAAGAAAACACATCCAATGACACTGGTGTATCCTTATATGGTTTGTGAAAATAACACACAAGCAATGCCACTGGGTGTGGTTCATGAAAAGAACACACATCCAATGACATTAGTGGATCCTTATGTGGTTTGTGAGAAGAACAAACATGCAAGGACTCTAGCTGTGGTTCATGAAAAGAACAGCCATGCAATGACACTTTTGTATCCTTATGCCGTTTGTGAGAAGAACAGACATGCAATGACTCTGGCTATGGTTCATGAAAAGAACACACATGCAATGAAACTGGTGGATCCATGTGTTGTTTATGAAAGGAACAAACATGCAATGACACTAGGTGTGGTTCATGAAAAGAATAGACATGCAATGACACTGGTGGATCCATATGTGGTTTGTGAGATGAACAAATATGCAATCACATTGGGTGGATCCATGTGTGGTTCATGAAAAGAACAGACATCCAATGACACTAGTGGATCCATGTGTGGTTTAACGACAAGAACAAACATGCAATGACAATAGGTGTGGTTCATGAAAAGAACACACATCCAATGACACTGGTGGATCCTTATATGGTTTGAGAGGAGAACAGACATGCAATGAATCTAGGTGTGGTTCATGAGAAGAAAAGAAATGCAATGACACTAGCTTATCCTTATGTGGTTTGTGAGAAGAACAAACATGCAATGACACTGGTGGATCCATGTGTGTTTTAAGAAAGGAACAGACATACACTGACCCTGGTGGATCCATGTGTGGTTTATGAAAGGAACAGACATGCAATGACACTGGGTGTGGTTCATGAAAAGAACACACATCCAATGACACTTGTGGGTCCTTATGTGGTTTCTGAGAAGAACAGACATGCAATGACTCTAGCTGTGGTTCATGAAAAGAACACACATGCAATGGCACTGGTGGATCCATGTGTGGTTTATGAAAGGAACAGACATGCAAAGACACTGGGTGTGGTTCATGAAAAGAACAGACATGCAATGACACTAGTAGATCCATATGTGGTTTGTGAAAAGAATAGATATACAATCACACTGGGTGGATCCATGTGTGGTTTGTGAAAAGAACAGACATGCAATGGTACTGGTGGATCCATGTGTGGTTTGTGAGAAGAACACACATACAATGACACTAGGTGTGGTTCATTAAAAGAACACACGTCCAATGATAGTGGTGGATCCTTATGTGGTTTGTGAGAGGAACACAAATCCAATGACTCTGGCTGTGGTTCATGAAAAAGAACACACATGCAATCACACTGGTGGATCCATGTGTGGTTTGTGAGAAGAACACACATGCAATGACACAGGGTGTGGTTCATGAAAAGATAACACATCCAATGACAATGGTGGATCCTTATTAGGTTTATGAAAAGAACATACATGCAATGACTCTAGTTGTGGTACATGAAAAGAACAGACATGCAATGACACTAGTGGATCCATGTATGGTTTGTGAGGAGAACAAACATGCAATGAACTCTGGTGGATCCATGTGTGGTTTGTCAGAACAACACACATGCAATGACACAGGTGGATCGATGTGTGGATTGTGAGAAGAACACACATGCAATGACACTGGGTGTGGTTCATGAAAAGAACACACATCCAATGACACTAGTGGATCCTTATGTGGTTTGTGAGAAGAACAGACATGCAATGATTGTCGGTGTGGTTCATGAAAAGAACAGACGAGCAATGAAAAGAACATACATTGGTGGATCCATATGTGGTTTGTGAAAAGAACATACATGCAATAAACACTGGGTGGATCCATGTGTGGTTTGTGACAAGAACAGATATGCAATGATACTGGTGGATCCATGTGTGGTTTGTGAGAAGAACACAGATGCAATGACACTGGTGTGGTTCATGAAAAGAACACACATCTAGTGACACTGGTGCATCCTTATGTGGTTTGTGAGAGCAACACACATCCAATGACTCTGGCTGTGGTTCATGAAAAAGAACACACATTCAATCACACTGGTTGATCCATGTGTGGTTTGTGAGAAGAACACACATGCAATGACACTAGGTGTGGTTAATGAAAAGAACACATATGCAATGACCCTGGTGGATCCATGTGTGGTTTATGAAAGGAACAGACATGCAATGACACTTGGTGTGGTTCATGAAAAGAACACACATCCAGTGACCCTGGTGGATCCATATGTGGTTTGTGAGGAGAACAGACATGCAATGAACTTTGGTGGATCCATATGTGGTTTGTGAGAAGAACACACATGTAATGACACTGGTGGATCCATGTGTGGTTTGTGAGAAGAACACACATGCAATGACATTGGGTGTGGTTCATGAAAACAACACACATCCAATGACAATGGTGGATCCTTATGTGGTTTTTAAGAAGAACAGACATGCAATGACTCAAGCTATGGTTCATGAAAAGAACAAACATGCAATGACACTTGTGTATCCTTATGTGTTTTGTGAGAAGAACAGACATGCAATGACTCTGGGTGTGGTTCATGAAAAGAACACACTTCCAATGACATTAGTGGATCCATATGTGGTTTGTGAAAAGAAAATACATGCAATCACACTGGGTGTGGTTCATAAAAAGAACACACATCCAATGACACTAGTGGATCCTTATGTGGTTTGTGAAAAAGAACACACATGCAATGACTCTAGTTGTGGTTCATGAAAAGAACACACATGCAATGACACTGGTGTATCCTTATTATGTTTGTGAGAAGAACATGCATGCAATGACTCTAGCTGTGGTTCATGAAAAGAACACACATGCAATGACACTAGTGGATACATGTGTGGTTTATGAAAGGAATAGACATGCAATAACTCTAGGTGTGGTTAATGAAAAGAACACGCATCCAATGACACTGGTGTATCCTTATGTTGTTTATGAAAATAACAGACATGCAATGACACTCAGTGTGGTTCATGAAAAAAAACACATCTAATGACACTAGTGGATCCATATGTGGTTTGTGAAAAGAACAGACATGCAATGAACTCTGGTGGATCCATATGTGGTTTGTGAGAAGAACACACATGCAATGACACTGGTGGATCCATGTGTGGTTTGTGAGAAGAACACACATGCAATGACACCAGGTGTGGTTCATGAAAAGAACACACATCCAATGACAATGGTGGATCCTTATGTGGTTTTTGAAAAGAACATACATGCAATGACTCTAGTTGTGGTTCATGAAACGAAAAGACATGCAATGACACTGGTGGATCCATGTGTTGTTTGTGAGGAGAACAGACATGCAATGAACTCTGGTGGATCCATGTGTGGTTTGTGAGAAGAACACACATGCACTGACACAGGTGGATCAATGTGTGGTTTGTGAGAAGAACACACATGCAATGACATTGGGTGTGGTTCATGAAAATAACACACATCCAATGACACTGGTGGATCCTTATGTGGTTTTTAGAGAAGAAGAGACATGCAATGACTCTAGGTGTGTTTCATGAAAAGAACAGACATGCAATGACACTGGTGTATCCTTATGTTGTTTGTGAGAAGAATAAACATGCAATGACTCAAGCTATGGTTCATGAAAAGAACACACATCCAATGACACTAGTGGATATATATGTGGTTTGTGAAAAGAAAAGACATGCAATCACATTGAGTGTTGTTTATGAAAAGAAAACACATCCAATGACACTGGTGTATCCTTATGTGGTTTGTGAAAATAATACACAAGCAATGACACGGGGTGTGGTTCATGAAAAGAACACACATCCAATGACACTAGTGGATCCTTATGTGGTTTCGGAGAAGAACAAACATGCAATGACTAGCTGTGGTTCATGAAAAGAACAGACATGCAATGACACTTTTGTATCCTTATGCCGTTTGTGAGAAGAACAGACATGCAATGGCTCTGGGTATGGTTCATGAAAAGAACAAACATGCAATTAAACTGGTGGATCCATGTGTGGTTTATGAAAGGAACAGACATGCAATGACACTGGGTGTGGTTCATGAAAAGAATAGACATGCAATGACACTGGTGGATCCATATGTGGTTTGTGAGATGAACAGATCAATCACATTGGGTGGATCCATGTGTGGTTCATGAAAAGAACAGACATCCAATGACACTAGTGGATCCATGTGTGGTTTAATGAGAAGAACACACATGCAATGACACTAGGTGTGGTTCATGAAAAGAACACACATCCAATGACACTGGTGGATCCTTATATGGTTTGAGAGAAGAACAGACATGCAATGAATCTAGGTGTGGTTCGTGAGAAGAAAAGCCATGCAATGACACTAGCTTATCCTTATGTGGTTTGTGAGAAGAACATACATGCAATGACACCGGTGGATCCATGTGTGTTTTATGAAGGGAACATACATGCACTGACACTAGTGGATCCATGTGTGGTTTATGAAAGTTACAGACATGCAATGACACTGGGTGTGGTTCATGAAAAGAACACACATCCAATGACACTAGTGGGTCCTTATGTGGTTTCTGAGAAGAACAGACATGCAATGACTCTAGCTGTAGTTCATGAAAAGAACACACATGCAATGGCACTGGTGGATCCATGTGTGGTTTATGAAAGGAACAGACATGCAAAGACACTGGGGGTGGTTCATGAAAAGAACAGACATGCAATGACACTAGTAGATCCATATGTGGTTTGTGAAAAGAATAGACAAGCAATCACACTGGGTGGATCCATGTGTGGTTTGTGAAAAGAACAGACATGCAATGATAGTGGTGGATCCATGTGTGGTTTGTGAGAAGAACACACGTACAATGACACTGGGTGTGGTTCATGAAAAGAACACGCGTCCAATGATAGTGGTGGATCCTTATCTGGTTTGTGAGAGGAACACAAATCCAATGACTCTGGCTGTGGTTCATGAAAAAGAACACACATGCAATCACACTGGTGGATGCATGTGTGGTTTGTGAGAAGAATACACATGCAATGACACTGGGTGTCGTTCATGAAAAGAACACACATCCAATGACAATGGTGGATCCTTATGTGGTTTATGAAAAGAACATACATGCAATGACTCTAGTTGTGGTACATGAAAAGAACAGACATGCAATGACACTAGTGGATCCATGTATGGTTTGTGAGGAGAACAAACATGCAATGAACTCTGGTGGATCCATGTGTGGTTTATGAGAAGAACACACATGCAATGACAGAGGTGGATCGATGTGTGGATTGTGAGAAGAACACACATGCAATGACACTGGGTGTGGTTCATGAAAAGAACACACATCCAATGACACTAGTGGATCCTTATGTGGTTTGTGAGAAGAACAGACATGCAATGACTCTAGGTGTGGTTCATGAAAAGAACAGACATGCAATGACACTTGTGTATCCTTATATTGTTTGTGAGAAGAATAAACATGCAATGACTCAAGCTATGGTTCATCAAAAGAACACACATCCAATGACACTGGTGGATCCATATGTGGTTTGTGAAAAGAAAAGACATGCAATCACATTGAGTGTGGTTTATGAAAAGAAAACACATCCAATGATACTGGTGTATCCTTATGTGGTTTGTGAAAAGAACACACAAGCAATGACACTGGGTGTGGTTCATGAAAAGAACACACATCCAATGACACTGGTGGATCCTTATGTGGTTTGTGAAAAAGAACACACATGCAATGACCCTAACTGTGGTTCATCAAAACAACACACATGCAATGACACCGGTGGATCCATGTGTGGTTTGTGAAAAAAGAACAGACATGCAATGACTCTAGCTGTGGTCCATGAAAAGAACACACATGCAATCACACCGGTGGAGCCATGTCAGCTTTGTGAGAAGAACAGACATGCAATGACTCTAGGTGTGGTTCATGAAAAGAACAGACATCCAATGACACTGGTGGATCCATGTGTGGTTTAATGAAAAGACCACACATGCAATGACACTGGGTGTGGTGCATGAAAAGAACACACATGCAATGACACTGGTGGATCCATGTGTGGTTTATGAAAGGAATAGACATGCAATGACACTAGGTGTGGTTCATGAAAAGAACACACATCCAATGACACTGGTTGATCCATATGTGGTTTGTGAAAAGAATAGACATGTAATCACACTTGGTGAACCCATATGTGGTTTGTGAGAAGAACACACATGCAATGACACTGGTGGATCCATGTGTGGTTTGTGAGAAGAACACACATGCAATGACACTGGGTGTGGTTCATGAAAAGAACACACATCCAATGACACGGGTGGATCCTTATGTGGTTTGTGAGAAGAACAAACATGCAATGACTCTAGCTGTGGTTCATGAAAAGAACAGACATGCAATTGAAGGAAATATGCCCTAGAGGCAATCATAGAGATGATTGTATTTCATGTGTATCCATGAGTTATTATAATGTTCCTTGAATATCCATATACCAGGAAACTTGTATTGATTGGCAATTATGTGAATTGTTTGTGAAACTCTTTACTTGTATGGTTATCTAATAATTGTCCCTAGTCGGAGTTCATGCGAGGACACACGTGAATATTAGACTAGCACATCGATTGGTTAATGACTATGTTTCGCAAGTCATTGACATAGAGATGTCAAACCAATGATGTGGACACATGTTATGAACATGGGGTTGGACTGACCTAACATGAGACTAGCAATAATACTTGCAGCTCTCTCTACACATCGTGTACGTTTTGTCCTTAGACCTGAGATTGTCGCATGTACTTGAGATGTGGATCGACCTACTTTGGGGCTATCAAACACTACTCCGTAACTGGGTAGTTATAAAGGTAGCTTTCGGGTTTGTCCTGATACATGCTGCAAGGCATCGGTCAATCAAGATGGGATTTGCCCCTCTCTACTTGAGAGAGATATCTCTGGGCCCCTCGAGTGATCGGATCCAGAAATGCATGGCCGTGCTACATATGGTTAAGAGTTAACCTAGTAAAGGGATTCTGAATCACAGTATCGAGAAAGAGAGGTCAGCTTAGAGCTAGACCAAATATCGTGAGGCAAAGGGAAAGACATGTACTCAACCTTGTGATGGTTTGTCCGAATGATCTTTATATGCGTTTAGGAGTTGGCACGTCTTGCTAGAGGCCGCTACCAACTATTGACGGAGTAAGTGTACTCGCGTCATGTCTATACGTGTATGAACCTATAGGGTCACACACTTTAGGGGCTGGAAGCCTAATGAGGATTGGATCCGAATTAGACCAGGCTTAGGCTGCTAATGGGCTGCTAATGTAGAAGCCCACCAGGGATGCCTATATAAGAGGGAGTGAGGCGAGCTGAAAAGGAGAGAGCATTCCACCCAGCCGCCACTCCTCTTCCGCCTGTGTTGCACGCGCAGACCTAGCAGTCTGGCGTGTGACGGCTTCCACTCCGGACGTGTGGATACCTCGGAGGTGCTGCATCTGTAGCACTTGGACGAGCCGCGCAAAGGGGAGCTGCTCGTGGGACGAGGACGAGGAGGAGACGTAGAACATCTACACTGCCGCAACGTGCTTCATCGAGTTCCGCACCTGTGCGTCTAGCGGTAATCCCGTGATCTATGACAATAGTATTCCTGGTTGACGCGGTAGAAAATTTTGATTTTATGCTAGTGTAGCCTACCCGTAACCCTTCAGCAATGACACTGTTGTATCCTTATGTCGTTTGTGAGAAGAACAGACATGCAATGACTCTGGCTATGGTTCATGAAAAGAACACACATGCAATGACACTGGTGGATCCATGTGTGGTTTATGAAAGGAACAGACATGCAATGACACTGGCTGTGGTTCATGAAAAGAATAGACATGCAATGACACTGGTGAGAAGAACACACATGCAATTACACTGGGTGTGGTTCATGAAAAAAACACACATCCAATGACACTAGTGGATCCTTATGTGGTTTGTGAGAAGAACAGACATGCAATGACTCTAGGTGTGGTTCATGAAAAGAACAGACGTGCAATGACACTGGTGTATCCTTATGTTGTTTGTGAGAAGAATAAACATGCAATGAATCAAGCTATGGTTCATGAAAAGAACACACATCAAATAACACTGGTGGATCCATGTGTGGTTTGTGAAAACAAAAGACATGCAATCACATTGAGTGTGGTTTATGAAAAGAAAACACATCCAATGATACTTGTGTATCCTTATGTGGTTTGTGAAAAGAACACACAAGCAATGACATTGGGTGTGGTTCATGAAAAGAACACACATCCAATGACACTGGTGGATCCTTATGTGGTTTGTGAAAAAGAACACACATGCAATGACCCTAACTGTGGTTCATGAAAACAACACACATGCAATGACACCGGTGGATCAATGTGTGGTTTGTGAAAAAAGAACAGACATGCAATGACTCTAGATGTGGTCCATGAAAAGTACACACATGCAATCACACCGGTGGATCCATGTGAGCTTTGTGAGAAGAACAGACATGCAATGACTCTGGGTGTGGTTCATGAAAAGAATAGACATCCAATGACACTGGTGGATCCATGTGTGGTTTAATGAAAAGAACATACATGAAATGACACTGGTGGATCCATGTGTGGTTTATGAAAGGAATGGACATGCAATGACACTAGGTGTGGTTCATGAAAAGAACACACATCCAATGACACTTGTTCATCCATATGTGGTTTGTGAGAAGAACACACATGCAATGACACTGGGTGTGGTTCATGAAAAGAACACACATCCAATGACACGGGTGGATCCTTATGTGGTTTGTGAGAAGAGCAAACATGCAATGACTCTAGCTGTGGTTCATGAAAAGAACAGACATGCAATGACACTGTTGTATCCTTATGTCGTTTGTGAGAAGAATAGACATGCAATGACTCTGGCTATGGTTCATGAAAAGAACACACATGCAATGACACTAGGTGTGATTCATGAAAAGAACACACATCCAATGACACTGGTGGAACCTTATATGGTTTGTGAGAAGAAAAGACATGCAATGACTCTATATGTGGTTCATGAGAAGAAAAGACATGCAATGACACTAGCTTATCCTTATGTGGTTTGTGAGAAGAACATACATGCAATGACACTGGTGGATCCATGTGTGTTTTATGAAGGGAACAGACATGCACTGACACTAGTGGATCCATGTGTGGTTTATGAAAGGAACAGACATGCAATGACACTGGGTGTGGTTCATGAAAAGTACACACATCCAATGACACTAGTGGGTCCTTATGTGGTTTCTGAGAAGAACAGACATAAAATGACTCTAGTTGTGGTTCATGAAAAGAACACACATGCAATAGCACTGGTGGATCCATGTGTGGTTTATGAAAAGGAACAAACATGCAATGACACTGGGTGTGGTTCGTGAAAAGAACATACATGCAATGACACCGGTGGATCCATGTGTGGTTTGTGAAAATAATAGACATGCAATCACACTGGGTGGATCCATGTGTGGTTTGTGAAAAGAATAGACATGCAATGATATTGGTGGATCCATGTGTGCTTTGTGAGAAGAACGCACATGCAATGACACTGGTTGTGGTTCATGAAAAGAACACTCATCCAATGATAGTGGTGGATCCTTATGTGGTTTGTGAGAGGAACACAAATCCAATGACTCTGGCAGTGGTTCATGAAAAAGAACACACATGCAATCACACTGGTGGATCCATGTGTGGTTTGTGAGAAGAACACACATGCAATAACACTAGGTATGGTTAATGGAAAGAACACACATGCAATGACACTGGTGGATCCATGTGTGGTCTATGAAAGGAACATAGATGCAATGACACTGGGTGTGGTTCATGAAAAGAACACACATCGAATGACACTGGTGGATCATTATGTTATTTGTAAAAAGAACAGACATGCAATGATACTGGTGGATCCATGTGTGGTTTATGAAAGGAACAGACATGCAATGACACTGGGTGTGGTTCATGAAAAGAACAGACATGCAATGACACTGGTGGATTCATATGTGCTTTGTGAAAAGAATAGACATGCAATCACACTGGGTGGATCCATGTGTGGTTTGTGAAAAGAACAGACATGCAATGATACTGGTGGATCGATGTGTGGTTTGTGACAAGAACACACATGCAATGACACTGGGTGTGGTTCATGAAAATAACACACATCCAATGATATTGGTGGATCCTTATACGGTTTGTGAGAGGAACACAAATCCAATGACTCTGGCTGTGGTTCATGAAAAAGAACACACATCCAATCACACTGGTGGATCCATGTGTGGTTTGTGAGAACACACATGCAATAACACTGGGTATGGTTAATGAAAAGAACACACATGCAATGACACTAGTGGATCCATGTGTGGTTTATGAAAGGAACAGACATGCAATGACACTGGGTGTATCAATATGTGGTTTGTGAAAAGAAAAGACATGCAATCACACTAGGTGTGGTTCATGAATAGAAAACACATCCAATGACACTGGTCTATCCTTATGTGGTTTGTGAAAAGAACACACATGCAATGACACTAGGTGTGGTTCATGAAAAGAACACACATCCAATGACACTGGTGGATCCTTATGTGGTTTGTGAAAAAGAACGCACGTGCAATGACTCTAGCTATGGTTCATGAAAAGAACACACATGCAATGACACTCGTGTATCCTTATGTGGTTTGTGAGAAGAACAGACATGCAATGACTCTAGTTGTGGTTCATGAAAAGAACACACATGCAATGACACTGGTGGATCCATGTGTGGTTTACGAAAGGAAAAAACATGCAATGACACTCTATGTGGTTCATGAAAAGAACACGCATCCAATGACACTAGTGTATCCATATGTGGTTTGTGAAAAGAACATACATGCAATGAACTCTAGTGGATCCATATGTTGTTTGTGAGAAGAACACACATGAAATGACACTCGTGGATCCATGTGTGGTTTGTGAGAAGAACACACATGCAATGACACGGGTGGATCCATATGTGGTTTGTGAAAAGAACAGACATGCAATGAACTCTGGTGGATCCATATGTGGTTTGTGAGAAGAACACACGTGCAATGACACTGGTGGATCCATGTGTGGTTTGTGAGAAGAACACACATGCAATGACACTGGGTGTGGTTAATGAAAAGAACACACATGCAATGGCACTGGTGGATCCATGTGTGGTTTATGAAAGGAACAGACATGCAATGACACTGGTTGTGGTTCATGAAAAGAACACACATCCAATGACACCGGTGGATCCATATGTGGTTTGTGAGGAGAACAGACATGCAATGAACTCTGGTGGATCCATATGTGGTTTGTGAGAATAACACACATGCAATGACACTGGTGGATCCATGTGTGGTTTGTGAGGAGAACACACATGAAATGACACTGGGTGTGGTTCATGAAAAGAACACACATCCAATGACACTGGTGGATCCTTATGTGGTTTGTGAGAAGAACAAACATGCAATGACTCTAGCGGTGGTTCATGAAAAGAACAGACATGCAATGACACTGGTGTATCCTTATGTGGTTTGTGAGAAGAACAGGCATGCAATGACTCTAGGCGTGGTTCATGAAGAGAACACACATCCAATGACACTAGTGGATCCATATGTGGTTTGTGAAAATAAAAGACATGCAATCACACTTCGTGTGGTTCATGAAAGGAACACACATCCAATGACCCTGGTGGATCCTTATGTGGTTTGTGAAAAAGAACACACATGCAATGACTCTAGCTGTGGTTCATGAAAATAACACACATGCAATGGCACTAGTGTATCCTTATGTGGTTTGTGAGAAGAACAGACATGCAATGACTCTAGTTGTGGATCATGAAAAGAACACACATGAAATGACACTGGTGGATCCATGTGTGGTTTATCAAAGGAACAGAAATGCAATGACTCTGGGTGTGGTTAATGAAAAGAACACGCATCCAATGACACTGGTGTATCCTTATGTGGTTTATGAAAAGAACAGACATGCAATGAAACTGGGTGTGGTTCCATGTGTGGTTTGTGAGAAGAATAGACATGCAATGATACTGGTGGATCCATGTGTGGTTTGTGAGAAGAACACACATCCAATGACACTGATGGATCCATGTGTGGTTTATGTCAATAACAGACATGCAATGAACTCTAGTGGGTCCAGGTGGTTTATGAGAAGAACACACATCCAATCAACTCTAGTGGATCTATCTTGGCATAACTTGATGTATGCCACGATGTATTTCATTGTACAAGACACTCACTTTCCATTTTTATACTACTCAATTTTGCCCTTGGTTTTTTTATACTACTCAGTTTTGCCCCCCTCTCTCTATTTTTCGTAGAAGTCCAAACATGTGCTCACTCTACTACTCCCTAATTAGTTGTCACAGTTGTCACGCGGATCGTGCGCACCAACCGTTGATTCTGTGCAATCCAACGATGATCGTTGCACACATCGTGCCCTTCATAGTACAGCTGGAGATAGCACGGACGTCTCCCTCAGCGAGACTTCTACAAGAAGGAACATAAAGCGGTCCATGGACAAAGTCATTGACTGGTCATGTCATGTTTAATCAAGTCTGAAAAGCCTACTACTGCTACTACTACGCCAAAACTCATGCGTCATCGAGTGGACGGTCATCGATGGACAGCTGCAATTAATTGCCACTTTATTTTAATAAGACATATCCCATTTTTTACGCAGCGGCTCTCACTCTCACTTCCAACTGGGCCCCACCGTAAGAAACTTGCACGTGCTAGCCGGAGGCCGAAGAGCTAAGCTCGACGAGACCTAACGTCTCCGCCTTCATCGAGTCACTCGCAGTCATCAACACATCCCTCTACCCAATCTTGCACAACCCCACAAATCTCACCGTATAGCCACCTACCTTCCCCTCTACATTTCCCCTTTTAATTATCGCCAATTTTAGGGCCGTGTCAAACTTCGTACATAGAAATTGTGTATGCGCCCTTTGCATGCGGCTCAATACAGAACTAACATGCATGGTCCGGGAAAAAGAGTGACGTACCGTGCAGTGTCGCGGTGCACGGTGCAGTAGACTGCGCGGCGCGTTGCAAGGTGGTGCAACAAAATGTGCCTTGCTTCTATCCACCTTAACTATAGAGCCCCTCTCCGCACACGCACTCTCACTCTCGCTCACTGTCCCCACGCAACCCTCTCCACTGTCCCACCAGCATCTTCAAACTCCCGAGAATACCCCGTCCGCACCGGCGATGGCGGAGGAGGATACGGTGGCCACCGTCGCCTCCGAGGCCACTAGCGAGAAGGCCCCCATCTCCTCGCTGGTCCCCCTCGACGCGTTGAAAGTAGCCGCCGTCCCCTTCCAGTCGCCTGTCGAGCCATCGATGGCATCCGCCATTATCGTCTAGGCCCCCGTCCCTACTACCGATGTAGCCGCCGGCCAGGAGGCCCCTGTCTCCTTGTTGGTCCACCTCGACACGTTGAAAGCAGCTGCCATCCTCGTCCAGGCCCCAGTCGAGGCATCGATGGTAGCTGATGTTCTCGTCCAGGCCCCCGTCCCAGCTACCGACGTAGCCGCTGACGAGGAGGCTCCCGCCGGTCATGAGCAGATCTAGCACTTCATGGGCACCTATGATCCAGAAGAGTACATCGCTCTGCTGAACCCCTACCACACCGGCATCGATGACCCATGGTTGGAGGTAACTAGAGTTTGCTCCCTTCCCTGGTTCTTCTACCGTTCCCATCGTTGGATGCTAGATCTTGGTTTATTAGGATTCGCTTGTTCGCATTTCAATTGCTTGATCTTCTTACATCATATACACCCCATTTTCCTTTTCTTCCAATAGGTTTAAGGCAGCAACGTCTGCAGCGATGATGAGTCCAGGCACACCAAGACTAGTCAGGTGCTGAGGGGGCTGTAGGCCGGCTAGTACGACGCCTTCTTCGCTGGTAGCGACTACAGTTGCCCCTTCTGCGAGGGGACCGCCTTCTGCTGGGGAAGTCTCGTCGGCACCAAATTTAACTCCTTAGTGAAGCGTGAAGATGGCTCGTGCTCCAGCATCCATAATGGCAGCCAGACCGTGAACATCAACGCCTACACCGCTAAACACCAGGCTCTTGGCATTCACCTTCGAAACCTCCAGCGGGTGGCCATCAAAGAGGGTCGCATTCCTCCAACCAAGCCCAGGCCCCCCAAGATCAAGGGACCAGGCAGCAAGAAGTGGAGGAAGCGCCGGAGGGAGGAGGCGGAGGCGCAGGCGCATGCAAGGAGGGGTTGAATGTGTCTGCTAATGCTGCTGCTAAGCAGCTTCTTTTGATTTTCTATATTTTGCTTGCATCCTATTTCTGGTTGAATGCATCAAACTTCGTTAAGCAACCTACTTTCTATCGCTATATCTACATTTGTTTTGTTTTCTGAATGAATGTATTCTGCCTGGTGTGATTTGCTGCTCTAGATTTGCTACAGATCGGAGGCAAAAAAAAGAGGTCCAAAAGGGAACAAATTATCGAAGAGAGAATCTTCTCTAAATTTGCTACCAATTTGGACAAAATGAAACATATGTGTTTAGCGAGAGAGGAAAAAAGTACTCTTTCAAACTGCCAGTTAACGAGCTATCATCTTGACAAGCTACAAGACACATATAGAAACATAACACAAAGAGGGTTAAATTTATTTTACTACTCTCACTTGAGGCGCTAGACATCTTGATAAGATAAATGAGTTCCACAAAATAGAAACATAACACAAAGGAGTAAAATTTAATTCACTTCTCATCAGCCCACTTGAGGTGCTTTCCATCGTTCCTAGGCGCCCAACTACGATCATTCCAGGTGGATCTTACATTATTGGCACTCCACAGCTCACGAAATGCTTCGTCCCACCTGGGATTTGACTTGGCTTCCCTATCTTCAGCATCTTGTGGCACAATTAGCGGTGCATCACAGACCTGATTGTTGCCGCTAGAAGATGCTGCCTCTCTGTTTGCTGCTTCAGCTGCAGCCTCTCTGTCAGTTGCTTCTTCTTCTTCAGCTACAAGCTCTCTTTCAGCTGCTTCTGTAGCCTCTCTGTCAGCTGCTTCAGATGCAGCCATTTCCTTTGCATATGCAGCTTCAAACTCAGCTATTCTGCATTTTCTACAAAGGGCTCCCCTAAGCTTGTCTTCCCTCCTGCAAATAGGGAAAAACACAAGGTAACATAGAAAAAATGGATCTTCTTGTACAGCTGGTAGGTCATGTAAGCATCTATGGCTGCATACTTCAGGTTTATATCAGACAACGGCCACTCGTCCCAGAAATCGTGCCTATCCATCGAGAAATCTTCCTTCATTCTGTCATATGACTCATCGAGGATTCTAGTTGCAAGTGATGCCATTCCATCCTTCCTCGAGCCCCCTAGGATCTTGACATGACTCTGAATATCGATCCAGTTGTGCACGGGAATTGTAATTCTCTCTCGATGAAATTTCAAAATATCAATTGTATTGTTTAAAGTGCAGAAAACAATTCCCTTTTCTACAAGGAACTGGCGCAGCGCCGGACAATTCCTATCTATCCTAAAAGTATTTAGTTTGTCATCACCAAAATTTGTAACTACAAATATTTTGTCAATGCAAGATCATCATCTGAATATAATTTTGAAAAGTTTAGTAAATGCAAGATCAAGACTCTCAACATTGTCTTGTCATAATTTATTTGGTCCTAAATAAAATCCAGTAGTTGCAAGATGAGCAAATGGATAAAGAACAAGAGGAGAAAACCCTAAAAGTGGTTAGCTACAGAGAGCAGATATACAAACCGGGAGAGGTGGTAGACAAGGACGCGTTTCCTCATGTCCAGTTGAACGACGAAGACTTAACTCCCTTCATATGGGTCCTCCGGGGTGTTCTCGAGGTGCAATCCCACAAACTTGTCCTCGTCTTTCTCAAGCCAATCCTCGTACATCCTCAAGACTCGCACCATTGTCTCCTCCTCGTTGGTGTAGACGACGTCTATCTTCGTATTGTCATGGGAAGTGAATCTTGTCTCTAGAGTGCGACGACCTTCCATGGCGGCAAGGAGAAGACGGGAAGAAGACAGATGACAGGAAGAAGAAGAGTGGTTTCTGCGATGCAGGGGAACATCAGAACCGTCAATGCGCTTTTAAGGTAGTGGTTAACGACGGGGACGGAAGTCCAAAGGAGAGACGCGTGGCGGTGGCCCTTCCAGCTTCTGAGTAAACAAAAATAATAATCATAACGATGATATATGTGCCCTGTTTTTTCATGTCAATACACTGGGCCAGTCGTGTTGTCCTATCCACTATGCCAGCGCTGGAAGCCTACATGACAGCCACCCCGCCTAAGCGTCGAGAGCGACATAATGGCGAGAACTGATAGGGGGCCCAACTTGACGGCCGTTAGCCTGATATTTTGTATTGAAACGTAAAGCTGAATTCGTGCCAAAAAATACCCTCTGAGTATTTGGCACACCATCTGTAGTCACCGCGGCTGATTACAGGCAACTTGGGTAATGCGTTGCTTGGGCACCCCAACTTTCGGGCCGCAAAATGATATTCTCTGAGAAATGGGTCTCGAGGGGGGTCTCGGGAGGGGGGGCTTTGACGAGACCTAATGTCTCCGCCTTCATCGAGTCCCTCACAGTCATCCACACATCCCTCTACCCGATCTAGCACAACCCCACAAATCTCGCCGTACAGCCACCTACCTTCTCCTCTACATTTTCTCTTTTAATTATCACCAATTTTATGGCCGTGTCAAACTTCGTACATAGAAATTGTGTCTGCGCCCTTTGCATGCGGCTGAATATAGAACTGCCATGCATGGCCCAGGAAGAAAAACGTGACGTACCATGCGTGTGTCGTGGTGCACGGTGCATTAGCCTATGCGGCATGTTGCACGGTGGTGCAACAAAAACATGTCTTGCGTCCATTCACCTTAACTATAGGGCCCCTCTCCTCATACCCACTCTCACTCTCGCTCACTCTCCTCATGCAACCCTCTCCACTGTCCCACCAGCTTCTGCAAACTCCCAAGAAAACCCCATCCACGCCGGCGATGGCGGAGGAGGATGTGGTGGCTATATCGCCTCCAAGGCCACCGGCGAGGAGGCACCTGTATCCTTCCCGGTCCCCCTCGACGCATTGAAAGCAGACGATGTTACTGTCCAGGCCTCTGTCAAGGCATTGATGGTAGCCGATGTTCCCATCCAAGCCCCCGTCCCTGCTCCCGACGTAGCCGCCGGCAAGGAGGCTCCCGCCGGTCACGAGCAGATCCAGCTCTTCTGGGACCCCTACGATCTAGAGGAGTACATCGCTCCGGTGAACACCTACGACACCGGCATCGACGACCCATGGTCGAAGGTAACTAGGGTTTGCTCCCCTTCCCTGGTTCTTCTCATGTTCCCATCGTTGGATGCTAGATCTTGGTTTATTAGGGTTCATTTGTTCGCATTTCGATTGCTCGATCTTCTTACATCATCTAATCCTCCTTTTTTTCTTCCAGTAGGTTTACGGCAGCGACTGGTGACCCACAAGTATAGGGGATCGTAATAGTGTTCTAGGGAAGTAAAACCCAATTTATTGATTCGACACAAGGGGAGCCAAAGAATATTTATAAGCCTTAACAACTGAGTTGTCAATTTAGCTCCACCTGAAAAAAATCTTGCTCGCAGTAATTTTATCAGTAGCAACAGTTTCGTAGTAGCAATAGCAAAGTAATAGCAGTAGTAAAACTAAAGATAGTAGTAACAATTGTAGTAAATAGTAGGATTAAAGCGCGGTGCCTGAGTGTTGCATGGACAAGACAATTCATATAACAATCAAGATATAGGGCATTTGCAGATAAATAAGGTAAACCATCCAAATACTAAATAATCATAGTCATGTGTTCCATATATAGTCATACGTGCTCGTAATGAGAACTTGCACAACATATTTTGTCCTGCCAGCCCGTTGCAGCGGGGCCTCTAGGGAATCTACTAGCAATTAAGGTGCTCCTTTTAATAGAGCACCGGAGCAAAGCATTTACACTCCGTGAACACACGCGATCCTCATATCACAACCATTCCCTCTGGTTATCCCGATTCTTGTCACTTCGCGGCTTTTGGTTCCAGACAACAATATGTGTATACAACTTGCAGGTAAGATCATAAAAAATAATATCCTCATGAATAAATAACATGTTCAGATCTGAAATCATGACACTCAGGCCCTAGTGACAAGCATTAAGCATAACAAGTTGCAGCAAAGTCAAAAAGCACTAATAGATACTCGGCACCATGCCCTAACAATCTGATGCAATTACATGAACGATCTCATCCAATCCCTACCATCCCCATAGCCTAAAGCGGGGGATTACTCACTCATGGATGGGGAATCATGGATGGTTGATGCAGAAGCGATGGTGATGATGATGGCAATGATATCCTCCAATTCCCCATCCCGGCAGGGTGCTAGAACGGAGTTTCTAGTTCTGAATCGCGGTTTCTGGTGGTGGCGGCGCAATGGAACTCTATCTGGAAAAACGTTGAACCCCCGTCGGTTTTAGGTCAGAGGGCTTTTATAGGCGAAAGGAGAGGTCGAGGCAGAGTCCGAGGCAGCCACACCACGTCCTGGCCTGGCCTGGCCCGCACGGCCAGGTGGTATGGGCCCCTCGTGGCGCTTCTTCGTCTGGTCTTCTGGCTTCATGAGTCTTCTAGTAAAATAGGAGTTTTGTGATATTTTCCGGGATTTTTCCTGAAAGTTGATTTCCTGCACAAAAACGAGACACCAAAGCAATTCTGCTGAAACTAGCGTTAGTCCGCATTAGTTGTATCCATATCATACAAATTAGAGGAGAGACAATAGCAAAAGTGTTCGGGAAAGTAGATACGTTTTGGACGTATCAACTCCCCCCAAGCTTAGCTTATCTCTTGTCCTCAAGCAATTCAGTTGAAAACTAAGTGCGATAAAAGAAACTTTCATGAACACATTTGCTTCATAAGATGTATATATTCCTAGCATATGATCAAATACTTAGGCAATTCATAATAAAGAGTATGCAAATAAGTTTACCCAGTAGTCATGCAAGCTATGAAGAGATTCCAACCCATTAATAATAAGCAACATGGCACATAAGCATATGCAAGGATTGTAGTGCTCATAACAAGATTTGATAAAGTGGTATCTCGCTTGCATTTCTTTGGAGCAAAAAGATTTAAAAGTTTGAAAGGCTTCCAAATGTTGAAAGTATGGTACTCATTAGCTTTGAGCTCTCATTGCCCCTATCATAAGCATCTTTAGGTGATTAAGGTTAAAGTGAACAAATATGAGGATATGCTTAACAAGTTATAAGTTGAAAATCTCATGCCCCTTGCTTACGAGTACCGGACCTCATACTACTCAACTTTAGTTACGAGTAAGTTCTTGTCATTGTAAGTACATGTGTATCATAGAGAACCACCAACGGGGTACCCCTTGCCCGATGATACGGAAGCTTTCCCATATCAAAATGACAAGGCAAGCAGACAATGAGCATCTCAGCGATCTTTTTATTTGCTATTTGCATAGGTTTTTATTGAGGATGCTTCGTAGATTGCTCACTATGGTTATGCTACAACTTTCCACCATGATTAGACATGGCTTAGGCTAGCCACCTAGGTGTTTCTCTAACACATATACAAACTCCATGAGCTTACAAGCCCCCCTTTTATTTCACACTGCCAGGATCCATAAGCAAAAGAATCATGATATCAACTAAATAATGTGCAATGTTGAAAGTGTTCCCCATGGTAACATGGTTCTGCTAATCCACAACTTACAAAGCGCAAGCATATATGCAACATAGATGGGCACAATGGTTCAAGTTTATTAAGTGCAGGAAAGTAAAGTGTGCCATCGAGTTTGTGAGAGCTTTACTAACTAATTTTCTCACAACAAGCAAACATTTTTATTGGAAGAAAAACAAAGAATAATAAATATGCAAGGAATAACAATGATGCTAATAGGTAGATATGGTGGACTCTTTTGGACAACTTTGGTTTTGGGGAGTTGGATGCATGAGTAAAGCTTATACTCATCACAAGTGAAGGCTAGCAATAGAAAGGGAGCGACAATCGAGAGAGCAGTAACTGTCATAATCATGCTTGCGACAAAACAAAATAAATAGTGGCATAAAAGTGACACAAGAACTCTGAGGCAGAATAAATCATCGAGGCTTAACTGACTTTTTGTTTAGTCATATGCATGCGTGAGCATGTGCCAAGTCGATTCAAATAGAACAATTAGAGGAGGATACCACAATGTCATACCATGTTATGAATAGAACAATGCGAGCAAATAGTTATATGACATGTTACGAACTAGTAGTGGATTGGAACTGATCATAAGAAGGCAAGGACCACTAGGTGTCCATTAAATAACATACACGTTACATAAACAGACTAAGCATGCTCACAATGATGAGTATATGTACAAAAATGAAAACAAATAGAGTTCATACCAGCCTCTTACCACACCTCGAGTTCTCATAAATCTTCATTGCCTTTCACTTGTGTGACTTGAATAATAAGATAAAACTAAACTCCAAGGAATCACTGAGGACTGCTGAACCCTGCAACAAACTTTACAAAACCAGAGAAGAACAACAAATATTTCTGGGTTTTCGATTTTTAAAGGCAAGAGCCGAAGGGAAGAACTAGCAAAGCGAAATCTTTTTGGGTTTTTTCAAATAATCAAACCAAAGTTGAAAAGGATGAAACAAACCAAGGCTAAAAGATAAAGAAGTAACCAAAGAGAAATAACAAAAATATTTTTGGTCTTTTTGTGTTTTGGAAAGCAGAAATAAAGCAAAGACAAGAAACTAAAAAGAAAATGAAACATGGATATGCAAAGTACCAAATGAATATGATATGTAGATGAGTGTGATGTCGGTATACCTCCCCCCAAACTTAGGCTTTTGGCCTAAGTGGGTATCAATCCCAAGCTGGCCAGGAGTGAGCGCCTCCATAATATGGCGAAGAAGTGCCTTCATCCTGATACGAACTTGAGGACGCCCCAGCATAGTGCGCGGAGTAGTCATAAGAGGGCACATCTCCCTGGTGCCGCCCGTCTAAACCAAGAAAGCGGAGCTGCTCGTCTACCTCCTCCTTAGAACGCGACCATGACATCCTGCAAATACTGAACAAAGTAGGTTGTGGCAAATAAATTTCCCTCTCATCTCCGTCAGTAAACAACATCCTGTAAACCAAACTCTTCGTACTAGAGTTAGTAGTAATAAAGTGATGTGTTTTCATAGCGGCAAGATCGAGCCTTTGTGGTGTCAACACAGTATCATTAGGATCAATAGAAAGTTCCAAGGCAGCAACCATGTGTGTGGCAATAATGCCCCCATAAATGGGTCCTCTAGCAGCTAAGCGGCAGGCAATGAGAGAACCAAGATTATACTTTGTTTCATTATTAAGAGAAGTAGTAAGAAAAGCTAAATGATAATTAGAAATATTACTAGTGTTATCCCTACCAAGAATGCTAGTGGAAAGATAATAAGAAAAATATCTAAGAGCTGGGAGTTGAATGTTCCTTATCTTCCCGCGCTGAGCTGTGCGGTCATCGTCATTTGTCACACTCGGTAGAGCTCCAGCAAATCAGCGGGTCGACCTTGGATCTTCTTCACTGTCCCAGTCATGCCTATGCCTATAATGCTGCAAAATCTTTCCAATGGCATGGTAATAGGCATATTATAAATTTTAAATGAAACAGATGACCGATCAGGGGTGTTAGTGAAATTAAAACTTTCAATGAAAGCTTTGGTGAGCACAGCATATTGCTCACTCTCATCCTGCATGTAAGTGGTTAGACCATCCCTCTGAACAAGAAGTAGGAAATCATCAAGGATCCCTGCAGCTTGCAAAAAGGCAAAGCAAGGGAAGGTGGATGGATGAGCATCTCCCTCATCCCCTTCATTGCCAAAGCGCGGTGCAATAAGATCTTCATTATATGATGGCCTAAATTGCGATGCTGATCTTGAAGGTCTTACCCTCTTGGGTGCGTCTCTCTCAAATACTTCTCCAAAAGTGTGGTTGTCCATCTCTCCCTTTTCTGAAATTAGACAACCATCATACAAGTGATTGCAAAGTGATCACATAATGAAAGGAACTACTTATAGGGACTTGTAAGAGGCCTAAACATGCATAAAAACAATTTCTATAAGCAGTGAACAAGCTTACAAGCTCACAAAACCTGTCACCTACACTAGCAAAATACTCAAGATATAATCCACTAATCACAAATCTACTTGGACAAGCGGAGGTGTCACATACTGGAGATCAAATGCTCTAGATCTCAGCAGCAAAGATGGGTTGAGCAAGGAGATCCAAAATCGTGAGCAAGAACAGCAAGAACACCGGTTTGAGCAATGAATTAGTGTTTTCTCGGGAGAGAGAAGGTAGTCGCAGGAGGGAGAATAAGTGGAGGGCGAGGAGTGGCCCACACCATGGCCAGGCGCGCCCCTGGTGTGGCCGCGCCACCAGGTGGTGTGCCTGCCTGGTGCCCCCCTGGGTCACTCCAGGTACTTCTCTGCCCCTTTTTCACGTAAAAATTTAATATGAATTTTTAGGAATTTTTCGAGACACTTTATTTTTTAGCAATTTTCAGGTATTGATGAATGAATTTCTGACAGAAATATAATATTGGAATGATGCAATAACAAAATAAAACTAAAACTTCAGAAGTTCTAAGACACTCTATTATGCAAGCAACTAGCAATAGAAAAGTAAACTAAGTGAAAGCAAAAATTACAATGGATAAAATAAAAGTAAGCAAGGATAATCATGGTGAAAACATTGTTTTGTTCATTAAAATCCCTTTCTTAACAAGGTTGATCAGGTCTGGTTACCAAAACAATTTTATATGAAACAAAACTTTGCATTTCACTAAATGATTATGTTACCTCAACCTTGATAGCAATGGTCCCAATCATAATAATTTCATAGATTTCTCGTGGTATGGGACAATATATTTCTCCAACTTGGATGCCCTCAATATTTTCAATTGAATTTAAGCCTATCAATCTTCTTGGGGAAATAGATAGTATGCTCCTTGTCATTAACATTAAAAGTAACTTTCCTTGATTGCAATTAATGACAACTCTTGCAGTATTAAAAAAAGGTCTCCCAAGAATAATAGACATATTGTCATCTTCAGGCATTTCAAGCATAATAAAGTCAATTAATATCAAGAAATTATGATCCACTTGAACATGTACATCCTCACATATACCAACAGGAATGGTAGTAGATTTATCAGCCATTTGCAAAGATATATCAGTTGGTATTAATTTCTCCAAATGAAGTCTCTTGTAGAGAGAAAAAGGCATAACACTAACTCCTGCTCCCAAATCACACAAAGTAGTTCTAACATAATTATTTTTAATTTCTCTAGGACCTTACCATTAAAGGAATAATTGCAAGTAAAGTAGAAACTTCCTCATTAGGTATCTTCCTTTTATTAGAGACAATATCCTTCATATACTTTGAATAAGGGGGTAATAATAGAATCAGTTAAAGGAATTTGCAAAAATAAAGGTTTCCTCCATTCACAAAACTTATTATAGTGTTCGTATTCCTTTGACTTGTGTTTCTTATCAGGGAAAGGCATTGGTTCTTGAACCCAGGGCTCTCTTTCACTACCATGTTTATTAGCAACAAAATCTTCCTTAGTGTACTTAGAATTCTTAGTGTTCCTTTCAGGTTCTTCTTCAATTTCTTCTTTATCAGGAGCATCATTTTTCTCATTACCACTCTCAGTTTCAGCATCAGAGACATATATACTATTAGGATATTTAGCAGGTTCAAAAGATTCTACAACTGTTTTATGTTTCTTTTTCTTTCTCTTATAAGAAGTACCTCTATTTTCAGTTTGTTGAGAATCCTGCTCAATCCTTTTAGGATGTCCTTCAGGATATAAAGGATCCTGAGTGGCAGCATCACTTCTAGTTCTAATTTCATAAGCATGTTTTTCTTTAGAAGCATTAACTAGCAAATCTTTTTGTACCTTAATAAGGTGATCAATTTGAGTTTGAACCATTTGGAAATGTTTAACAAGCATTTTAACATCATTAGAGGTTCTTTCCACAATATCCCTTAATTCAATAATAGCTCTAGAGTTTTCCATCAAATGATTCTGCACTCTTTTATTAAAATTATCTTGCTTAACAACAAAAACATCAAATTCTTCTAAGCATTGATCATGAGGTTTAGAATAAGGAATATTACCTTCATGAAAATCATGGAGAGAGTGTACCTCAATAGTGGATGAGTGGGAGATTGGCTTACATAATTCTTCTATAGGAGGTAAATTCTTCACATCTTCAGATTTAATACCCTTCTCCTTAATACATTTCTTAGCTTCCTTCATCACTTCATCATTTAGTTCAATCACTCCCCTCTTCTTTGGTGTTGGTGTTGTCTCAGGCACAGTTAACTCAGGTGTAGTTGACTCGGGTGGAGTGGACTCAGGTGAAGTCCAGTCATCATAAGTCTTTCTTATTTTAGCCAGTAATTCCTTAGCTTCTTTGGGAATTATCTTCCTAAAAACACAATCAGCACAACTATCTAGGTATGTCCTAGAATCTTCAGTTAGTCCATTATAATATATATCAAGAAGCTCATTTTTAGGTAATGGACACACATGATGTGCATGAATCAAAGCACAAATCCTTGCCCATGATTCAGGCAATATCTCCTTTTATCCTTGTTTAAAATCAAAAAGTTCCTGCAGAATGGCATGTCTAGCACTAGGAGGGAAATATTTCTGAAAGAAAGTATTAATCAAGCAATCAGGGCTATTAATAGATCCAGGAGGTAAATTATTAAACCAAGCTTTAGCCTCTCCTTTTAGTGAAAAGGGGAAAAATTTAGCAACAAAGTAGGTGCGCATCTTAATATCATCAGAAAATAGGCCACTCATGGTAGAAAGCTCAGTCATATATGCTACAGCACTTTCATTTTTAGTCCCACAAAAAGGTTCTTTCTCAACAATGGTTATGTAAGATAAATCAAGAGAGAAATCGTAATCCTTATCTTTAATGTTTATGAGAGATGTAGCAAACTTAGCATTAGGAGACAATTTAGGTTTAACAGTATGTTTCTAAAGAAGACTCTTAATAGCACTCCTACCATGAGTGTTTTGGCATTCTTTAATAAATTCATCAATCATTTCTATATATCCGTCTTCAATATCATAGCTTTCTCTAGACTCAGGTGAACTGACGGGGGTAGTAGTATCTTCATTAGGAGTTTCAGTATTTCCAGCTATAGTTCTAGCAATCGTAGCATCTAGGAAAGGACCTAATGAACCACTCTTATCAAGCACAGTAGAAGCAACATCATAAGTATCAGAAGTTTTAGATTCAGCAGAAGTAGCAGTATGTGTAGCATGTGTGTGTGGTGGTGGTGTGAGGAGCTTACTCATCACAGATGGTGAATCAAGAGCAATAGATGTGTTCAGAACTGTACTTCCTCTTGTAGTGGATGGTAATATAGGAACCTTTCCATCACGAGATTTACCCATGATGAATGGATAGCAGCAAACAATAGTGGTTCCAAGTGAACTTGATAAATAGAGCTATGCTCCTTGGCAACAGCGCCAGAAAATAGTCTTGATGACCCACAAGTATAGGAGATCGCAATAGTCTTCGAGGGAAGTAAAACCCAATTTATTGATTCGACACAAGGGGAGCCAAAGAATATTTATAAGCCTTAACAACTAAGTTGTCAATTCAGCTGCACCTGAAAACAATCTTGCTCGTAGTAGTTTTATCAGTAGCAAAAGTTTTGTAGTAGCAATAGCAGAGTAATAGCAGTAGTAAAAGTAAAGACAGTAGTAACAATTGCAGTAAACAGTAGGATTAAAGCGCGGTAGGCATAGGGATGGATGGACAGGCATTGCATGCACAAGAAAATTCATATAACAATCAAGATATAGGGCATTTACAGATAAATAAGGTAAAGCATCCAAGTACTAAATAATCATAGGCATGTGTTCCATATATAGTCATACGTGCTTGTAATGATAACTTGCACAACATCTTTTGTCCTGCCAGCCCGTTGCAGTGGGGCCTCTATGGAATCTACTAGCAATTAAGGTGCTCCTTTTAACAGAGCACCGAAGCAAAGCATTTACACTCCATGAACACACGTGATCCTCATATCACAGCCATTCCCTCTAGTTATCCCGATTCTTGTCACTTCAGGGCCTTTGGTTCCGGACAACAATATGTGTATACAACTTGCAGGTAAGATCATAAACAATAATATCCTCATGAATCAATAACATGTTCAGATCTAAAATCATGGCACTCGGGCCCTAGTGACAAGCATTAAGCATAACAAGTTGCAACAAAGTCATGCCCTAACAATCTGATGCAATTACATGAACGATCTTCCAATCCCTAATAGATACTAGGCACCATGCCCTAACAATCTGATGCAATTACATGAACGATCTTCCAATCCCTACCATCCCCATAGCCTAGAGTGGGGGATTACTCACTCATGGATGGGGGAATCATGGATGGTTGATGGAGAAGCGATGGTGATGATGATGGCGATGATCTCCTCCAACTCCCCGTCCCGGCAGGGTGCCAGAACGGAGTTTCTGCTTCCGAATCGCGGTTTTTGGTGGTGGCGGCGCAACGGAACTCTATCAGGAAAAACGTCGAACCCCCGTATGTTTTAGGCCAGAGGGCTTTTATAGGCGAAAGGAGAGGTCGAGGCAGAGTCCGAGGCGGCCACACCACCTCCTGGCGCAGCCTGGCCTGGCCCGCGGGGCTAGGTGGTGTGGGCCCCTCGTGGCGCTTCTTCGTCTCGTCTTCTGGCTCCCTGAGTCTTCTGGTAAAATAGGAGTTTTGCGATATTTTCCGGGATTTTTCCTAAAAGTTGATTTCGTGCACAAAAATGATACACCAAAGCAATTCTGCTGAAAACAGTGTTAGTGCGCATTAGTTTTATCCAAATCATACAAATTAGAGGAGAAACAATAGCAAAAGTGTTTGGGAAAGTAGATACGTTTTGGACGTATCAGTGACGTCTGCAGCGATGACTAGTCTAGGCACACCAAGACTCATCAGGTGCTGAGTAGGCTATAGGCCAGCCAGTACGACGCCTTCTTCACTAGCGGCGTCTATAGTTGCCCATTCTACCGGATGAGACTCGTGGGCACCAACTTCAACTGCGTTGTGATGCACGTAGAGGGCTCGAGCTCCGGCACCCCGAAAGTCAGCCAAACTGTGAACATCAACACCTACATCTCTGAACACCAGGCTCTCGGCATTCACCTCTGAAACCTCCAGCGGGTGGCCATCAAGAGGGTCGCATACCTCCGATCAAGCCCAAGGCCCCCAAGATCAAGGTACTGGGAAACAAGAAGAGGAGGAAGCGCCTAAGGGAGGAGGCAGAGGCGTATGCGCATGCAAGGAGGGGTTGAACGTGTTTGTTGCTGCTGCTCCTAAGCAGCTTCTTTTGATTTTGTATTCATTAAGCAATCTACTTTCTATCGCTATATCCTATTTAGCTGCGCACAACTATATCTACATTTGTTTTGTTTTCTAAATGAATGTATTCTGCCTGGTGTGATTTGCTGCTCTAGATTTGCTACCAGATTGGGCTAAAAAGGGGTCCAAAAGGGAATGAATGATCGAAGAGAGAAGCTGCTCTAGATTTACTACCATTTTGGGCAAAATGAAACATATCTGTTTAGCGAGAGAGAAAAAGGGTACTCTTTCAGACTGCCAGTTAACGAGCTGCCATCTTGACAAGCTACCAGACACATACATAAACATAACACAAAGAAGTAAAATTTATTTTACTACCCTCACTTGAGGCGCTAGCCATCTTGACAAGCTAACTGAGTCCTAGGCGACCAACTGCCATCATTCTAGGTGGATCTTACAATTTTTGCCCTCCACAGCTGACAAAGTTCGTCCCACCTGGAATCTGACTTGGCTTCCCTATCTTCAGCATCCTGCGGCACAATTAGCGGTGCATCACATGCCTGATTGTTGCTGCTAGAAAATGTCGCCTCTCTGTTTGCTGCTTCAGATGCAGCCTCTTTGTCAGCTGCTTCTGTAGCTTCTCTGTCAGCTTCTACAGATGCAACCATTTTCTTTGCATATGCAGCAGCATCAAACTCAGCTATTCTGCATTTTCTACAAAGGGCTCCCCTAAGCTCGTCTTCCCTCTTGCAACTGGGGAAAAACACGAGGTAACATAGAAAGAAATAGATCTTCTTGTATAGCTGGTAGGTCACGTAAGCATCTATGGCTGCATACTTCAGGTTTATATCAGACAACAGCCACTCCTCCCTGAAATCATGCCTATCCGTAGGGAAATCTACCTTCATTCCATCGTACACCTCATCGAGGATTGTAGTTGCGAGTGTAGCCATTCCATCCTTCCTCGAGCCTCCTATGATTTGGACAAGACTCTTAATATCAATCCACTTGTGCGCAGGAATTGTAATTCCCTCTTGATGAAATTTCCAGAAATTAGTTGTATTGTCGACAGTGCAGAAAATAATTCCTTTTTTACGAGGAACTGGCACATCCCCGCACAATTCTTGTCAGTCCTTAAAGTATGTCCTTTGTCATCACCAAGATTTGTAACTACAAATGTTTTGTCAATGCAAGATGATCATCTGAATATAATTTTAAAAAGGTTAGTAGAAGCAAGATCAAGACTGTCAACATTGGCTTGTCATAATTTATTTGGTCCTAAATAAAATTTAGTAGTTACAAGATGAGCAAATGGATAA
Source organism: Avena eriantha (assembly GCA_910589775.1). NCBI lineage: Eukaryota > Viridiplantae > Streptophyta > Magnoliopsida > Poales > Poaceae > Avena > Avena eriantha. The sequence continues at coordinate 518,653,431 of OU342743.1, read as the reverse complement.
AGAACAAGGGGAGAAAACCCTAAAAGCGGTTAACTACAGAGAGAAGATCTACAAACCGGGCGAAGTGGTAGATGAGGACGTGTTTCCTCATGGCCAGTTGAACGACGGCGACTTCATTCTCTTCATATGGGTTCTCCGGGGTGTACTCGAGGTCCAATCCCACAAACTTGTCCTCGTCTATCTCAAGCCAACCCTCGTACATCCTCAGGACTCGCACCACTATATCCTCCTCATTGGTGTAGACGGCGTCTATCTTCTTATTATCATGGGCAATGAAGCTTGTCTCTAGAGTGTGACAACCTTCCATGGTGGCAAGGAGAAGACGGAAAGAAGATAGATGATAGGAAGAAGAAGAGTGGTTTCTGCGAGATAGGGGAACGATGGAACCGTCAATGCATTTCTAAGCTATTGGTTAACGATGGGGATGAAAGTCCAATGGAGAGACGCATGGCGGTGGCCGTTCCAGCTTCTGAGTAAACAAAAAATAATAATAACGAGGATATATGTGCCCCATTTTGTCACGTCAAAAACCGGGCTGGTTGTGTTGTCCTATCGACTACACCAACGCTGCAAGCCTACGTCACAGCCACCACGCCTAAGCGACGGGAGCGACATGACGGCGAAAACTAACAGGGGGGCCAACTTGACGGGCGTTAGCCTGATATTTTGTATTGAAATGTAAAGTTGAATTCGTGCCCAAAAAGACCCTCTGAGTATTTGGCACGCCAACTGTGGTCAACGCGGCTGATTATAGGCAACTTGGGTACCGCAGTACCTGGGCGCCTCAACTTTCGGGCCGCAAAATAATATTCTCCTGGATATGGTCGTAGACTCCATTTTGGTTCATCCCAAGCTTCTCAAAACGACCTGGAGTGGAACGAGCCTGTTCAAGGATAGCTCATTTGGTCTCGGCCTTATGTTGAACTCTTTCTTTAGGTTGGTTTAGCTGATGTACTACTCAGCATTTAGTTTTGCACCTGGTCTGGCTTGTAAAATACTCTGTATGACCACACCCCCTTTGTACACTTGGTAGTTTCTCTATTATGTATGTTTCACCAAGATCGTCAAAGAACCTTATTAGGAGTGTAGTTGTACTGCACTACTACTACATAATTTCTTCTAGAATGTTGTATACTAGTAGTATTATTAGTATTACTCCTAGCAGGTTCTTAGTTTTGTTTCTTTTTCACTGCAGTTTGGGTCCTGTAACAAGCTACTGTAGGTAAGTTGGACGTGTTGGTACTTCGCTCAGAAACTGCATGTTGGAGATATGCCCAAGAGGCAATAATAAAGTGGTTATTATTATATCTTTATGTTTATGATAAATGTTTACATCCCATGCTATAATTGTATTAACCGGAAACATTAATACTTGTGTGTTTTGTAAACATAAGAGAGTCCCTAGTAAGCCTCTTGTTGAACTAGCTTGTTGATTAATTGATGATCATGGTTTCCTGATCATGGACATTAGGATGTGATTAATAACAAGGTTATATCATTAGGAGAATGATGTGATGGACACACACCCATAGTAAGCGTAGCATAAGATCAAGTCATTAAGTTCATATTGCTGTAAGCTTTTAAATACATAGTAACCTAATCCTTCGACCATGAGGTTATGTTAATCACCATCACCGGATGGATACTTTGATGACATCAAACACCGGTTCGTAACTGGGTGGTCATAAAGGTGTCATTGGGTATTCTGAAAGTATGTGTTGAAGCGCATGGACCAAGATTGGGATTTGTCCATCCATATGACGGATATATATGCTCTGGGCCCTCTCGGTGGAATGTCATCTAGTTAGCTTGCAAGCATGTGACTAGGTCACAAGGGATGACATATCACGGAATGAGTAAAGAGTACTTATCAGTAACGAGGTAGAACTAGGTATGGAGATGCTGACGATCAAACCTCGGATAAGTATAGTATCGCGTGACAAAGGGAATTGGTTTCGTATGTAAGTGGTTCAATCGATCGCGAAGTCATCGTTGAGTATGTGGGAGCCATTATGGATCTCTAGGTCCCGTTGATGGTTATTGATAGGAGATGTGTCTCTGTCATGTCTGCATATTCACGAACCGTAGGGTGACACACTTAAGGTTCGAAGTTGTTTTAAGTAGATATGGAATATGCGTTGGAGACCGAATGTTGTTCGGAGTCTCGGATTGGATCCGGGAAATCACGAGGAGATCCGAAATGGTCCGGAGAATAAGATTCATATATTGGGGATCATTTTCTGAGTTAGGAAATGTTCCGGAGTATTTGTATGAGGGTTCTAGAAGGTTTCAGAATGTTCCGGAAGGTTCTGGAAGGTTTCTTGGAGTTTGCTTGAAAACCAAGGAAGGGATCAAGGAGTCCTGGTGGGTCAAGACTAGGAGTCGTGGGGGAGGAGGACTCCTCCCCCCACTCCCCAATCCGCCGGCCTAGAGGAAGGGGAGTCCTACAAGGACTCCCCCTCCCATGGCGCCTCACCCCCCTTAAATAGAAGGGCAGGGGCACCCCTCCAAGCCCTGCTCCATAACTCCCAATCTCTGCCGCCTCTCTCCTCCTCCTTTCTTTTGCACAGGCATAGGCGAAGCCCTGCAGAATTCTCTACTCCACCACCACCACCACGCTGTCGTGCTGCTGGGATTCCGTGGAGAAGATCTACTACCTCCGCTGCTCGCTGGAACGAGGAGAGGAAGGTCTGCTTCGACTCCGCACGTGTGACCAACTACGGAAGCGCTGCCCGAACGCGGCGCTGGAAGGATCGTCCACTTGACCGACTGCGGAAGCGCTGCCGGAACGCGACGCCGGAAGGATCGTCCACACGATCTTGAGATCGGCAAGTGATCGACTACATCAACCACGAGATCTAATCTCGTTAACGCTTTCGGATCTACGAGGGTTAGTTCCTATCTATCTCGTTGCTCATGTCTAATAGATTAGATCTTGGCTTTTATCTAGATTAGATCTAGGTTTTGTTCGTTCTTGCGGTAGAAATTTTTTGTTTTCCATGCTACGAACCCTTCAGTAGTATCAGAGCCAGGTTTATGCGTAGAACTGTTGCACGAGTAGAACACAATGTTTTTGTGGGCGTTGATGCTTTTGTTGTCGGTGTCTTAGCGTGTACTTTGCATCTTGCGGCCTGATGGGATGAAGCGGCTCGGGCTAACATTACATGTCATTGCACATGAGACTTGCTCCACGCTTGACGTGCAACTTGCTTTGCACAAGTGGCTTTGCGGGTGTCTGTCTCTCCCACCATAGTTAAGATTCAATTTACAATGAGCATCTTGACAACACTTGTATCAACGTTGTGGTCCTTGTTCATAGGTAAGATCGGTCTTATGCGAAAGCCCCAAACCACGTAAAACATGCAAAGAAAATTAGAGGCGTCTAACTTGTTTTTGCAGGGGTTTTGTGATGTGATATAGCCATCATGTAATTTTGATTGTATTTGATGTATGCAATGATCCTTGTTGTAATATGGAAACTGGCAGGATCCTAATGGTTGTCTTTAAATTTTCTTTAAGACCTGCGTGTCTATTTCATCATGTAATAGCTTTATTCCAAGTAGTTGTAATAGTTGTTGGTGGTGATGGACAACCATGAAGCGGCGCCACGGACCTTGACGCCACGCTGGTGATGATGGAGATCATCTTCGTGCTTTGGAGATGGAGATCAAAGGCGCAAGAAGAAAGGGCCATATCATATCACACATATTATGAATTGCCTGTGATGTTAATCCTTTATGCATCTTGTATTGCTTAGATCGCGACGGTAGCATTATAAGATGATCGCTCTCACTAAATATCAAGTAATAAAGTGTTCGTCCTTAGTTGGCACCGTTGCTAAGACTCGTTGTTTCGAAGCATCTCGTGATGATCGGGTGTGATAGACTCTACGTGTGCATACAACGGGTGCAAGCCAGATTTGCACATGCAGAAACTAAGATTAACCTTGACGAGGCTAGCATGTACAGACATGGTCTCGGAACACAGAATACCGAAAGGTAAAGCATGAGTCATATGGATGATATGATGAACATGTTGATTGTTCGCCTTTAAAGCTACATCATCTCACGTGATGATCGGACTTGGTGTAGTGGATTTGGTTCATGTAATCACTAAAACAACTTGAGGGATGTTGTTTTGAGTGGGAGTTCATTTGTAATTTGGATTAGTCGAACTCAATTTATCATAAACACAATCAAAGTGAATTTGCATAGTTTGTTGTAGTCATTGGCATCCGTTCACCACCTTACGCTTAGTTATAGTTGAGATAGTGGAACTATAGAAATTCTGGATATTTACTTTACGAACTGGTATCGTATTGTTTTGAGTGTCAATTTAAAATTTATAAGTCCTATTGCAAACTTTCAGCAAACTCCATTTACTCCATGAAGTTTAATAAATAGTATTAAATCAAGAGTAACAATTCCAGTGTTGGTATCTAAAGTATCATGTTTGCCTCCATGATTCTTGATACTCAAAAGATTGTTTTTAATATCAAGTTTCTCTAAGAGCTGAAAGCAATGTTTCAGAAACCATCATATGTGAAAGGTATTACGATATCTAAAACAATGTGTTGGTTAAAACATGACAGAGTATACGTCCTCATATTTGATGAGAATTTGTGAAGGTTGGAGACGCTAGTCGTCCTAATCCTCCAAAAGGTTTTGAAAAAGAAACATTATACTCACAATTCACCTTTATAAGCTATAGCAGCTTGATCATGAAAGTTGTCATGATAAGGATGAATAGAAGATGTAAGTAAAATGTTTACTATGCTAAAAGATTACTAAAGAATGGATTTTTGAAAGAACACCAAACATTTGATGATGGTGATCCACCTCAAAGTGCAAGTCCAAAGGTATTAGTAGTTGACTATATACGCTTTGTACCATGTGTCATGTTGATGACACCGCTATTGATGTTGATAGATTCTATTAAAAGAAAAGAAATTGCTGAAAGAGAATCTATAAAATATTTGGCAGAAAAGAAAAGATTGGAGATGTCCAACTTAGGCATATAGAAGATATACATGTTATGGTTGTATTCCTTGCTTGTTAAACAATGTGGTTCTCCGGTATTGGATACCGAATTGGTTGGTATGCTATGTCATACAGGACAACGTAATTCATGAACTACAATGGCCTAAGTAACTAGCAAGAGAATAAGTGAGTGTTCATCGAAAACAAATAAAGTGTTATTGTGTTTTTCATTGACATCAAAACTAGCCTTCAAGATTTGTTATTTTGTTCCGGTATTACGAGAAAAATGGTTGTTCAAATAATTACCGTATTCCATAAAGGATGGATGAACTTTTACAAGTCTGGTGGGAGAAAACACATCCATAAACACTATTGCTAAAATGTCGCAAGACAAATGATTGAAAGATCACTTGCGAAGTGACATCGTCGTTTAATTATATTGAAAGGGATACATGAAGAAACTCCATGTTGATGGATTTTTGGAGTCTTTGATTTGGATCAAATGACGCTTGTGATACTTTCCTGGAGATAATTAAAACTCCGTTCGTAGGCCAAAAGAGGAACGGAGGACTAACTGCTTGGAATTTGTACATATTGATGTATATAGTCCATTATGTGTAGTCGTGGGCGATGGATTTCAACTTCATATGCTTTCTCCGAAGATTTGAGTGAGTATATGTATATACTTACTCAATAAGGAAGAAGTATGAAACATTTGAAAAATGTTCAAAGACTTTCAGGATGAAGTGGAAAATCATTGTAACAAGAAAATAAAAGAGTTTATGATTGGATCATAAAGAAAGATGTTTGAGTTACAAAGTTTAGCAAAACACCTAAGATTTGAGGAATCGTTCCATGGATTTGCATTTCCCAAAACACCATAGGAGTATGGAGTGTTCGAGATATGTAATGGAACCTTGTTTTACATGGTAAGATCAAAGGTGTCATTTATAAAACTGCCATTATATTTTAAAGATTAAAGATTTAAGGACTACCGCTTTTACACTGAAAAGAGCACCATCATGATCCGTTGAAATGACACCATATGAGTTATGGTTTGGGATAAAACCCGAATTGTCTTTTCTTAAATTTTGGTATGTTATGCATAAGTAAAATGTTTACAACCAAAGTCGGATAAGCACGTCTTTGTAGGTTATCCCAAAGAATTTGTTGGGAATTTCTCCATAACACCGAGGACAAAAGAGTTTGTTACTTGGAAAGTCAAGTTTCTTGAGAAGGAATTTTTCGTGAAAATTTAAGTGGGAGGACAATAGAACTTTGATAAGGTTGTTGAACCTTAGCTATATGTGCTAAGTAGCGCAGCGCCGGAAAGTGTCCCGGTGGCGGCCACAATGCTCATGGCTCTCGTGATTACAAAAAGGTGTGATCTCGGAGATTAGAGTTCCTATAGAACCGTATGGGTCGGTAAGAATCAAATAGTAAGATTTGATAAACAAATCGTTATTGTTTTGACAATGATAAACCGACTACATGCAAACAAGCGATGATGGGCCCTGACTCCATAAAATGACTAGAAGTCATAGAATCCGTGATAGTATCCATACACGAGAAATCAAGTTTCTGAACTTGGAAGACCCTCCGGAAAGGCGTGAAGCCTATCGGTCGTGTTAGGATCTATAAAGAAATAGACATGGATGTTTCAAATCTATGAAATAGTCGACATGTCGGAAAGAGTTTACGACAATGTTCAAGGAATTGACTATGATAAGATTTGATCTTTCATAGCGATATTTAGTCTGGACGGATTAATGTAGCAATCACTACATATATTTTGGTATATGGTAGTTGAACAAACAAAACAAGTTCTTCTAATAGAATGGTTACCTAGGACGTGTACATGACACGATTCAAAGGGTTTTGTTAATTCAAAGGATGCTAAAAGAGTATGCAAAACTTCAATGGTTGAAGTGAGCATCGCGGAGTTGGAATCTTCAGAGACGATGAAGATGCTTGCATTTTTGCAAGAAATTAAGTGGGAGCGCTAAGACATATTTATAATACATTATGTGAAAGACATATTGTTGATTAGAAATGATGTATCTTTTATTTGACACAGGTTAAGAATTTCATTTTGATGAAAGACTTAGGCATAACCCAAGAATTAGGCATCAATGTCTATATGAATAAATTGAGGCGCTAATATGGTTTTGCCAAATGTACATAGATAAGATGTTGAATAAGTTCAATATGGAAACAACAAGAAAGGTTCTTGACGCACGGAAAGGACTGAATCAAGATTCGAGTATGTTGACACGAGATTCAAGTGTTTTGACACTTGGTGAAATGACAAGAATATTTTGATCAATCATTCTTTGAGATGTACACATCCAGATATGTCCTATGCTCTAAATGTTATGAGCATATACCAGAATGACTCATAAGATGATCATTGGACAATAGTAGGGATATTCCTATGATCTTTGGAAGAACTAAGAATATATTATTTATATATTGGTGACAAATAGTTCATTGTAAATTGTTACATTAATACTAGTTTTTCACAAGTTAAGTTTATCTCAATTTTGACTATGGGTGGCACAATGTAATGGAAAGGATGTTCCATGATGGATTTGGATGAGTTCGAAAGTTGAGACATTGTGACGGATACTACAACAAAAGGCTAAGTATATAAACTGCTGTAGTAGCAGCAAAGGAGGGCATTTGTGTTAAGTAGTTTGTTATCAAACTAGGTGTGGTTCAAAGTGGGCTAATACTATGACGATATATTGTGTGACAATTATATCAACATATTTTGAGCCGAAGGAACTAAAGGTCTCACCAAAGGACCAAATTTATACAATGCCATCTCATTGGAGAATGAGTAATGCGTAGACACGCAAGGACATGCAAATACACACGGACCTGGAAGTGTCAGATCCGAAGATTTTGTTTACCACCAGCAATAGTGTCTATACAACACCAGAAAGCCATAGGTGTTGAATGCACAAGTTTTAACTAGATTATTGACTCTAGTGCAAGTGGGAGACTGTTGGAGATATGCCCAAGAGGCAATAATAAAGTGGTTATTATTATATCTTTATGTTTATGATAAATGTTTACATCCCATGCTATAATTGTATTAACCGGAAACATTAATACTTGTCTGTTTTGTAAACATAAGAGAGTCCCTAGTAAGCCTCTTGTTGAACTAGCTTGTTGATTAATTGATGATCATGGTTTCCTGATCATGGACATTAGGATGTGATTAATAACAAGGTTATATCATTAGGAGAATGATGTGATGGACACACACCCATAGTAAGCGTAGCATAAGATCAAGTCATTAAGTTTGTATTGCTGTAAGCTTTCAAATACATAGTAACCTAATCCTTCGACCATGTGGTTATGTTAATCACCATCACCGGATGGATACTTTGATGACATCAAACACCGCTTCGTAACTGGGTGGTCATAAAGGTGTCATTGGGTATTATGAAAGTATGTGTTGAAGCGCATGGACCAAGATTGGGATTTGTCCATCCATATGACGGATAGATATGCTCTAGGCCCTCTCGGTGGAATGTCATCTAGTTAGCTTGCAAGCATGTGACTGGGTCACAAGGGATGACATATCACGGAACGAGTAAAGAGTACTTATCAGTAACGAGGTAGAACTAGGTATGGAGATGCTGACGATCAAACCTCGGATAAGTATAGTATCACGTAACAAAGGGAATTGGTTTCGTATGTAAGTGGTTCAATCGATCGCGAAGTCATCGTTGAGTATGTGGGAGCCATTATGGATCTCCAGGTCCCGCTGATGGTTATTGATAGGAGATGTGTCTCTGTCATGTCTGCATATTCACGAACCGTAGGGTGACACACTTAAGGTTCGAAGTTGTTTTAAGTAGATATGGAATATGCGTTGGAGACCGAATGTTGTTCGGAGTCTCGGATTGGATCCGGGACATCACGAGGAGATCCGAAATGGTCCGGAGAATAAGATTCATATATTGGGGATCATTTTCTGAGTTAGGAAATGTTCCGGAGTATTTGTATGAGGGTTCTAGAAGGTTTCGGAATGTTCTGGAAGGTTCTGGAAGGTTTCTTGGAGTTTGCTTGAAAACCAAGGAAGGGATCAAGGAGTCCTGGTGGGTCAAGACTAGGAGTCGTGGGGGAGGAGGACTCCTCCCCCCACTCCCCAATCCGCCGGTCTAGAGGAAGGGGAGTCCTACAAGGACTCCCCCTCCCATGGCGCCTCACCCCCCTTAAATAGAAGGGCAGGGGCACCCCTCCAAGCCCTGCTCCATAACTCCCAATCTCTGCCGCCTCTCTCCTCCTCCTTTCTTCTGCACAGGCATAGGCGAAGCCCTGCAGAATTCTCTACTCCACCACCACCACCACGTCGTCGTGCTGCTGGGATTCCGTGGAGAAGATCTACTACCTCCGCTGCTCGCTAGAACGAGGAGAGGAAGGTCTGCTTCGACTCCGCACGTGTGACCAACTGCGGAAGCACTGCCCGAACGCGGCGCCGGAAGGATCGTCCACTTGACCGACTGCGGAAGCGCTGCCGGAACGCGACGCCGGAAGGATCGTCCACACGATCTTGAGATCGGAAAGTGATCGACTACATCAACCACGAGATCTAATCTCGTTAACGCTTTCGGATCTACGAGGGTTAGTTCCTATCTATCTCGTTGCTCATGTCTAATAGGTTAGATCTTGGATTTTATCTAGATTAGATCTGGGTTTTGTTCGTTCTTGCGGTAGAAAATTTTTGTTTTCCATGCTACGAACCCTTCACTGCATGCAGTGGAACACGATGTTTCCAGGTTTACCAGTAAAAACATGTCGCTCATCATGGCATCACCAATGATTTCGCAAGGCAATATTGTACGAAGGTGTGCTAGTCTAGTTTTTTCTTCTCAACAAGTGCTAGTCTACCTAGTAGTAGTAAATGTCTACTAGTACCATCGAACTCGATGAAGCTAGCTGGAGTAATACTGATAGTAGTTACCGCAGAAGAGAGAGGGAGGTAGTTTGCACACGCCGGTGCACGTGGCAGCGCGTTCCATCCGAGACAAGCTGGATTTAACCCCCTCACCACCCCCCATGCACACATAGCCTATTTTACTCAATCTCTTCTTCCATCCACTACCTCCCCTGGCCTCTAGCTCCATATTATTGCCGACTAGCTGCTCAACTCCGTCCTCTATAGGTGGCGGCGAGATCAGCGCGGCAACCCTCTATAAGGCGGTGGCGCATCCGTCATCCCTGTCCTGCGGTAGCAATGGCGGTTTGTGAAATACTAGAACACTCGTACCTATTCCCTTCGTTTCATAATATAAGATGTTTTTGCTTATGTGAAATGATTGTATCTAGATTCACTATGAACTTAGATGATAGAGTTGATGGTGCAGTTAAATTTTTATTGTCGATTGCACAACATTGTCATGTGTAGAGCAGTTCTTATCTCGGGTATGCATCTTTTTTTGTAGACTAGGATTGCATGGAAGCTTGGTTTCTAGGCTAGATCCCATAACTAAGAATAGTGGGGATCCATTCAAAGTTGGTAGGTAGACAGCACAAACTTTTCAACATTTGCATGTATTTGACAGTCAACATCATGTAATCAATATTACAACTTACTGCAGAAGGAGATAGGGGAAGGAGATAAAAAGAGGATTATTGATGAAATAGGTTCCAATTCTGTGACTTCTGCTATCCCAGGTAACAAGGTAAATCAATAGAATGACGTATGTTCTTGCCGTCCCGCGCAGATGCTTTTGCTATAATCTCTGTTTATCTTGTAACTGTAGAAGCACAAAGTTGAAGAAGACTCAGTTTCCTGATGACAGAGTAGAAAATGGATGTCATATTGCTACACCTAAGACACCACCTTGTTTACCTTCTACGGAGACTGATGTAGTTGCAGCTGGTACTGATGAGCTTACACCTTCCATCGTCGTTCCAGATAATGGAGGTGGTGGATTCGTTTTACCATCGGCAGAGACTTGTGCAGCTAGAGCTGGCAGTGAAGAGCCTCCAGCAGACAGTGTGGTGCTCTATAGTTCACTTGTTGTGGAGACTCATGCTACTGGTGCTGGCGCTGCTGTTGGTGCTACTGATCCTGCCCCCGAAATCATTGTGCCACCTGAAGGAGGTAGTGAATTGGGTTTACAATCTGTAGAGACTGTTGCACCTAAAGGTGGTAGACTATGATGCGGAGCTGTCTTTCATATGATTTGTATGTTTTCTCTCAAACCTGTATTATGGAGCTACCTTACGCATTTCCTACACTTTTTCCTGTTGAACTGTAGTGTGGAACGGGAACTACTCCTAGTGTGTAATCATATTTGGATGCTTAAGTATTATCGATGATAAACCAATGCTAGCTGAGCTGCATGAGAATTGGCCTCTGCAACTTCCAGGCGTGGTTCCTAGCTCATCTCCTTTTCACAAGCACGATGAAAAGATGGTTATGTTCCTTTTCTTGTAAGGCCATTATGCTTGTGTTATTGATCTGGCAACTTCATGCTGATTTTGTTACCCATTCCGCTTTTATGTCTCTACATACAAAAATATTTGTTCACATGACTTGAACAGAAAACAGTATCTTCTTTGCATCGACTAACACAAGGAGACATGCAAATATTTATTTATTTTTGAAACAAGGCAAAAGATTTACCATTTTCATTGATAGAGAAGTACATGTAATTCAATTACATTAAGATAACTACTCGTACAAGTCATAGAATGGTAGGAATTTCCATAGGAAATCATCACCTCCAGCATCTTTTTCATCAGAAGGCGGTATACCAAATCCTTGGGATGACAATGTCAAGTGCAGGATTTTGAGTCTAAACGCAATCCAGTGCAGGTTCATTATGAAAACCTCTAGTTGCATCCGTCTCCGTAGAAGGTACATCAATGCTATGGCAGACACAGTTGGAAATGCAAGCTGAAGCTGTTGTTATAGTCCTATCAGGACCACAGATAAGGGCCAAAAATTCAAGCACTGCAATCTAGTGTTACAAAATATACAAGAGGTTATCCCATGTGGACAATTCATAGAGCAATTTGAGCGTCTTACATAATCCTTAGATCTTAGTCCATCCGGTCTTTTTACTGGTGGAACGAAATTTACTGGTACTTTTATTTCTACGAAGAACCTACAAAACATAGCCAAGTCATACATCTGAATATATCTAACTTTGCTACAGTCTATATTATATGTGAAGATATATTTACATAACACTCACTTATCAAACTGTCCACGGGTATCTTCCCGCTCCTTGGAAATGCGAAGTCGACGTTCTATAGGGTACATCCATCTATATTGTACTATACCTCTAAGTACTTCCTCATCAAGTACATAAACAGCCAAATGCTCCATTGTATCAAAGAAGGATGGGGAATATATAAGGTCAAAATCTTGCACACGATCTCTGTCAAGTCCTTTTTAAGATGTTTTCCAACTCTTCTATCCAGAGCTTTACTATAGATTTACCTAAAGAACGTACCTACCCAGATCTGCAACTACCTTGTAATTCTAGATGGTCACAAGCTTTAACTATTTCTAGGAGAGGTGGAGAACAAACCAAATCCAAGAAGAATGTCCACTGCCTGAATCTAGCAGGCGAAGCATGGGGATCGCCTAGCTGACCGCCCGCCGGTGTGTCTCGTGAAGAATTGCACGGACAATGGTGGTAGGCCGGCATTGTTGATAGAAGGCGTCGAGAAGTTTTTTTAAGGCATGGAGAAGTTTGCGGCCTGGTTCTAATCTGGCGCGTCTCCCATAAGAACGGCGTCAAATTTGAAGAGATGGGGGTTGGTTGCTCGATTGAGGGCGTGCTTAAGAAAGTTTGGAGTCTCGGCGGAAAGTTTTGGTGGGCTCGGGCTGTTTGTCCACAATTTTCACAGAAATATCTGTGAATATTTTATCAGATTTGCCAGTTCTCACGTGCCTGAAAACTTCTTAGTTCTCAGTCACCTCTCTCGCTATTGGATTTCCCTCGTGATTGGTGCAATGTGAGGGTTACACATTAGTTGCAACAAGGTTGCAACTAGGAATTTAATGAGTTGCAACTACTAGGTTGCAACTAAGAATTAGCAAAATTAGTAGGGTGACATCAATGACTTAACATAATAAGTTCTTAGGTGCCTGAGATCTAAGCGCTCATATTTTATACCTTTTTTCCTTGTTGATGTATTTGTTTCTAATCCGACCAAGCACCAGCACGTACCTTGGGATTTTAACTATCTATCCCAAGAAATTATCCCATCCGACCTCATTATAGCCCAACACCTTCTAATTCGGCCATGTTTTGGGACATTCAGCCGGGGAAAACATCCCAATTAGTTTGGGCGAGAGCCCATAGATAATAGCCCATCAATCTCTGCTTGGCCCATTTTTCTTTAATTCGACCTTTTTTGGGCATTTTCCACTCACCCCTAAAAAACTCTGCCTATCCATATTTTTTCAGTAGAAACTACTACCTCTACATTATGTATAGCATTTTTTAGTTGAGCTGCTAGCAATAACGCGTAGCAGATGGACAAGCAATTTTTTAAGAAGAAAAATAAATAAGTTATATACGATGTTAGTACATATTTTTTACGTTTTATAAAAGTATAACATTTTTCTTGTGTACTGGCAAGGCATGTAGTTTATCTGTAGCAATATTTCTGTACTAAGAGGCTGACATGGCCGACCCACCTGCATGCATGTAGCGCCCATCAACCATACCATACAAGAGATCAAGTTTAATGAGCGGGTTTAAAAAGTACTTATACAATAGTTACAATAAAAAAAGAAGACCAAGATAGACACGTTTCTTGTCTAGAGATGCTGACACATGGGCCCCAGCAGCAAGACCATACACGACTGCCGCATCGAACAATGTTACCAAGGTCAAACCGGCAGACGCAACCAAAAAAATGTCCTACATACACACATTTCCTCTACAAAGGAGGATGACATGTGGACCCAGAAGGGAGACATTATATAGGTGTTGTATCGAGCAACGTTGCCAAGTTCCAAACGGGGAGCGAGCGAAAAAAAGTCCAGCATGCACATGTTTCCTGTACAGAGGAGGCTGGCATGTGGGACCCACCAGCCTGTATAAACGGTTGATGCAGCGAACAACGCTCTCAAGTTCAGAACACAGAGGCGTGACCGAGGGCAAAAATTATATCATACACATGTTTCTTGTAATGAGAGGATGACATGTAGGACCCAGGAGGTTAAATAAATGGTAGATGCATCGAGCAGCGCTATCAAGTTCGAAACAGGGTAGCGCAAGGGGAGGAAAAAACTTCCATCATACACATGTTTCTTCTAATGAGAGGATGACATGTGGATCCCAATATCCTGATTAAACAGTACATGCATCGAGCAATGCTATCAAGTTCGGAACAGGGTAGCGCGAGCGAAGGAAAAAAATCCATCATACATACGATTCTTCTAATGAGAGGCTGACATGTGGGACCGAGCAGCCTGACTAAACGACAGACGCATCTAGCAATGTTATTGAGTTTAAATTAAGGAGGCACGACCGAAAAGTATGGTCTGCTAGAGACACTAACGTCAAGGACCCACACACCTCAAAAGACTTCAGCGAGTCAACATCACACGAGGAACCGAAAATCTTGCTTTCGCCATGTGCTGGCCGAGCTTCCTCCAAGTTTTCAGTGGTTTTGTCAAAGTAGAGGGCCGCAAAACTGGAAAAAACGTTTTCAATTGGCTACGTTCGAGCTGACAAATTCATCGCGGAAGACACGCCTTCTACGACGACTGATGGGTCAAGTCAATACGCACGGACACTTTTCTTGTAGTGATGTATCCTTGCCTCGCTAAGAAATTTATTTTGTGGGTTGTATGCGCTCATGGGTTCTCTCCTAAGTATCACACGAGCGAGGGCTAGGCACGGTGCCTATGCTCAGGTCAATCCTATCAGCACCAAACCCAAGTGACCGAGCTCTAGCTCGCGGGCCTGCCCCAGTTGCATGCCACCTCACCAAGGTCCTTGGTGCTTGATCTCCTCGTGTGACACCCATGCATGAACCGAAGAGCACGTGCAGTCACTCTATTTGCAAATCTATGGACATGCCTATGTTGCTAAAGCCGAACAGAGAGACCCAAAGGGTGGCCCTGGCGAGGGCCCATAGCTACCTCGTCGAGGAGCCAACAAGACCCCTCATGAGAGATCCCTCAAGCAGCCTCACAAGAGGTCCCTCGTGAGGCCTCACAAGAGGTCCCTCGCAAGGCCTCATGAGAGGTCCCTCCCGAGGAGTGAGCATCGCCAGACGCAATCCAAAGGAGAAACTCCTCACAAAAATCTAAGTCCAAGCTACCCTTAGCTCCTCTCCTCTCTAATCGCTCATCCTACACTTCACGAAACTTGTTTCTACCTCTGTGGTTTGCTTGCAAGCCAAAGGGAGCCTTGGGAGACAATCTCGTGAGCCATCTCAGCCAGCCCACGAGGCATGGCACCTGCTGGCCTTGTTTGCTCACACGACCCCAAAATACTAGTTACTGGTGTCCTCGCGCTTGGGGGCTGGTCCCTGACGATGTAGAGCATCTATTGCACTTCACACTACAAAGGGTCTAGATATACAATAGCGTGAGCCATCTCAACCACCCCATGAGGCGTGGTGCCGCTGGCCTTGTTCGCTCACACGAGCCAACCATACCAGTGACTGATGTCTTTGCGTTCTTGGTTGGTCCCTGAAGATGTAGAGCAGCTGAAGCACATAGTGAAGGGAAAGTGGGCTTCATGATGGACTAGGAAACAGAGAGATTGAGGGTGAACACACTGCAAACACAAAATAATTACCCAACATTTATAGACCCACTGAGGCACCATCTTAGTATGCATACATTTGTGATGCTACACAGGGGCACAAGGTCATGCCCTCATGGGCCACAGACACATAAAGCCTACTCCAATGTGGCATTGACATCGAGATGCTCGTCCTCCTTTTGCCAGAGGCTTTGCTAGAGGCCTCTATGGACCCATCCTCCGCCTCCCACTAGTAAATCTTGAGGAGGGACTCCCACAATACTTTCTTGGGACCGTGCCATGGCAGAGGCAACTAGAGAGAGAGGGGGGTTTTCTCGAAGGAAACTGCCTTATAGAATATCTTAATTGGTGTGTTTAATCCTTCCCATGGGCACCCCTTTATATAGGGGAAGGAGGTGTGCCCTCCCCTTTAGGTGCCCCATGTGGGACTACAAGTATAAGGAAAGAGGGGGAAACTGTATCTACAGCCGACTGGGTCATTGGGGCAACCGGCTGGGACACCCCGGCCTCGGCCTAGCAAGCCAGCGCGAGCCAGTGGCCAGGCGACCCGGGTGGGCCAGCCTGCACACGCGGCGGTCTGCTAGCTGCTGCGAGGCAGTAGCCTGGCGAGGGAGCCCGGGTGGGTGATGTCTACGCACTTATATTCTTGTAGAGAGTGGTTGGGCCTCCAAGTGAAGAGGTTTGTAGAACAGCAGCAAGTTTTCCCTTAAGTGGATTACCCAAGGTTTATCGAACTCAGGGAGGAAGTGGTCAAAGGTATTCCCCCTCAAGCAACCCTGCAATCAAGATACAAGAAGTCTCTTGTGTCCCCAACACACCCAATACACTTTTCAGGTGTATAGGTGCACTAGATCGGCGAAGAGATAGTGAAATACAAGTGGTATGAATAATTATAAGTGGTAACGGTGCCAGAAAATAGCTTGCTGGCATGTGGTTGACGTGGGAAAAGACTAAACGCAAACTGAAATAAAGAAGGAAGCAAGCAAACACGTAATAGATCTAATAGCAAATGGTGTTTTAGTGCTTAGAAACAAGGCCTAGGGATCATACTTTCACTAGTGAACACTCTCATATAAATATCTTCTCTTTATGATACTACTCTTAACTACTCTCTGGTTGGACACTCTAATCGTTGGTAGGGCTATAACAGCACACCTCAATGTTCATCTTTCCCATCTAGATAACCCCACACTGTCACCTTGAGTACTAGATGAGTCCAACAAACACCACAATTTCATAGAAACATCCAACTCCAAATATAACTCATTAATAAGTATTTGTAAACTCTAGCCTAAGTGCCACCATGGTGTGCACGCTGTCACTTTCACACACATGGGGAGAGCAGAGATCTATTAAAGCACTTGAGTAGCAAGGTAGATCTACTTGATTACAAAGCTCATGATCACAATATGATCATGCATAGAGAGAGAGATGAACACATAGCTACCTGTAGAACCCTTAGCCTCGAGAGAGAACTACTCCCTCCTCATCATGGGAATCAGGAATGGTGATGGAGATGGCGGTGGAGATCGATGGAGATGGCTCCGGGGGCACTTCCCCGTCCCGGCAGGGTGCCGGAACAGAGACTTTTTGTCCCCCGAATCTCCCCTTCGGTGGCGGCGGCGCTGTGGAACTTTTCGTCGCTGGAGGCTTGACTCTCTAGGGTTTATGCATCGGGAGGCTCTTATAGGCGAGAGGGGAGACCGAGGGAGACCGCGGCCTCGCCTGGCCCGTGCCACCAGGTGGTGTTGCCACCCTCTGGCCCTTCTCCGTCTCGTATTCTGGCTCCAAGTGTCCCCCGGTAAAATAATAACTTTGGCTTTTGTCCCGTCCAATTCCGAGAATATTCATTTTCTGACTTCCTGGAACCAAAAACAGCAGAAAACAGGCAGCTGGCACTGTGGCTCTTGTTAATAGGTTAGTCCAAGAAATCATATGAAAAGTACTCCAAAGTGTGGACAAAACATAAGAAAGTAGATAAAACCAAGCATGGAACATCAAAAATTATAGATACATTTGCAATGTATCAAAATCCCTAAGCTTAACTCCTGCTTGTCCTCGAGTAGGTAAGTGATAAAAAGAAAGAATAATTTTTGAGGTGACATGCACCATCATAAACTTGATCAAAGTATTTGTAAAGCATCGAAAGTTGGAATCATAGTACTTCAATCATAACATGAAAGACAAAGTTCTAGCAATAAGGCAAAGGAATTATGTTGCAACATGAAAAGGCACAAACAAAAGACATGAATAACAATGCTTTGCAAGAAATTTGTTTGTTTCACATAAAGAAAACATAGCATAGTGGCATTTAGATTGTCCCTCATAGAGTAGCAAAACATAAATGCAGAGGACACCTTCAAAGTTCATAAGAGTGACTAGATACAAATAGTTTAAAACAAGTAATATCAAAGTATGCATCAATCAACAAGTCTTGGGACAATGCACATAGAACTAATAATGCCCACTATGCTCTTAAAGTAGGTGCATAAAGATAGAAAGTGGGGACTCAACATAAAAGTAAAAGAAAGGGCTTCACAGAAGGAAGTAGGGATTCAAGTCTCATAAAGAGATTCCAAAAATTATGGTACTTATTTGCTTTCAGCTCTCATTGCCCCTATCATAAGCATCTTGATGTGATTAAGGTTAAAGTGAACAAACTATGTTGTATATGCTTGACAAAGTATAAGTTGGAAATCTCATGTCCCTTGAATACGAGGGACGCTCCTCATGCTACTCAAGTTTAGTCACCGGTAAGTTCTTGTCATTGTAAGTACATGTGTATCATAGAGAACCGCCAACGGGGTACCCCTTGCCCGATGATACGGAAGAATCCCCATATCAAAATGACAAGGCAAGCAGACAACGAGCATCTCAGCAATCTTCTTATTTACCATGGGAATATGGTGCTTTTTTCTCTCTTTACTCTTTTCATAATCTCTTTTTTTTCTTTTTCTCTTTTTTTCTCAATATAGGACTCTTTTTTTATAAGAAGAATGCTTCATAGACAGCTCATTATGGTTACGCTGCAGGTTTCCACCATGTCAGCATGGATTAGACCAGCGGCCCAGGCGTTTCTCTAACACATATACATAACTCCATGGACTTACAAGCTCCCCTTTCATTTCGCACTGATGACATCCATAGACAAAAGAGCATGATATCAACTAGGTACAAAGTACTAGTGAAATGTTGAAAGCCTTCCCCATGACAGCATGGTTCTGCTAATCCCCAACAAATAAGTGCAAGCATATACAACATAGACGACACAATGGTTCAAGTTTATTAAGGGCAAGAAAATTAAAGTGTGCCATCAAGTTCGTGGGAGCTTTAATCACTAGTTTTCTCATAACAAGTTTAATTTGGAAGGTAAACAAAAACATGAATATACTTGGAATAGAATATGCTAGTAGGTATGTATGGTGGATTGTTTGGAATAACTTGGTTTAAGGATTTGGATGCATGATTGGAACTCATACTTGGTTATGGAGGCTAGCAAAAGACTGGGAGCGACAAACTAAGAGAGCAATAATGGCCATAATCATGCAGAGCGACAAAACATCATTGATAAAAGCATAAAGTGATACTACAAGTTGAAAAATAAAGGATCATAAAGGCTTATGTTGACTTGGGATAGTCATAACATGGTGTGAGCATGCGCCAAGTCAACCCAAATAAAGCATCAAAGGATAATACCACTATACTATGCTTTAATATGCCAAATCAACGCATGATTCATCCAAGGCACATTAACCAATCTCATTTTTTTATAACAAGTCATGCTAAAACAAAGAATACTAAGCCTAAAGCCAAAACAATATCAAGCATGGCATGACAAAGCATAGGCCACAGTCAAAAACAAGCTCTCTTTACCACTTAAGCATGAACTTTCCTACTCTTTTCCAATCCAAACCAAACTATTTGAAAACCAATGTATGAAAGAGGGGGTCCAACCAATTTATTCAGCAAACTAAGAAAACAAAGCAAACGAAAAACCAAAACAAAAACAAAAAATAGGAGACGCTCCAAGAACAACACAACTGTGCATGAAACAATAAAAATGAAGTGTTTGGAAGAAACCTGGGATTTTTATTAATGAAGAAGGGGATGCCTTGGGCATCCCCAAGCTTTGACGCTTGTACTTCTTGGATATTTTATTGGGGTGACATGCGTGGCCACCCCAAGCTTGAGCTTTAGTCCATCCTTCATCTCATTACATCATTCCTTCCATACACCAGAAATTTTTCCTTCATACAAAAGTTCACACAATCTTTATTAACAACATTAGTGCACTCAAGATAATAAGTCTTTGGGTTCAGTTTCAACACCAATAAAACTTCCATTAAAACACAAGATACTGTAGCACTTCCCTCAAAAATCTCAATTCCCCAAAAGAACTCAAAAAAACAAGAAGCAAATGCAAATAATAGCAGAAATCTGTCAAAACAGACCAGGAGGTAAAGACGAATTGTTTTGAAGACCTTATGTTGCTCAAATCAAAAAGTGTTGAACTAACGAAAGTTAGATAACAACCTGGGTCAGAAGCACAAAAATTCACGCCTTAAAAGGACATCCAGAGATTTTACACGAATTTTTATGGTAAAGCACAGAAATCTGTTTCGGGACAGCAACTTTCTCAATCATTACTTCTCTCTCATTAGAGGTTACTATTGGCACAAAAAGCAAATAAAAAGGATAAGGAGATGTTATTACTTAAGTAATAACTTCCAAGACTCATCTAAAACATTTGGGTTATCTCCCAATAAGTACTTTTCTTTAATGCCTTTAAGTTAGGCATGATAGTTTGAGAAGATGCTCACATAAGAAATATGAATTGAAGTAAAATAGAGCATCAAGAAGCAAATTCAAAACACAATTAAGTCTAACCCACTTCCTATGCATAGGAATCTTGTAAAGAAATAATTCATGAAAGCACAAAGCAACAAGCATAGGAAAGCAAAACAAGTGCAACTTCAAAAATTTCAACATAAAGAGGGGAAACTTAATATTATTGAGATGCATAGAACCATGTTTCCCTCTCTCATAATAACTTTCAGTAGCAACATGAATAAAATTAACAATATAACTATCACATAAAACATTCTTATCATGAGCCACATGCATAAAAGAGTTAATACTCCCCACATAAACATAGTCATTATTAATTGTAGTGGGAGCAAATTCAACAAAATAGCTATCATTATTATTCTCATCACCATAATCATCAAATATAGGAGGCATACTGTAATCATAATTAATTTTCTCCTCAATAGTAGGTGGACTGAAAATATCATATTCATCATTGCAATCATCATATATTGGGGGTATAGTATCATCATAAGCAATAGAATAGTTATCTTCCAAAGTGTGTTCATTTGTAAACATAACATCATTGGAAGGAACATGGATAGCACTAATAGTACAACAATTATCATCATTTTTAGAATTGGTACCGAAGAGATTTTCAATATCAAAAGTAGTGTGCTTTTTCCAATCATGATCACTACAATAGGTAATAGGCATAGGAACATCATCGAGTTCAGATTCATCAAAAACTATAATAGGAGCAACATGCTTAGGGGAAAATACTGTTTCCTCTCTCCTTTTACTCCTCCTCTTCTTATTTCTCTTCTTCTCTTTAGGAGGGAGAGTCTTGAAAGGAAGCTTCTCCATATACCCTGGTTCACTGTTAGAGACAATCGAAGAAACTTTGGGGGATTCCTTCTTTTCATTAATAAGATCAAAACACATATTAGTCCTATCATATTTTGGTAAAATCTCATCTTCTATAATATTTTGTATGTAAGTATTTGTGTGGTAATTATCAACACAATAAAGATGACAACCATGCAGGACACTATTCATATCAGAAGCACCCATATCTACCAAAGAGGTTTTTCTTGATAACTCTTCATATCCCAAAAATAATGTAAGTTCATCATGCTGATTAGGAGTGATCATGTCATCACAATACAAACTTGCAGTACTCATTGGATTAGAAGGGCTATTATTATGGCCTGAGCATTGAAAATTGAAATGACCCACTTCGAAGCAAAGTTCACAAATAAAAGGATAAAGGGCACAAACTTTTTTACCAAGATCATTTAAAGCCCTATACCACATTCTAGTTTTTTCATTCCTATGGGTGATACAATATTCTTCTTCAATTTGATTATTCTCACAAGGTCTATGTATTCCACAAAAATTAACATGCTTATAAGAAATAGTACTTTCAGAGGTTTGAGCATGTTTATTGCTATCATTAATAACGATTTCATTTTCCATGCAAGTGTCTTTAAAAGGCTCATGATACATGTCCCATTTTTATTTAGGAGAATTAATATGAGAAGCAAAGGTTCTATAACAATCAACAAGAAATTGAGGATCAAGACCATATTTAGCACTAAGATCTTGAAAATCAGCAGTTTCAGCGAAAGACTTAATACAATCATACTCATAGTTTATACCTGGTTCTTTACCGTTGTTGTTATCCCAATCTTTGGTATTTCTTTGAATTGTTTCAAGAAGATCCCACTTAGCTTTGACCTCCTTAATTGTGAAGGATCCCTCTAAACAAGTATCTAGATAGTCCTTGTAATGTCATGAAAGCCTTGCATAGAAATTATTAATAACAATATTACTGGGGAGCTCATGAATGGGACAACTGAGCATTAGTGACTTCAATCTCCCCCATGCTTGGGCAATACTTTCTCCATCATGTGGATGAAAATTATAAATGTAATTCCTATCTTTATGAACTTCATGAGGAGGATAAAGTTTAGAGTAAAAGAGAGGTACTATTTCCTCCCATTTAAGAGCTTGACCATTCTTCAGCAGCTTATACCATTCTTCAGCTCTTCCTTTCAGTGATAATGAGAATAACTTCTTCTTAACTTGATCTGTTGTAATACCTGCACACTTGAACAACCCGCATAATTCGTGTATAAAGAGCAAATGATCACCGGGATGGACAATTCCATCTCCAACATAATAGTTGTTTATAACACGTTCAACAATTTTTATAGGTATTTTAAAAGAGATGCTTTCAGTATGTGGATTTAAAATATCACAAGTATCATTAGAATTACCACATATGGGAGATAAAGTATCATCAGAGCAAATTTTCTTCTTTAAAGCTAGGGAATTAAAAAGATCATTTTCATAAAAACTAATTTCCCCAAGCTTAGACGTTTCCATAGCATTAGTAACAAAGGTGTTCATAAGATTCATACTAATAACATTGTTATTAGCATGCAAAGAAAGTTCCATGGGTTTTTTAATTTTCTTTTCATACAATTCGAGTTCTAACTTAGGAAAAATACTAAAACGCTCTCTATTTTTTTTCCATTAAGCCTAACTAGTGAAAATAAAAACAAGAAACAAAAAGAAAAAATTGCAGAATCTAAAGGAAATAACTTCGAGCACTCACACCGGAGGATGTGAGTACCTTTTACCTTACCTCCCCGTCAACGGTGCCAGAAAATAGCTTGATGTCTACACACTTCTATTCTTGTAGACAGTTGTTGGGCCTCCAAGTGCAGAGGTTTGTAGAACAGCAGCAAGTTTTCCCTTAAGTGGATTACCCAAGGTTTATCGAACTCAAGGAGGAAGTGGTCAAAGGTATTCCCTCTCAAGCAACCCTACAATCAAGATACAAGAAGTCTCTTGTGTCCCCAACACACCCAATACACTTGTCAGGTGTATAGGTGCACTAGTTCAGCAAAGAGATAGTGAAATACAAGTGGTATGAATAATTATAAGTGGTAACGGTGCTAGAAAATAGCTTGTTGGCGTGTGGTTGACGTGGGAAAAGACTAAAGGCAAACTGAAATAAAGAAGGAAGCAAGCAAACACATAATAGATCTAATAGCAAACAGCGTTTTAGTGCTTAGAAACAAGGCCTAGGGATCATACTTTCACTAGTGAACACTCTCATATAAATATCTTCTCTTTATGATACTACTCTTAACTACTCTCCGGTTGGACACTCTAATCGTTGGTAGGTCTATAACAGCACACCTCAAAGTTCATCTTTCCCATCTAGATAACCCCACACTGTCACCTTGAGTACTAGATCAGTCCAACAAACACCACAATTTCATAGAAACATCCAACTCCAAATATAACTCATAATAAGTATTTGTAAACTCTAGCCTAAGTGCCACCATGGTGTGCACGCTGTCACTTTCACACACATGGGGAGAGCAGAGATCTATTAAAGCACTTGAGTAGCAAGGTAGATCTACTTGATTACAAAGCTCATGATCACAATATGATCATGCATAGAGAGAGAGATGAACACATAGCTACCTGTAGAACCCTTAGCCTCGAGAGAGAACTACTCCTCCTCATCATGGGAATCAGGAATGGTGATGGAGATGGCGGTGGAGATCGATGGAGATGGCTCCGGGGGCACTTCCCCGTCCCGGCAGGGTGCCGGAACAGAGACTTTTTGTCCCCCGAATCTCCCCTTCGGTGGCGGCGGCGCTGTGGAACTTTTTGTCGCTGGAGGCTTGACTCTCTAGGGTTTATGCATCGGGAGGCTCTTATAGGCGAGAGGGGAGACCGAGGGGGTGCCAGAGGGGCCCACACCACCCCCTGGAATGGCCTGGCCTGGCCCGCGCCACCAGGTGGTGTGGCCACCCTCTGGCCCTTCTCCGTCTCGTATTCTGGCTCCAAGTGTCTCCCGGTAAAATAATAACTTTGGCTTTTGTCCCGTCCAATTCTGAGAATATTCATTTTCTAACTTCCTGGAAACAAAAACAACAGAAAATAGGCAGCTGGCACTGTGGCTCTTGTTAATAAGTTAGTCCAAGAAATCATATGAAAAGTACTCCAAAGTGTGGACAAAACATAAGAAAGTAGATAAAACCAAGCATGGAACATCAAAAATTATAGATAGATTTGTAATGTATCAGTGGGCCGGCTGAGTGTGCGGCCCTCTAGAGCCGGCAGCGGCAGCCAGTGCTGGCCCTACCCCAGGTGGGTCGCCCTAGCGTGTCCAGCAGCAGCCTATGGTGGCAGCTGGGTGGGCCGGCCACCCGTGTGGCCCATTAGCAAGGCAGCGGCTGGCGCCCGCCTGAGTAGCGCCCAGTGCCTCTTGCTTGTCTGGGCGAATCAACATGACCCAGCAGCGCGCAGCTGCCGTTTTCCTTTTCTTTTTCTTGCGATTTTTCTCCTAGGTCAATTCCCTCCGGGGTTTTGGACTCTTGAGAAAATTTCTTAATAAATTTCAATTTAAATATTTATTTAGTATAAGTTAATTCATATTTAACATATAATAAATGCATATTATTAATTTCCATTTATCCGAAAATCCTTTCAGCATTTTCCTTTCCTTCTTTCTCTGAACAACTTCGGATCTCTCCGGAACGATTCTGATTTCTCTCTCTTCTATGATTCCATCTTACAGGAGGATCTCCAGGTGTCATAGTGCCCTTAAGCGTGTTTCCCTATGGTTCGGGAATGTCATAGACATGATCTCTATGAATGATCAACAGCGGGACCGGGATGACCATGTTGACCCCTATGCACTCCACAAATCACCATCATGTCGAACCTTAAACGATATGTCCAATTCCCTTTGTTACGTGATACAAGACTTGTCCGAGATCTGATCACCAGTATCATAATACCTTGTTCAATCTTGTTTCCAACAAGTATTGTTATACTCGTTCCCTTGAAATTCCATCCCGATGATCTAGTCATACGTTGCGGCAACTTATGGATGTAATTCACCGAATGGGCCAAGTGTATCTTCCCGTTAGATAGGAGAACAAATCATGATCTTGATGCATAGGCCTCAACATGCTCCTTCGGATACTGAACATGCACCTTTATGGTCACCTAGTCATGGAAATGACGGTTGACGTAGTCAAAGCAATACTTCGGTAACAGTGATTAATATGATCTCATGGTCTAAGGATTAGGACACTTCGTTTCTGACAATTGCAACTACGAACTATGTGACATGATCATTGTTAGTTGGCTTTCATAGCACCACGATTAGGAAACCTTGATCATCAGCTGCCCAATGAACTAGTTGAACAGAGGCTACTAGGGACCTAGGTTTATTTATACATCACACAAGTATCAATGTTTCTGCTTGATACAGTTATAGCATGATATAAAACTATTATGAACTAATGAGATATGACAATAAACCCCTTTATTATTTTGCTTCTAGGGCATATCTCCTTTAGTCTCCCACTTCCACTAGAGTACAAATAATCTAGCTGCATTGCTACTAATCATAAACCATATCTCATATGCGTTTATTGACCATGCTTCTCATGGAGGACTTCCTGTAATAATTCGGTTTCACCAGATTCATCAGGTCCTATTTTGCAAATCATTAATGGCAACTGTTTTGACATTCACACCATTATCATATAATGTGTTGTAGCATTTTGGTGACAAAGTGAGAATTATGTTTTCTAGTATATATACAATGACAATCTATCAGGCAATATAACTTTCAAGATGTCATGTATAACTATAAAACACACTTAGTCGAATGTCGAACTTTATATAAAACAAAATTATATAGAAGAATATTAATACTTCTACATCTATGTAGATTCAATCAAGGTGCAATACTTTCACTTTGATGTCCAACCACGCTTTTGTTGTGTTTAAACTTAACTCTGATTCACTGATTGATTCAGAAATCATTCTAGAATCTTTGTTCTTTACAACTAAGAACATAGGTCACATTATGTCAAGTATAAACAACATTGGTTTTACCTTGAAAAACTATGGCCAAGGCATAGTTGATGCAGTGCATCCCTTTTCCCTATTTTAACCATTGTCGTAAATACCAAGTCTTTACCTAGATGCTACTCCTAGTTACACAAGTGAGAATTTTCCATTCTTTGCTTGCTTTCCATTCTTAACTGCTTTCAGAATCTCAACTAGGTCCTTCTAAAAACTTTCAGAATTCTCCAAGCATTTTGACATTTAATGTTCATTAAACATCCTGATCTAATCACATAGATCCCCTATATTTAATTTAAGTTGAATTTCATCCATCTAATGATCTAATATTTCCTAATACTAAATAGATAGTTCACTAATATGTCAATTACATATTCAAGAACATTGCCATGCTCCCACTCAAATATTTCATCAATATTTGATATTCTAGGATGTCACTCATATCCCACTCAAATATGTTGTCCACATATTCAACTTGGAAAACTTCTTAGCTCTCACTCAACTTGCAGACTTTTCTCGATAATCCTAGCAAATCGAAAATTCTTTGATCTTACATCAAATCAAAAAAAATCTGCTACAAGACTTCAGCAATTCCGTATTGGTCAAAACTTGCATGTTGTACTAGCTACAACCTTTTTCTTCAAACTCTTGAAGATTTTGTAGTTTTGATCAGTCCTTTGACAATTTCATGACTCTAAGTCATTTCTTGTACTTAGGTCCACCGATATTTCTTTGTAGTTTGTACGTATGTCTTATTCCAATAATTGGACAAGTGAATCAAGAATGTAATTCTGCAAATGGCCAAAAAATATTGAATCCTACAACTCATGCTTACACTTATACCCTTCCACTAACACTTCTTTAAGAAAACAATTTCTCAAATAAGTACCATGCTAAGACAATATAAACTTTTGTTTTCTTAGGGAATTAGTTTGGTATTAGCATTCATAGTCTCACTAAGAATATACCACGAAGACTTACTATTTTCAACGATCTTGAACTATCAAAATCTTTAGAAACTCGAGCTTGCCATATCTCATGTGGTGTTGTTTCCACGAATCTTTAGATGTTCCTAATACTTTTGAGTTTACTATTTCAATCTCTAACTCCAATTCCTAACATTAATCCATCCGAAGATCATTTGGACCATATGTATCTTGTACACTATGATTATGATGTTAGGACAATTCAATACACTTTGAATTATTCTAGTTATCATAATTCGTGAAACTTTTTTTCACAAGTCCCTTATATGCCAATTTGCTATTAACCTGAATTTGAAATCACTTCGATCAAATTGCAAAGACTTTGGAATTATTGTTAATCTTATATCCATTTCATTCTAGAATCATTTGAACAATTCAAATAGTTTTAAAACTTGTGTTTCATTAAGTAAATCAACATATTTACTTAAACTCGCCAAAATAATGATTGCCACTATGTGTTGAAAATAGAATACATCATATGTATAAAATTCAACAATCCTTCGCATATCACTTTTTTACCAGAATGTGGAGTTTGTCATTCTGCCCAACGAGGCATGGTTTTGCAAAGTCTCCAGATCAAATATCTAAGTCCTCGATTTTCATAAACATGAAAAACATGCAATAACCACAATGACTTAAACAGTAGTGTTATCCAATATTTAAACTTGAATATCTTTTGGCAATTTTCATAAACGCCCTTTTATCATAGAGATAAAGACTTGAATAACTTTTTTATAATCCCAATGTGAATCATAAACTAAATTATTCATAAAAACATAACAGCTTAATTGTTTCTTATTAATATGAATTACCATCTTGCAATAAGAAAGACACACTAATAAGTTTCACAAACTTGATTACAAAGCTTTTATTCAAATCTACTAATCCTAATGATAAACTTCAAGGGAAGGAGTGTCGTCGGTCATCAACTAGCTTGCTTGTCGTCAACATGCCATCAGCGCCTCGTTCCATTCTGTAACTCTCACGCATAGGGAGTTTTCAATA
This sequence comes from Avena eriantha, assembly GCA_910589775.1. Lineage (NCBI taxonomy): Eukaryota > Viridiplantae > Streptophyta > Magnoliopsida > Poales > Poaceae > Avena > Avena eriantha. The sequence goes on along the minus strand of OU342743.1, from coordinate 518,624,979 downwards.
AAACAAGATTAAGTATCCAATACTTGGAAACTACATAAGTGTTTCATGGAATCATTTATTACTTGTATATCACATATACCCTTTATGTTGAGACGATCCTAGTTTTGGGTTCGACCTTGGTGAAGGTATCACGGCGGTCATGAAGAGTGTATCTTCTCTACTATCAGATTCATCAGGGAAATCTTCTACGGTTTCACATAGGACATAGAGGAGATAGTTTTTCTATGAGGATCCATCTTAGGCGTTGGTATCAGTCGATGAAATTCGACCCATCAATCTTAAGTTTCTCCCTATTCATTAATGGACCAAAGATGTCCTGAACTAAGAGGATGGCCATAATCTACAAGACATTCGCAAAAGGACTTAGACCAAGTTCATAATATGGAGTTCAAATATTCAATCTCATTAACAAACAAACTTCCACTTAACTATCATCCCTAAGGATAGTTTAGTGATTACATAATCCCTTTACACTAGATCATCCCCGATCGTCAAATCCTTTGATGTGGCTACCAGGGTAGACTATATCCGTCGATCACATCATCCATGTGACTCGTTCTTGAAATTTTGATCATCGTGTTCTGAGGCCATGTGTATACATGCTAGGCTCGCCAACCCAACCATAGTGTTTTTGTTGCGTATACATGGATTGCACCACTGTATGTGAACGTAGATATGTCTAGCACCCGATCGTCATGACCTTCTTCATAACGACGAATTTTCTTGGTGGTGCACACTAATGGAAGAACACTTTCGTTGGTATTAATTAGGGGTCATCCTATTTAAATGCTACCATTGTGTATCTAATACTATCACTCAAACAAGAGGCACTCAAAGATTATGAAGCATCCGAGGCGACGACGACCATGACAAATGTAACATCCTAGGGTTTTAGGTCAGAAGATACCGTGGATGTGTGCATTTTATTAATCCATCAGTGAATCCAAGAAAAATCGCACTTTGAATGAGTTTAGCAAAGGGATCACGATCTCTCTTTATGTTGATGAATAGGATTAAGTCATCGGCATGAGTGCGATGGTTTTTTACATTACTTTTGTGGAACCTTGTTGTTTTTGGGGGGAAGTTAGAATTCAATTCTAATAAGAAAAACATTATTCGAATATGAGTTTGAATTGGAATCCTTGTTTTCAACAGAATAGGTGTTACATTTCAATATTACTTAATAAAACAAGAGTGTTAAATAAGAATAAGATTCAAATACAACATAAAATTATTCATCATGTGAGTATTTTACAACATTTAATGAATACAAGCATGAATAAATAATAAAAAACTATAAAAAACAAGGAATAAATTTATTACAGATATACAATTTCAAAAGTATAAGAAATAAAACTTTACTAATGTATAATAATAGTATTACAAAGTAATTACAATTGTTCGAAAGGAAAAGAAAAATTACACCCAAGAATAAGATGAAAACTTAAAAATAAAAATCTAGTTAATATTTTAACTTCTAGCCTTTATTCTTTCTTGATGTTGTCTTGATCTTGTTCCTGAAAAAATAAGACAAACAAAAATAAAGATAAGGGTGGGGCATTATGTGATTAATGTTACTCTTAGGTTCTAGAAATGTAATGCATTTATTTGCCTCATCATTGAGTTGTAATAAAGAAAGGAGCAAGGTAGTTGTCTGTTCTTATCTTAAAAATCACCTCAGGCTTAGTGCATCATAGGATTTTGGGAAAATTATACTTGGCAACAATGATAAATAGAAAAAACATCCAGGAAAAGATCTTCCAAGTAGATCTCATCCATAGGAAGCAAGAATAGATGAGTGGAAGCTTGTCCACTCATTCCCAAACAACCAAGCATCTCACAAGCAGGCACATAAATCCCATGTGTCAGTCGGGGAAGCAATGAGGTAGTAGTATAATATAAGTCTGAGAAGCAACAATGCACTTCATCACTCAATTGACATCACCAGCACACAGACCATAGTAACCAAATCTTCCACCAAACAAGAACAACATCCACCACCACCACACCATTCTGATCACCTAGAGCCAATTCTTAGGTTAAGAGGGAAGAAGGATCTTACCAGAAGAAGGAGACATGCTGACCATCAGGAGTAGTTGGTGGCCTCACAAGTAGGATCAAGCTAGTAACACCAGAAGGATAAGTCCAGTAGCTCAAGTTGGTAGTGATCAAGATCAGCAGCAAGCCAACATAAGGATAAGCCAACAACAACAACAGTTGCACACCAGCAAGTGGTTATATTAGAACCTCTATGTGGAATCTATTCTTATAATATTTCTCCAAGAAAATGTCCTGGAAAAGGGACCTCTCATCCTAGTATAGTATTGCTATATTATTTACATCCTAGAGCATCGTAGGAAATAGTAGCATCAGTTTCTATCAAGATCATTGCCCTAGCCTTTGCATCACTAGAAAGGGATTAATCCAAATTAAATCCCATCATTAAATCATCAGGTGAATGAACTTAATGAGATAAGTCCATAAATAAGAGTAGCAGCTCATGCTACCTAGAATTCTAGTGTGCACACTACAAAGGGAGGCACCACACTAGTAATTCCAGAATAGCTAAAGCCACCCTATATTGTTGACAACATGATTATAGAAGTACAATACTTCTACTTTATTTCACAGCAAGCTTTATCAAGTTTTCCAAATCATATTCCTAGCTAATCTAGCTAGGAATCATTCTAAGCAAGCTTCTAATAGTCAGCATGGATATCTACCATTTAGACCATCATGTACTAAATTAAATAGTTCCGTTAAGCAACTCACCGCTAACCATATAAAAAGAGAGGAACCAGATCTATAATTTACAAACATGTATGTCTGTCACATCAAACAACTATGTATATAAAACAACTAAATACTCTAGCATGGTAGAATGATCTCAATATCATCCTAAAACTACTACAAGCACAAGTATAATATTTACACACTGTCACTTACATAATAAGATCAAAACATGATTGTACTATCATTACACACCAAATCATCACTCATATGTGATACATATATAATCAGCAAGCTCACATGTTAATAACTAACTAGTGTTATATGTATATATATATATCTTAAGAAATATATCTCTAGTCATCAAGAACTCACTAAACCACACAGGAAACATCTAAAGTAGCAAGGAAACTGAATGTGTATATCATGAATTTTCATGCCTTGGTTTAAAGTTTGCACCAATCATTAGGTAGAAGATTTGTTTACATGATTTATTATGTCTAGATGAGTTTATACACACTCCTATACAACATCTATGCATGAATTCAATAACCATAATAGGTCCTTCTCTAAGTACACATTAGCACAACATTTACCCTATGTCAATTATATATTTCGTGTAGGTTTTTATAAGCTAAATTACTTGGAAATAATCAAAATTTCTACAAAGAACATCTAGGAATATTTCTACTAGAGTACTAAATAAAGAAGAGCACCAAATTAATCATACAGTAGTAACTAGAACTCCTATAACTAGAAGATCATCACAACCACAACTTAGCTCAACAAAGATCTCACGAGCATCACACACGGCCATAGATTATCTACACAATAAGAAAGACCAATGAGATCAACCCACCATCCATAATCTGTACCTAACACCTCAGCCTAGAAAATCAATTGTTCTTCGGCTCAAAGGTCAGTCACATGAGCATTACCTAGACTGAAGGTATTGTTAATGAAGTAGATAAGGAGGCTGAGATCGGAGTTGTAGATGATGTCATCCCACAAGTGTCAGAAAATGAATCAGCCCCAGCAACATCACCACTTCCAACCACCATAGCAAGGTTCCTAGGCTGCAGATTGAGGGCGTCGAGGTTGCATCGTGGCACTATCCCCCCGACATCAAGGAATGGAGTAGGCTGTAGCGGTAGGTACAATACCACACCACCAGGGAGAGGGCATCAACAACAGGTCGAGGTCGTTAGGTCGAGGAAGAGGAGATCAAGATAACCAGAAGGTCTTGGTCATCGAGGAGACATAGTTAGAGGAGCAATAGCCCGAGGCGGGGGAGCAGGGGAACTGCATTGATGGCCGGACCCTAGGTGGGGATAGGGTTTCCCTGGGGTCAAACGTGGGGCTCAGGTGTAGCTGATGTAGTGGGGAAACAAAAAAAATCGGTCGGGATGATGCCTCACTAGGAAGCTTTAGCCAGCAACGGGCGGTTGGTACCAGCACAGAGCGGCAGCGTGAGCATGGGTAGGGATCGCAAGTGGAGAGTAACGCATCAGCAAGAAAAGGATGGAAGAAATAAGTGGTTGGGTCTTTGTCAATGAGTGGGGGTATAGGAGACGACTGACAACCGATCAGAAGTAGAGACAGTGGTGCATCGAGCGCTGCATAGAGGGGAACGCTAGAGAGGTGAGGCTCTGTGTCTGCGTACATAGAGTGAGGGGAGGGGCTGGGGGTGGGGAGTTACCCCAACCCAAATTAGGTTAGACCGTTAACCTGAACCAATTCGTTCTAGTTGGACCAAGTTTAGTTTTCCCCAACTAGGCCACAACCCAACTAGTTGCCCACCACAAAATAAATTTTCCATTTAATAAAGGGATTTCTATTTTCGTGCCCTCGGTTCGTTAGTTGTACTCAGCTTTCCACAGCCGCTTAGTTTTTCCTCACTTTTCCCCTCCCTCTATTCTGAAACCCTCATAGGCGCTCGGACGAGGGGATGCGGTCAGGTCAAAGGCTTGACCGTTACATGTTGACCGGTGGGACCGCGTTGGGGCAGGTCGTGCATTGAGAATTATGTTACGTCGCCTCGACCGTTACATGCTGACAGGTGGGGCCACATTGGGATGGGTCTTGCATACGTGGTGAAGGGTGGGGCCACGTTGGGACAGGTCTTTCATATGTGGTGAAGGGTGGGGTCGCATGGAGACACGTCGGACCGGCCATTCTCCATGACCTAAAGCATTCGCTTCCCCCAAGTGTGGAATAGCTCCCATACCGCCCCTCCACTACCCCGTTGTCGTGCCCTCCTACCTTATGTCGTCCTCGGCCACCGAGCCGCCCCCTCCCCCTAGCCGCGGAGCCCACTCCACCTCCGGCTCCGCTCCCGCCCCCACAAGATCTACCCCTTTCGCTGAACAGTATGCAACACTGGCTGGTGTACCGGTCCTCCCCATCAAGCGTGGAGAAGATTGGGTGGAATCAGAGGGATCTAACGCATGGATTCCATCTAGGTAATCATTGTTTCCCTTTGTGGATTGATTATGGGTAGTAATTGAGCACAAACCGCTGGTGCTCAGCTAACTGCCTTGCTTTTCGAATAGGATTGATCCAGCACTGGCATTTCGGCTGGCGGTTAGACTAGATACTAGCGTGATTCGTGGTTGTGAATAGTATCTCTCTAGATTTTACTTCCTAGTGGTGGTAGCAACCTCCATAACTCTCAGAGATTTGAAAGATAAAATATATTCTAAATTCCCCTGGAGCAATAGCGATTCAGTTGATTTGCAATATTTCAATATTAGTTTCTCCCACTAACTAGCAAAGTTGATCTGGTAATGCTTTTCTCTTTGAATGTTGCCGAACGTTTTGGTTGAATTCGTCTCCATGTGCAACCTAAAGTTAAACATACGGGAAAGAGGGTTAAAGCATCATATGTTGGTCAGGCATCATAAGGTGGTCGTGCATCATGTGTTTCTGTTGTCTCTGCTAATAGTGTGCACCCCCGTGCTCCTTGTAGGTCCACAGTTGTACCATTTGTTCGCACTGTGAGTGTAAGCCAAATCGCTCGTGTGGCCAATGTGGACGACGTAGCAGAGCCTTACGAGGGAGCGCCTCCACTAGATGATGAGGATGAGTTGATGTTTCCTGAATTGGTAGATAGATTTAGTAAACAGGCACTAGAGGATCAATACACGGAGGAAATGGCCAACGGTTCCAGATTTGATGACGAAGAGAACGAGGAGAACAATGATAGTCTCGTTTTAGCCGAGTACGATGGGGAGGACTTGCCAGTAATTGAGTGGCACAGGAATGATCCTAAGATTTCAGAAGGCACCGTATTTGAAACGGTGTGGGACTATCATAATGCCCTTACTACATATAGCATTCAGACCAATAATGATTATGATGTTATTAAGAGTGAGTTAGCAAGGTTCATAGTGAAGTGCCCATACAAGAGGTGTAGGTGGAGGATGCATGCATCCACTATGCTCAGGAGTAGTTTGGTTTAGGTATTACAACCAGTTTTGTATTTTAGATCATTGTGTAGAGTTTGTTAACTATCCTTGACATTTTCATCATGTTTCAGATAAAAAGTAACCGTCTCGAACATTCTTGTCCACCTCAAGTGGGATAGCCAAAGGAAAAAACAAAACTAGCAAAGAGTGGTTGGCAGATGCAATCATGTATTGGATGAGAGCGAACCCATCACTTGGTGCAACAACGCTCATAAAAGAAGTTTCTAAAAAGTTTAATATTATAGTACCTTACATGAGGATGTTCTATGCAAAAGGAAATGGCTCTTGATAGGATCAATGGTCCATGGAATGAAAGTTTTCAGTTCCTTTATAGCTTCAAAGCTAAATTGGAGATGGCTAGTCCAGGTAGTGTTGTACAGATAGACAGACATAAAGTTTAGTACCAAATAAGAGGAAAGACAAAGGAGAAGGAGTGCTTTAGAAGGTATTTTGTTTGTTTCAAAGCTTGCCGGAAAGGGTTTCTGGATGGTTGTAGGCCTTATTTGGCCGTGGATGCAACAACTCTTCATGGCAGATTTAAAGGACAGCTAGTAGCTGCTACTACAGTTGATGGCCACAATTGGATGTTCATTGTTGCTTTTGGAGTTTTCGAGATTGAGTCAAAGGAAAGTTGGACTTGGTTTCTGGAGAATTTGTGTGACCTTATAGGTCACCCACCAGGACTTACTATCCACATGTACGCTTGCAAAGGTTTTGAGAAAGTTGTAGAAGCAGTATTCCCCGGAGTGGAGCATACAGAATGTATGCGACACTTAGTGCAGAATTTTACAAAGAAATTCAAAGGTAAGTTTATACTGACAACCTATGGCCAGCTTCATACACATGCAGTTTAAGGAAGCATCTATATCATTTGGAAGTGTTGTATAAACAAAAACCTGCGGTGAAGGAGTATTTGGATGCACATCATGGAATGGTGTGCTCAAGAAGCCGATTCAATGAAATTTGCAAGGTAGACTATGTAACAAGTAACCTTGCAGAGATTTTTAATGCAAAGGTCAAGTCATTGAAAGGGCTTATGCTGTGGCAAATATTTGATAAGATTAGCCAGATGATCATGATAAAGATCAATTTGCGTCAAAGAATTGCATCAACAGTATATGCTGGCCATCTCACCCTCCCATCTTTGATTAAGCCTTTGCATGCCAGAGCAAAACAATTGAAGATGAAATGCATTAGAAGAGGAATGGTGGCTAAGGTAATGTACAATGACAGTAAAGATATGTAATAGAGGTATCCAGTGAGTTTGGTTGATAGGACATACCATTGTAGGCAATGGCAGCTCCGTGGGAAATCCTACATACATGCATTGTTTTTCATGGGTGTTCTAGGAGGTGAAGAGGGTGAAGTTGATCAGTACGTGTCGAAGTATTTCTCGTTGCCAAATTTAGGGCAGCATATGCTCAGAATGTTCCAGCCTTGTTGGAAAAAGACCAATGGATGGAAGTGGATCTAGGCTTCAAGCTATACCCTCCAGTTTGTACTAGACTAGCAGGTAGGCCAAGGAAGAATAGGATGAGAGCTAGTGCATAGGGTGGTGCACCACCTTGACGATGTAAGTGCAAACGTTGTGGGTTCCTAGGGCACATTGCTAGGCTTTGTAAAAATGTAGTGGACCCAGCTTATGGAATGGATAATCAGGCAGGAGCAGCAAATGCATATGAGAATGAAGTATTTGAATGAGAGGAGAATGAAGCAATGGATACATTGCAGATTGAACAAACAGATCGAGAGGAGATTGAACCAAATGCAGATTAGCCTGAACCAAATGCAGGGAGATTGAACCAATGGATCTAGAGGAGATTGAACCAAATGCAGGGGAGATTGAAATAATGGATCGAGAGGAGATCGAACCAAATGCAGATGAGATTGAACCAAATGCAGGGAGATTGAACCAATGGATCGAGAGGAGAATAAAGCAATTTATTCATTGGAAGCAGAGTTCAAAAGTAAAGGAATTACACAAGAGGACATTGAAGAAATGATGCCAATGCATTTTGAACCATATGAACAAATGGATCAAAACATGATTGAACCAATTGTGCGACAAACTGAAGCACTTGATTCATTGGATGCAGAGAAAAAGAACAAATGGAAGAAGCTGATGGTGGACTCCGCGAATATTCTAGCTAGGATTACCCGGAGCAAGGTGGTGAACCCAGAAAAACACACTATGAGCAATAAAAAATGAATTTGAATTATTAATTTGAATTTGTATGATGAATTTGAACTATTGTCAATGTTTGTATTGAATTCGAACTAGTATGACGCTCCCAAGTTTGTATGTTGGATAATCCAACAATGTATGTGTTATTGCAAGTTTCTATGGTCATCCAGCTAGTTGCTTAGCACTACTCAGTTTTGCCCTCGACATGTGGTCAACACATGGGGTTTAGCTAGTTCATGGCTTAAACCATAGCAAACATTGACCAATTGATCCAAAATTTGGCACACTTGCATATCTCGGATTGATTTACCATATGAAATTGGAAATTTTGGATTTACTTGTAATTAGCCACATTTTTCTTTTTCTAAGTGATTAAATTCAAAATATGGTTTTAGGGTTAGTTTAATTCAAAAAAAGGCAAAACATAGTGCAACCTTCGCATGGAGTCTTGTTATGTTACCTACAACCTAGCATGAATAATAAGGAAAGGGAAATAAAGAGAAATCGACTTATCCCCTAAATCACTTCGTAAACCCTTCTTGAAATGAGCTACTAGCTATGAAGATGCATGGCTTTCTACTCAATCAACCTCCAAACAAACCCATCCCAAAACATACTTTGTCTATATGAGGCCAAATTTGGAACACTTGTGTATCTTTGAGTTGCAAACAGTATAATGTCGGCCAAGATGGATTAGTTTGTTCAAATAACACATTTTCCATTTGTTATGCCAAAATCTTGAATTTCCCTTAGTCATTTTTTTTATCTGAGTGCCCTTGTTTTCCTTAGCTCTACTCAGTTTTCCTCTCCTGCTAAAGTTTTCCTCAGTTTTCCCCTCCCGCTAAAGTATTCCTCACTTATCCCCTCTCTCATGTCTCAATTTGGATGCGCTCTGATTGGTTGAGATGTATGTCACACGGATCTTGGCCAACCACTGGTGGATACATCATGATCCGACGGGCTGGAGGTCTCTCTCTCCCGTTGGGCTATAGAGAGGAAAGCCCGACAGGCTGGATGACTCTCCCTCCCTTTCATTGTCGCATGTATACCAGCCACATCTTCCACCCCTCTTATCGACGTACGGCGTCGCGGCAGTCCGAACAGTGTGCGACAGCGCGGATCTAAGCGTGGCGATCCAAATCCCGTGTGGTGCCGCGGATCTAAGCGTGGCGGTCTAAACAACGTGCAGCGGCACGGACCTAAGCATGGCGGTCGAAATGGCGTGTGGTGGCACGGAGCTACACGTGGGGGTCGGAACGGCTTGCGGTGGCGCAGCGCTGGAACGGCATGCGGCGGTGAGGATCTAACCGTCTGAAATTTTTGTCTCTGTCTGTCTCACTTCTGTTCACATCCTCAGATATGTTGCTAATGAAAGACACTGATGGAAGCCATCATACGCAACATCAATGCGACGGTGATGATGCCGACAATGGTCATCGATGTGAAGACAATTGAAGCCATTATCCGCAACATCACTGTGATGGCGCAGCTCAAGCCCTCATGAACCAAAGCTCTGGGAGACCAGCCGCGCCGCGGCTGGCACATCGAGGTGCATTTCGACGGTGAAGGCCTGATGTACTTGCTTTGACAATCTCCGGGAGGGAGGTTAGCTCACCGTACACTTAAAATTCGAACAAATTCCAGTCAACTAACTTAAATTTAAATAAATTTGATATGTATTTGAGCCGTGAGACCAGTGGATATGGTCTAAAGCTGATTCATAAGTAGTAGTACTTTCTTTGACAATCTCCGGTGGCCTTGTATAAATTTTATCGAAATATGTATGATTTGAATCAAAATTGATATGTATTTGAGCTATGAGGATGGTGGATATGCTCTAAAGCTGATTCATAAGTAGTACTCCCTCCGAACCAAATTAGTTGATTTATATTTGTCTAGATTCGATTGTATCTAGACATGAATTAGTATTATATTCATTTGTATCTTGACGAATTTGAGTCAACTAACTTGGAACAGGGAATGGATGATGTCGTCAGCGCTGCTAGTCTACATGGCAGCCACGATGGCACTATGGCAGCGACAGAACAGTCAGAACTGATAGGGCCCCAACTTGACCCTCTAAGCATTTGGCATGCCAACTATGGGAAACTAGACCCAATGTCAAGCAACTCGGGCCCTGCAATGCATTCTCTCGACAACTTTGGGACCGCTAGAGCCAATGGAAAGCCACTCGAGCCCTGTAATGCATTCTCTCGACCACTTTGGGACCGCTAGATCCAATGGCAAGAAACTCGGACCCTGCAATGCATTCTCTCGAAAACTTTCTGACTGCAAAGTGACTAAATTAGCAGGAACTCACAACCATCCATTGAATAACAATTCTACTCTCTAAATTAATTATCTATTCAACTAATCATTACACGTGCCACCCTTCACCACAACTGCATACTTTAACTTCTAGGACATGGGTGAAAACTACTAAAAATGCCCACATGAATCTACTATTCTCCTCCCCCTTCACTTGAAGTTCATGTTTTAGATTTTCTACCGCTTGATCAGATAAGGCAAGATCAGCCTCAAGTGTCAACTTCTCTTTGCAAATAAGCTCTAAATTCTTCCTCGACAGTATGCTTCAGCTCGAATATCAATAGGTTTTTACGGGCCAATTCATCTCCTAACTTGGAAATCATATTCTCCAAATCCATCCTTTGGCTAGACCACTTGGTTGATTCATCTTGCTTTGCAATGTACCATGGATCATCGGCCTGCATAGCACACTATAACAATCCCAAAACAAAACCAATTGAAATCAGTCTGAGAAGCCATGGCAACACTTCAAATTCAATGGTAGTACAAAGAGAAGGAGCTACCTGCACTTTTGACGTGGTAGGAGAAGGAGAATGTGGCTAGGACATGATCGATTCCTCACCCTCACCGGTGTACCCACTACGACCAGACATTGAGGACTAATTTGCACCTGCAATATGGAGGACATTATGGGAACCGAATCGATTAGGGTAAGCGGAGCAGGAGCGAAGGTCTTACCAAGCACTACTAGCAATTTCTTCGACTGTTCATCAAGCTAAGGCAACAGAACCAAATCCCGGTCGTTGTGGGCGGCGGATCTTCCTGCGGTCGGTACAGCCTCAACGTACAATGTGTGTGGACGAAACAGGTACTGGAGCCGTGGTTGAGGTGCAGCGCGGCAGTCTGTCCCATATAGCCATCAGACGGATCTGGCGATGCGTCGACGCGCCGACGATGGCTGCTCTGTCCGCCGGTGGGATAGGAGCTGCTCGGGGCTAGGGGCTAGGAGTGATAGGATGAGAGAGAGCCAACATGTCATATACGACCCCACCTATCAATTTTTTACATATTTGCCAATTTTTCATATCTGCCAAACTTTTTTTGAAATTTGCATATTTGCTACATGACCACCACATGTCCGTGACACACAAAGTGGAAAATATGCAAGTTGCAAATTAAAATGTGGCAAATATAAATTCCCCCTCCAATCCCACATGACGGCCCCACAGGTCATTGGACGATGGCCCCACAGAACTGCCCCACATAGCAGCCCCACCGTTCATTGACTTCGACGGCCCCACAGAACAGCCACATTTGTCATTGGCTCCACCGACCACACAATCAGGAAATATGGGGCCCACAAGTCAGGAAGAGATTGATGGCTGGTCCGCTATATATCCTGGCCCCACCCGTCAGCATGTAATGGTCGAGGCAACATAACGTAACACTCAATGCACGACCTACCCCAACGCGGTCCCACCGGTCAGCATGTAACGGTCAAGCCTTTGACCTAACGGCATCCCCTCGTCTGAGCGCCTGTGAGAGTTTTAGAATAAAGGGAGGGGAAAAGTGAGGAAAAACTAAGTGGTTGGGGAAAACTGAGTACAACTAACAAACCAAGGGCACAAAAATAGAAATCCCTTTAATAAACTCTATAAAATAGTTCCAAATTAGTAAAAGCATATGAAATTCCTAAAAATACATAAAATATATCAAAATGTTCAAAAAAATAATATATATCTAGGAAAAATATGATATTAATGGTTTGAGTTAAATAAAATGCAACCAAAAATTAAATCATTAAATCTCTCAATGAAATAAGAAAAATAAGGAAAAATCATAAAAATAAATAAAAATCGCTTTTAGGTATAAAAATTAATCCACTGTACTAGGAAAAAATTAAATATGAAATTATAAGTCAACTTAGAATTACTAAAATTAAAGGGTATAAAAGAGCTTATAAAATTCATTTCTTATATTAATCAAAGTAAATTCCCTTTGGCTTTACTAGCACTATTTAGAATATATTATATTATGAAAATATAATTATTTCATTTAAATTGAAAGATAGTGGTTTAAATGATTTAAATCCTTACTAATTTGGAGAAAAGTACTTTACCTTAATAGCTTAAATAAACAATTCTTCTTAGAATTATGCACATATTTATAGTTTACACCTTGATAACCTTATAGGATTACTTAATCTAGTATAAGAAATGTGTTCTTCAAAAATTATTATTTTTGTTTACATCAAATAAAAACATTATGTTATTTCTTTTCAGTTCTAACAACTTAAAATATGACTTTCCATCACAGATAATTATTGTCAAACAACATATACCTTTGATTGTGAAATAAACTTAGAGATAAACAAAACATTTATGAAATCACCCAAACTCAACTCACACACAATATTAGGGATTTTACAGAGTGTGTAGCATATCTTATGCATAATAGCATATTGCTTCTTAAAACATTAGTCCTTACATGACCAATGATGCTATTTCAGATGGTTGGAGTTTATATATTGACTTGAAGATCCTGGTTGCATAATCTTTCAGTCAAAAAGGCAAGTTCATACTTTCTCATGTCCTTTGATTATTTTCTATCAAGTATTTGCAATCTACTACTATTGTCACCTGCATTTTGAAAAGGATGGAAGAAAATAATATTTTCATAATAATATGACTAATTGGTTATCGGGCCGAGTGGTGATAATCTATTATGGATGGCAAATGGAACCATGGTATGATATATATGGTTGGTAGAGGTTCCATTTGCACGGGGATTTATCATGTAGGATTTAATAAAAAGTTCGCTAGTGATTCTTACACCGTATATTACGTGTTAACCATAAGATCTAGAATGGGGCAATGATTTCAGCTGGATCTTCTTCCTTTCGCTTGTCAACGGATGACCTTATCGTGACGCTGCAGATTCCTCCCTAAGGATCTAACATATGAGTGGGACCCCTTAGTGCCTCGCGATACTTTGTGTCTACGAGGGCCTTGTAGATTATGATCCAATTAAGGATATCTTATGAAGTAGTTTTAGGGGTGCAGTCCTATAAAGGGAAGCCATGTAAGGTAGCAGAATCCTATCATTAGCTAATAATGTTAGATACTATGGAGATATAATGAAGACCATTAGAGTTCATATAGTTGTAGTGGGAAGTAAATCATGATAGATTCACTTGAGAATCTCACATGATGGAGTGGAATTTCATTAAGAATCGAGCCTTTCCCCGAAATTTTTAGGAACATGATGGAAGTCACAGAGGTCACATATGTTTGATAATAAGTAGCTTAGAGATGCCAAATATAATCTGGTTAGCCAAATGAGAAGATCATGTGAGGTTAGTTTATAGACCAAAGGAAGGAAAGTTATAGTTAGTAGTTCCCAAAGAGAGGTTATAAGTCATTCGTAACCACTTTGAGATCACTTTTCTCAAGATTATCTAGTTGCAAATGAGAAATTTGGGTAAATATTGAGAAAAAGAGTAGCATGACCTATAAGTGCTATGTATCATGAAATAAACCTATATTAGAAGGTACTATATTCTACACATCTAAGACTGAATTCTAGAGATGTTGTACTCAGTATACTATATTACGGGCTTAGAATAATGTGTGTTATATATACAAAATTTGAATTTCTTGGTTTTTCTTGGATTTTCTTGATTGACTAGATCTGTACATGAAGTTTAACTTGGTGAGAAAATGCATGTTGCATCATCACGTTATTTCTTGATGTTATATACCTAGATAGAAAAGGAATTCGTGTAAGGGAGTGACGAGTTGCAAAGGACAAGATGAAGACTTGCATGCAGAATGAAGCAAAGTATGAGGAGTATCAATGCTACTTTGAAGGAAGGATCAACTTCAAATCATTATTAGTTGGTAATAAGAAGGAAGATTAGTGCAACAAAGTTATGAAGCAACATAAAGGGGTGAACTTAGGTTCATTCAAAGTAGGTGTTATTACTATGGAGCTGACGAAGTAGTAATACCCGGGTATATGGAAACATCATGAAATGGTGCAAAGGAGGTGTATTGAAACAAAAATGGTATTCAAGCTCTGAAATCTCACAGATAATACCAGGTGCAAGTGGAAAATCTACAGGAGGATCCATACTTCATACACACTAGGATGATCCAAGTCCATGGTCAAAGTAGATCTGTGCACCTGTACCCTCTTTCGTTGCTATGTGGCAACCCTTCTCGTCAATAATTTTGGGAAGAGGACCAAAGCGGATATAACAGGGGTAGTGCCACTACCTTAGAAGGGATCCTCTGATCTGATCCGGAATACACATACTCTTGTATTGTAACCTCTCGAAGTAGTGCAATCAATCCAAACAAGCAGGAGTACCGTTTTATACCACATGGTGGCTTGAACCCGGTAAAATTCCTTGTGTCTTCTGTCGTGTGTGTTTGCTTGTCCATCGTTGAGGACCATAAGGTCGTGTCTTTAGCCTCCGTTGTTCGATGCATCCTACTCGTGAGATATCCTTGTTCCTTTGGGACACAAATCTCTGACACATGCATATTGATTGTATCGCATCGTTGGAGGATGGATTCATGGATGCGGGATTACATTAGAGAAGTTGTCCTGCCTATTCGGCCGAAAATTGCGATGGAGCCATGGAATCCTACCGTCATGGACCACTTCCTATCATCCGTGGTCCACCTCCACGCCTTTAAGGTTGACTTTGTATTCGCCGCCACGTGAGACTCCGGCCGTCGCTCGATTCCATCCGCAACACGACTCTGAGTGTAGTTGGACTCTGTCCTTTAAGCGACTTCGAATGTGGATCGACTCTGCACTCACATCCGTTGCATTGACTTTGTCCGCTGTGTGGGATACTCGACCGCCATGTCGACTCTATGTCTGCCGCATCAACTGTCGTTCATTGCGCGACTCTGTCGACCTCAACTATGTGTCCACTTTGTCGACTCCATGTCCGTCACGTCGACTTTGTTCGTTGTGTTGACTCCTTTCAGCTAAGTGTCACGCAATTCGCCACCACAACAATTATGTCCGCCACCTCGACTCTATCTGGCCAAAATGCTCAAAATAGCCTGGAGGCTAGGTGCCCTTGTCACATCTTCATCAACTCGGACTGGTGCGAAACCAAAACTTGGGGGCTGAACAACGACATTGCCCCTAATAATCTACGGAACGGCCAACATGGGAATCTGAGCATGCGGCTAAATCAACCACCGCATCAAATCCCTTCTGCCACATCGTATCCAACCTAAGTGACCCACTCCCACGTCGACTCCATCTACTGCATGCCCTCCACATCGGGTCCTGCTTCAGTGACCCGATGTCGCATCGACTCCAATCTCGATGACTCGCCGCCACATCAACTCTATCCATCGTGTTGACTATGATAAGCTAAGTGTTCCTCTACTCAGAGTCGATCCTTGTTTACTTTCGCCGCACTTGACACTCGGGGGGGCTGCGCTGTTCAAACTAACCCTGTGAGTCACTGACTCTGCACGGTTAACACCTTATACGTGATTACCAAATAGCTGACTCTGCCTAAGTGTCTAATCCTTAAAAACTCCAACCGAGTTGCAGACCAACTGACAGGTTGTCAAGGAACAGAGACCAATGGTGTCAGGCTAACGAAAAGGCCTTGTGTATAGTCGTGTGTCAAGTTCACTCGCAACCAACAACATTATTAGTCGCAAAGGTAATATTTCTTAAGTGGCAATTGCTTCACAATTCCTTATATTTTTTGCAGTTTAGAAGGATATCAACTACACCGAACAACTTTATTGAGTTCTCCAACAGAGTCAAAAAACAACAAAGTTGATGCATTGCTTGAGTCGAGCACTTCCTCAGGTGCGCTGGTCGCGCACCCGACAGTGAAAACATTGGTCACGCACCTGATAGAAACGACTGCGTCGAATCCATTTGGCTAAACGCCGCACAACTCTGCTACATCGACTCTGACTGCAATGTCAATTCTTGGCTCCTTATGTGCAAGACACTAAATCGAGTACTTCCGGGTTGGTGGTTTCTCCTCGCATGACCCAACTCGATTACCTCCTTGGATGGTTACATCACTTGATGTTACGATGAAGCGAGCCTATGCTCGGCAACAAGTTACCCAACATAGCCTTAGGGGGTACTCCTACCAGGAGCATTGGTCGCGTACCTAATGTATTTCTGGATCACTGGTATCCCCTTGTGAGATTCTCGACTACGACCGCATGATACAAGACCTGGGTCTCTACTCTAGTATACGACTCAACTAGGCACTCAAGGGCTACTCCCATAGGGAGCGCTAGTCGCACACCTGATATTAATGTATGCGTCGACTGCATTTGTGCCGTCAATTGACGATCATTTGAAGTCCACACTGTCGACTAATGATCATCTGAAACTACAAGTAAACATTGACATAATGAACTTCTGGGTCAATGTCATCTTACAAGGTTGTCGACTAATAACTAAATGACTTTGATTCTCTGCCCAAATCGACGACTTGACTAGACACTCGGGGGATACTCACATAGGGAGCGATGGTAGCACACACTGTCAAAAACAAAGACGCACATTTTGTCAATTGTGTCGACTGTGTTCATAGTGTCGACTCATTACTTTCAACATTACAAGTACTTGGCGGCTTCACCCACTACGCACCTCATATCATTGTTGAGTCCATAGATAGCATACCCTCAGCTGCCTAGATCGCATTCCCTGCTAGAACATATCTAGATATTGTGTCTACAACACAAATATAAGACCTACAGACCAAATCTACTAGACTAGCAACTGCATCCATTGCGGTCTACCAGATAAATACCATGCCTATGGCGTGAAGAAAATCCTGACGGGTGCTTTGGGTATATACTTATCGGCTGGAATTTTACTTAGTAATACCTCCACGACATGATTCGAATTACCCCCGCCTATACTAGGTTCGAGTTCGGGGACTCGAATTTGAGTATGTAGCATTGTTTTTTACCTAGAGCAATTAACTGGTCTCGATATTTCGAGAGCAACAGACTTTCTTACCAGCATCCCTATGAACTACTAAACATCTATTGTTATTTGCTGACCCGATGTGCTTCCGGGTCAGTACCTTCACCTTATAAAACAGCTGACTCTGACCATGCAATACAAGACCCGTGACTTCTAAGTCTCCACCTGAATCTATGATTCGACTAAACACGCGAGGGCTACTGACATAGGTATTCCCAACAGGCACCAACTCTAGCCTAACTGGCTTGTCTCAATAGAAGGCCCACACGACAACCTGCTAAGGATCCTGAAGCACAAGACAGTTCAGTTGATATGAAGCCCGCAAGGACATCGAATCCAAACATGCAAGACTAGGAGACTCTAGAGTTTGAATCTAACTTGTAACCTACTCGGACATGGTACCTGAGACCTAGCCTCTCATATAAATCTTATGAGGGGCCGATGATATGTCATAAACATATCTATAATTTTTTATGCTCCATGCTTACTTTATATCAACTTTCTTATGTTTTGTTTACACTTTGAGGTATTTTTATACATTTTCTGGAACTAACCTACTAACAAGATGCCATAGTGCCAGTTCCCTGTTTTTTGCTGTTTTTGGTTTCATAAAACCTAGTAAGTAAATATTCTCGGAATTAGACGGGACAAAAGCCAAAGTCAATATTTTACTAGAAGGAACACGGAGTCCGAAGGGCAGCCGAAGTGTGTCCATGAGGTGGCCACACCTAGGGCTAGCGCGGCCACCCCTAGGCGCGCCGCCCTATGGTGTGGGCCCCTCGGGCACACACCGACCTTGCCCCTTCGCCTATAAAAGTATCCCGATGAAGAAACCTTGAGGACCCAATAAAAATCCAGGAAAGAGTCTGTATCCGCCGCCATCTCCATCCCTAGATCGGGGGATACGAAGCCCTTCCCGGCACCCTGCCGGAGGGGAGAGATCATCCTAGAGGCCTTCTTCATCCCCATGCCAGCCTCCGGAGTGATGCGTGAGTAGTTCACCCTTGGACTATGGGTCCATACAGTAGCTAGGTGGTTGGTTCTCCTCCTTTGTGATATCATGTTTAGATCTTGTGATCTCCATTCATGATCAAGATCATCTATTTGTAATCCTATATGTTGTGTTTGCGGGGATCCGATGGATATTGAGATACTATGTCAGATTGATTATTGATTCTATGATGTCTATGTTATTTGTGGTCTTGCATGCTCTCTGTTACTAGTAGCTATCTTGGCCAGGTAGATGCTTGTAACTCCAAGAGGGAGTATTTATGCTCGATAGTAGGTTCATGCCTCTAGTAATCTGGGGAAGTGACAGAAATCTCTAAGGTTGTAGCTGTGCTGTTGCTACTAGGGAGAAAACGGGAATCCTTTGTCCATGGGGCAATTGTATTGTTTACTTTACACACTTTGCTTAATGCAATTATCTGTTGCTTGGAACTTAATACTGGAAGGGGTTCGGATGATAACCTGAAGGTGGATTATTAGTCATAGATGCAGTTGGATTACGGTCTATGTATTATTTTGTAATGCCCAATCAAATCTCATAGGGGTCAAGATGTCTAGTATATGCATTGTTATGCTTTCTCAATCTGTCAATTGCCCCGCTGTAATTTGTTCACCCAACATGCCCTTTATCTTAAGGAGAAACACCTCTAGTGAAATATGGACCCTAGTCCATTCCTTTACCATTAATATACTATCTATTGTTTACAGTTTACTGTTTACTTTCTGTAAGCAATTACTATCTTCCACACTATACGTTTAATCCTTTGTTTTCAGAAAAACCAGTGAGATTGACAACCTCACTGTAATTTGGGGCAAAGTTCTATGGTTGTGTTGTGCAGGATTCCAAGTTGCTAGAAACACCTTGTAGTTGTTTCCTTACACCTACTGGCTCGATAACCTTGGTTTCATAATTGAGGGAAACTTGCTGCTGTGCTCACCATACCTTCCTCATGGGGTTCCCAACGAGCTCTACATATTTTGAGCCATCAAGCACTTTTTTGGCACCGTTGCCGGGGAGTTAATGACAGCTTCAATCTCTTCCTCCTCGTCAATCACTTTTTAGGGAGAAAGAAGATTCTTGCAAGGGGAGTCTCTCACAACCAATCTCTTTAATTTGTTTTTGTTTTGCTTAGTTTATTTTGTTTTGTTTGGTTGTTTCTTTTTTATCAAAAACACACAAAAATTAGTTGTACTGGTTTGCTTCGTTTTTATCAAAAACACAAAAAATTAGTTCTTAAAAAACATCCTACTTCAAGTTGCTTTTATGTCTAGCATTGCTCCAATCACTATGTCACCTGAGGAAATGATTTTTACTTTCAAACAAGGAATTGAAGAGAGTTTCAAAGAAGCTTGGTCTAGAATTTCTGATTTACATGAAAAAACTGAACCTAAAATGACTCTAAGCTTGTTTCTTAGCAGTTTCAACTTTGGTCTTGCTCTTTGTTATAGATATGCTTTGGATGCTGTAGTAGGAGGAGATTTCCTCCAGTGCAATGAGGGTGAAGCTTGTAATGCCATAAAAAAGTTGGTTGCAACATATAACTTGCCTAGCAAATCTGATTCCTCCTTTACAAACATCATTGCTAGATTAAACACTCTTGAGACCAACACATCTAGTTTAAAAGAATGATATAACATGCTTAGAGAGTATCATGAATATGTTCCAATAAATTCTGAATCTTCAAAATGGCTTCCTACAGTAAAAGTTGTTATAAATAATGAAACTTTTTATGCTCATTGTGATGTCATGTCTGAATTCTGTCTTATGCCTAAATATATCTATGAATCTTTGAATCTTTCGAGACTTTCTGAGGGAGGAGAAGAAATATCGCTTACCAATAATGCCACAATATTACCCATTGGGATAGCTGAAGGAGTGTTTACAAAGATCCTAGGGAAAGTGGTGTCTACTGATTATCTTCTTATTGAATGTGTAGGAAAAATACAAATTACACTTGGAAGATCCTTACTGAAACCCCTTGGAACAATAATAGAAGTGGGAAAAGGCATCATGCATTTTGCTTCTCCACCAAACAATCACACATTCCCTAAAGATAAGAATAAAGGTAAGAAAGGTAGGGGCAAGAAATTTGATCTTAATGCTTCTTCATTCAAAAATACTTGAATGTTGCTCCTATGCCTAGCAGAAAAGCGTTAAAGAAAAGCACTATTGGGAGATAACCCAAATTATTTTTACTTTCGGTAAGTTTTTATTTTGTTGAGGCTTGGAAGTTATTGCCTCAGTAATAACATCTCCTTATCCTTTTTGTGTGGTTTTTGTGCCAAGAATAACCTCTAATGAGAGAGAAGTAAGACTTAGGAAAGTTGTTGTCCCAAAACATATTTTTGTGCTTCACTGTAAAAAAAACATCGTGAAACATCCCTGTATGTCGGATTGAGCTGTAATTTTCGGTGCGTATGCCCCGGGTTATTATCTAACTTTCGTTACTTTAGCACTTTTCGATTTGAGAAACAGAAGGTCTTCGAAAAAATCGGTTTTTACCTGCTGGTCTGTTTTGACAGAATTCTGCCATTATTTGCATTTGCCTCTTAATCTCTTTCTCTTTGAGTTCTCTTTGATCACTTGAGCTTTTAGAAGAAATTTCTACAGTATCTTGTGTTTTAATGGAAGTTTTACTTGTGTTGAAACTAAACCCAAAGCCTTATTATCTTGAATACACTAATGTTGCTAATGAAGATTGTGTAAGGTTTTGTATGAAGGAAATTTTCAAGTGTAGAGAAGAATAATGTGATGAGATGAAGTGTGGACAAAAGCTCAATCTTGGGGATTCCACCCATGTCACCCCAAGAAATATTCAAGAGGTACACGCGTCAAAGATTGGGGATTCCCAAGGCATCCCCTTCTTCATCAATAAAATCTTAGGTTTTCTTCCAAAACACTTCATTTATATTGTTTCATGCACAATTGTGTTGTTCTTGGAGCGTCTTCGTTTTTTTTTAGTTTTTTTTTGTTTGGTCTGCTTAAATAAATTGGTTAGACCCCCGCATTCATATGTTGTTTCAAATAATTTGATTGCTGTTGCAAAAGAGTAGGAAGCTTCATGCTTATAAGTGATACAAAAGGAGTTTGTTTTGACTATGGCCTAGACTTTATCATGTCATGTTTGATGTTTCTTTAACTCTATGCTTAGTGATTATTGTTGTAGCATGACTTGTTCCAAACAATTGATATTGCATAATGTGCCTTAAAAGAATCATGCGTTGTTTTAACATACAAAAGCATAATATTGTGGTATTCTCCTTTGATGCTTTATTTGGGTTGACTTGGCACATGCTTACACCATATTAAGACTATGACCTAGTCACCTTAGCCTCTATGATCATTTAGTTTTTGACTTGTAATATCACTTTATGCTTTAATTAATAATGTTTTGTCGCTTTGCATGATTATGGCCATTATTGCTCTCTTAGTTGGTCGCTCCCAGTCTTTTGCTAGCCTACATCTGTACCAAGTATGAGTTCCACTCATGCATACAACCTCCAAGAAAACCAAGTTATTCCAAAGAGTCCACTATAAATTCCTATGCATGGTGTGTTACACCATTCCAAGTATATTCATGTTTTTATCTACCTTCCAAATTAAACTTGTATGTGAAAATTAGTGATTAAAGCTCTCACAAACTTGATGGCACACTTTATTTTCTTGCACTTAATAAACTTGAACCATTGTGTCCATCTATGTTGCATATATTCTTGCACTTTGTAAGTTGTGAATTAGCAGAACCATGATACCATGGGGAACACTTTCAACATTGCACTTATTATTCAGTTGATATCATGTTCTTTTGTTTATGGATCCCGGCGGTGTGAAATAAAAGGGGAGCTTGTAATCTCATGGACTTTGTATGTGTGTTACAGAAACTTGCAGCATAACCATAGTTAGCATTCTGTGAAGCATCCTCAATAAAAACCTATGAAAATAGCAAATAAAAAGATCGCTAGGATGCTCATTGTCTCTTGCCTTGTCATTTTGATATGGGATAGATAATGTGTCATGGGGCAAGGGGTACCCCGTTGGCGGTTCTCCATGATACACATGTACTTACAATGACAAGGACTTACTTGTGACTAAAGTTGAGTAGCATGATGTCCGGTACTCGTAAGCAAGGGGCATGAGATTTTCAACTTATAACTTGTGAAGCATATCCTCATATTTGTGTCACTTTAACCTTAATCACCTCAAGATGCTTATGATAGGGCAATGAGACCTGAAAGCTAATAAGTATCATAATTTTTGGAAGCTCTTTATGAAACTTGAAATCACTGCTTCCCTCTGTGAAGGGCCTTTCTTTTTACTTTTATGTTGAGTATCCATCTTCTATCTTTATGCACCAATTGAGAGAGCATAGTGGTCATTCTTAGTTTAATGTGCATTGTCCCAAAACTTGTTGATTGATTCATAACTTTGATATTGCTTGTTCTTAAATTATTTGTATCTAGTCACCCTTATGAACCTTGAAGGTGTCCTATTCATTTATGTTTTGCTATACCATGAGGGACAAGCTGGATACCATTCTTATTATGTTTTCTATATGTGAAACAAACAAACGCCTTTCAATGCATTTTCATGTTACAACACAGTTGCTATATCTTATTGTTAGAACTCTATATTTCATGCTCATGTTTAGAGTACTTTGATCCCAGCTATCAATGCTTTACAAATACCTTGATCAAGATTGTGATGGTGCATGTCACCTCAAAAATTATTCTTTTTATCACTTACCTACTCTAGGACAAGCAGGAGTTAAGCTTGGGGATGCTTGATACGTCATAAACGTATCTATAATTTTTGATGCTCCATGCTTGTTTTATATCAACTTTCTTATGTCTTGTTTACACTTTGAGGTATTTTTATACATTTTCTGGAACTAACCTACTAACAACATGCCACAGTGCCAGTTGCCTATTTTCTGCTATTTTTTGTTTCAGAAAAGCTAGTAAGGAAATATTCTCATAATTGGACGGGACAAAAGCTAAAGTCAATATTTTACCAGAAGGAACACGGAGTGTCGTGGTGGTGTCACGGAAGATGCCATGGATAGGCTAATGGTGGGGCCAATATGCACTAGAGGAATCCAAGGAGGGATAGTGTGGTGATTCCACACACGGAAGCTTTGTATTCACTAGGTTCACAAGGTTTACTAATGCTCCTTGAGCTGTATTGGGGAGAGGAGGAAGAAGGAGCTCTCTTACTCTCACCACTACCTATCTCCAAGGAACCAACTACTCAAATGCCAACCCCTTCTACAGAGGCTGTAGCGCTCCTTATAAAGGGGAGGCTAGGTCTCCAATTAGGGCATATGTGGAGGCATATTCCTGGGAATATGCCTCTTCCCAAAATAGCAAACCGACCGGGTCACCTTTCGCCATCGTAAGCCATGTAGAGGCTATGTAAGCCTCTGTGGCGCCAGCGTCATCGACACAGGGCACGTCACCCTTGTCGGCCACGCCTCGGTGGTCCTTCCCTCTGTCCGCTTCGCTCATGCTCTAGCGTACAGTGACCACCTTTTGACCAGCGAGATACCTTCCTTCTCTTGCAAGCCTGATATAACCCGGATCGTGCCTGGTTAATCCGGCCCCATGGGTACCTGTATACAAGTTACATAAAACCTGTCGGCATACAAAATACGTCGGTCGGGACTTAGTAAGGTGGACATCCTCTGGTCCACCTCTGGTCCAGGTTACTTCATAAGTCGGCCTGCCTTGAGGTGACTCGGCCAGCATTCGCTTTGACCTTGCCGTACCTTGGCTAACTCGGCCTCTATACCCTGGCATGACCCTACCCGGGGGTATCCCCCGAACATTAGTCCCCGAAGCTGGTGTAGTCTTAGCAGCTTCAACCGCTAAGGCCATGGCAGGTTCAATTTACCGAGCCTTTTGCTCCCTTTTCCGAGTTACCTCATAGCCCGGATTTCATGGGTTAGCTTTCACTTGGCACATTCCGAGTTTTCACTCGCTGGCCAGGTCACCCTTTAGTTTTCTGGGTTATCCTTCCTTCTCTCGTACGCTTCCCCACGTCCCACGTGGAGGGTAATCATTATCTTGCCTCATTTTAAGGGCATGCGCCAGTTACTGCACTTATTGTCAGGTGTTACTGTTGCACACGTCGCGTTGCAACTGCCTCCTCGTTAACTGTATCACCACGTCACATCGTGGGATCCCTTGTGCCATGTAGCCCTTCCTGTAGCTTGCCTCTGATTGGCTGACCCGGGTGATACACGGCCACATCGTGTGGCCTCGACGCGCAACACGATCCCACTTCCCACCACTGGGGCGTGGTTAAATAGGGGAGGGGCGCGCCCCTTGGCCATTTCCCCTTCTCGTGCCCCTCTGCCTCTCTGTATCTTCTTCTTCCTAGCGACAGCGCCGCTGTCGCCGCATCTGCTCAGCAGCGTTGCCGCCGCACCGTGCTTTTTGCACTTGCCTCGCTGTCACTCCTACACTGCTTCACCACCATGGGCCCGCGTCAATCCAGACCTCTGCCCCCCACCTCCGATAGGGCCGATGAGGACAGTGACCTAGAGATGACCGAAAAGGAACTCGCCGTCGCGTAAGAAGAGATGGAGGAAGGGGCGGAAAACGCGAAGCGTGGTGCCTGGGCCGGTTCCTGGGTGTGCCAGGACAACCTGGACTGGCTCTACCGCAGCCGCCGCATCCCCGACGGCATGATTGCCCGCCTTGCCTCCGAGGAGCTCGCTCCCTCACCCAATCCGGGTGAGTTTGTCGTGTTCCTCTCTCCCTTCCAGCGCGGCTTCGGCCTGCCAGTGAGCGATTTCTTCCATGACTTCCTCAATATCTATGAACTCCAACCCCACCATCTTCCGGCGAACGCCATTACGTCCCTTTCTTCATTCGCCTCCACCGTAGAAGGATACGTCGGCCTGTGGCCCACCAAAGAGCTATGGATCCGGTTCTTCGGTCTGCGAAGGAACGTGATTCCGAATAAGCTACTTGGCCCGGAGGACAAACATTTGGCTCAATTTGGTGCCTCCTCTCTTTCTCCCTAGAAACATTCCGTCTTTCCTCGGGTCACGGGGCTTCATTCCTGCAAGGGCTAGGCCCGAACCTTCTTTTATGTGAGGAACGGCACAGATGAAGATCTGATCTGGCTGCGCCCCTATGCTCTAGGTCCTCCTAATCCGGATCTGTGGGACCGGGTTTCCAAGAAACCAACTGCCTTGGCGAATCAGGTCAACAAATGGTTCTAGGAGCTGAAGGATCTAGGGTTGCGCAACGAGGACGCGATGATCACATTCATCCGCAGCCGGATCTCCCCTCTCCATAAGCGCACACACAAACTTTGCCACATGAGCTGGCGACTTGACCCCAACCGGACCTCTTCCTTTGAACTGAACAACACCGAGATATTCCACCAGGTCAAGGCCCTCTTTACGACCGACAAGGACTTCTCCGCTGATTGGGAGTGGGGATTGGAGCATTACTGCCGGGACAAGCCTCCTCCTACGGTAAATCTCGTGATTCAATCTTTTTCCGAATTATATCCTATGTTGTAGTATGTTGTTTATTTGATCCTTTTGTATTTCCTTCTTAGTTGTTTCTTCAGCAAACCCTCGAAGATGGCACCGAACCCTCCCTCAAATGGGCGAAGGATCGACTTGTCTCGGACGAGGAGGAGCTGGATCAGGAAATGTTCCTGCCATTCCCTGATGCAACCAAGCGACCCACTGGTAACTTCTCTTCCTTAAGGGATTGGCCTGATGACGAAGATGATTCTGACGTTGAGGTGATGGAGGCATTTGACGCTGTGCCCATTTCTTACGCATTTCTGGCTTCAGCTAACCTGGCTAGGCAGATCCACAAAGATCCTCCTCTTGCCACGGGTGAGCTGGTCCCAGCCACGTCTAAGAAACGGGCTGCCACTTCCGCTGCTTCTTCCGGACCTCCTAAAACAACCAAGAGGCGAAAGAAGTCCGCAGACAAGGCCGCCAACAAGCCTCCGACTAAGGCCACGACTCGGAGAGCTCGGAAGCCCAAGGAGCCTTTGACTTCTGATGAGTAAGTCACTTTTCTCTTTGTCCAATTCTTTGCTTCGTGCTTTTATATCTATATGCCTTTCTTTTGGTATAACTTATTATTCGTCGTTTGATTCAGCAGGGCTGCGGTGAAGGTTCCTCAGAGCGGCTCCAGCATCTCCTCTTCCTTTCGGCATAGCCCATCTTCCCCTCGTTGTGACGATACACGCCCGATGAGCCCCATTCAGGAGAGTTCAGTGGCTGCTCCGGGTTCTAGCCCACCTCGTCCAGAGGAGGGCAACCTTGGAGCAAGAGGAAGTAGCTCTACCAAGGTAGCGGATGCTCCCGGCTCCTCATTGGCTCAGGCGCAAGCCGTCACCTCCGAGGTACCAACAGCAGCACCACCGCCAAAACTAGCACCAGCACAAGCACCAACAGCAGCACCACAAGCACCAACAGCAACACAAGCACCAGCGCCAACTCCTTCTGCCTCGTCCGAGTCTTCCAAGACCCGGCGAGGAGACCCGGCTAGCACCAAGGCTGCACCCAAGTCCAAATCTGCAGCTCAAACCTCAGCCTCTCAGCAGCAGCCCAAGGCCAAGAAAAGTTCTGACGCCACCAGGGTAGCATCCATCGAAGCTGGACAGCGCACGCTCGCGTCTATGCTTCCGAAGAAAAATCTGCCGAAGAAAGATGCCTCCCCCAGGTCAGCTAGCACGCAACTTGCATTGCACACCAGCCCTGCTACCGCCCAAGTTGAAAGGAGGGAGGCCCACGCCAACAGTTTGATTGCGCCCCACATGCTTAGTGGAGAGCGCTATCCTCCGGCCCTAATCGAATACATCAATAATTGGAACAAAGCGGAGTTCGTCAATCCCAATGACGATCTTCCGGAGAAGTTTGGGCCCGCTGAGTTAGCGCACAAATGAACACAGCAGCCAAGGCTATCAATCTTGCTGGCTGGATGATGGAGGTACGCTACTTTGTCTTTTCTTTAGCATGCACAAGTGCTTAGAGATATATCCATTAGTCCCCGAGCCTCTGGGGGAGTAACTTGTTACTTGGCCGGATGCTCCTTAGAGAACTAGCATAGCTCCTTAGTAACTTTGGATATATACACACCTAGAGCTGGGTTAAGTTCCACTTGGCCCGGATCTTGTACACTTCGAATATGCACACACCTAGAGCCGGGTTAAGTTCCACTTGGCCCAGATCTTGTACACTTCGAATATGCACACACCTAGAGCCGGGTTAAGTTCCACTTGGCCCAGATTTTGTACACTTCGAATATGCACACACCTAGAGCCGGGTTAAGTTCCACTTGGCCCGGATTTTGTACACTTCGAATATGCACACACCTAGAGCCGCGTTAAGTTCCACTTGGCCTGGATTTTGTACACTTCGAATATGCACACACCTAAAGCCAGGTTAAGTTCCACTTGGCCCGGATTTTGTACACTTCAAATATGCACAAGACTAAGCTATCTTTTGGTAAACTTGTTTCCCCCTATTTTCTGTTAGCCAAAGAAGTCACCAGCACACACCTCCTTCCCGAAAACCCAACTCTGTAAACCATGGGCATTGCCGTGGAGACCCCACGTCATACACTCCCAGTAAGGTGTTGGTGTATTGTTTGAAGGAATCGGTGTGCAATTCCCCAAACACAACTAGAATCATGCCCATTCATTCTCTCGTTGGCGACTCGTCGAAACCCTGGTTGCCACACCCTGCCTCTGCCTAGGTCCTCCCCAAGCCCCACTTCAAGAAAATCCATGCTCGCCTCTTCATCCTAAGCCCCGATGTCGGAGGAATTGAGTCCAAGCAAACCCTTCCACCATACTCCCGAGCAGTGTCGGTCCCTTGCCGCCGCGGATTCGCCATCGCATGTCCCCACTGTCACTGACTCACCTCCGCATCCCCGCCGCCTGCGGTCGCGGTGAGAACTTCCACCTTACCTCTCTCGCCCACCAGCTTATGGTCTGAGCACATTCAACAGCGGCTACGAGACTGCAAAAGAGGTGGATGGCCGCTTAAAGAAGCAGGGTGATTAGCGTCTTTCAACCTGTTAGCTAGCATTTAGCCCTAAATTAGTGCAAGTGGAGAGTGGTGATATTGGAGTTCTTTCGTACTATTTTTCAATTACATTGTCGTTCGTCTCGCTTTGTTGTGTGTGAATGTTCTTCTAAACTTTTCGCGCTATCTTTCATCAGTTGTAGTTGCTATATAATTTCGTAGGAGGAACGTGTGAATCATGCATGTATGCCAAATTATGTTGCTTTATGAGGATATTTGTAACTTACTTTTGTTGCTTGTGTTGTTGATGAGATTTACCTTGTGATGCTTTACATATGATAGATATTTGCCAATATCTTGTCTTAATGTAGATGGCAAAGAACTGGTATGTGGTACATAGAGGAAAGCTTCCATGAATATATGGTTCCTGGAAAGAGTGTCAGAAACAAGTCAATGGTTACAATGACAACAACTACAAAGGGTTTAACACTCTAAAAGAGGCAGGAGATTATTACAATCAAGAAGTTTGAAATGATGCACGTCATATCATTATGCCTCCTAGGATGAAGGACTTCATTATCCTTGTCTTAGTCACTACGCTTGTGTATTTGTATTGTTTCTGTTGATGTATATGCTTTGTTTCTAGACTGTCTAAACCGATTTGACAAAGATTGACATGTATATTTGTGTACTCGCGTTGTTTCTCTCGATGTGTTAATTCCTGATGATGCACTTTAACTTCTTATGTGTCATGCATATATAAGTACTATTTATGTGTTATATAAATTGTAAATACTCCCATAATTAGCGCATGGCGTTTTGGCTGTCGTGAGGGCGTAGGGTGTGGGTTTGTATGATTTCGGCAGCGTGGGGCATGAACGCCCCTTGTAGATGGCAGTTACTAGGGGCACGTGGATGATGCATGGCCATAGTATTGTACTAATACTGGGGCATACCCTTCCCTCACCGATAGTAGCATTGGCGTTCTCCGTAGCCACACCTGAGTTATATTTGTTAATGGGGGTGTGGACTATGTACGCCCTTGGTAACATTTATCAACGGCATCGTATTAGCAGGGCACAATGTTAACGTCCCCGGTCAACTTTCCTCGGTGCCGCCACTAGTGTTGTTAGTACAATAAGTGACGTTGATTTAGTACAAAATTCTACTAAGTCAGCTACATTTATTATGGATCGGAGGGGAGTAATATCTTTTGCAATCATTCAACTGTAGCTGAAAAAACAGTGACATGCGGTGCATCGAGGATACAAATGGTCGTTGTTGGCACTCTGAGCAGCAGTAGCTTGCGCAAGCTCATGAGCTACCATGCTCGCCCCTCTCCGAGAATCCTGGAACTTGACCTACTGATAGTGATGAAATGACAAGCACAACACAGCGTAGATACTAACTCGGACGGGTTTTTTTAGACTGAAGTCACCACGTGTCTGGCTTTAAATTAATAAAGCCCCACAACAAGGCAGACAAGTACATAAGTTTTAACTACTGATACCTCATCTTACAAACCATGCCAACGACAAAAGACATGAACACTTAATGTCCAACGGCCGCTACACTAGCAAGCCAACACTCCAGACCCACACACTACGACATCACACCACACCATGAGTAGGACGACCAAGAGAACGGAGCAGGCGGGAGCCTAGAGCGCACCCCCTAGGAGTTTGGTGGGGAAGGAAGGGGGCGTGCATCTCCGCGAAGAGCTTCCTAAGCATTCCGAGCATCTCCTCCAGGAACAACAACGCCTTGGACTTTTGGAGGATCCGCCATTGCTACGTAGTTAAAAGAGTTTTGAAAATAATATCAGCAGGTTGACTGGGAAATTTGGATTCAATAGTGAATTTTGTTGTGAATAGTCCAAAGAGCCCAGCATTGCGTGGTAAAAAACACCCACAATGCATCTTGAACTTTGCCCTGGAACCCATCCACAAGCCCACACCACTCAGTCCTGGAGGAAGGATTCTAGTTAGAGCCGAACATCGTGCGAGCCCTGCTCCATGTGAACCTCACAAGGCTGCAGCAGAAGAAGATGTGTTCCACATCCTCAGGCTCACCACAAAGAGCACACATTCCCAAGGATGGACTCTGTCTCTTCAGGATCTGGTCATTGGACAGAAGTCTTCCACGTAGAAGCTGCTAGATGAAGATCTTGAATTTCAGTGGGAGCCGCAGCTTCTAGATGCGCTCTATCACCTGGACCTGGGCACCTTTCGAGATGTCCTGATACATAGAGTTGGTCGAGTATATGCCCGCGTTTTCCAACTCCCAAACGACTCTATCCTGGGTCTCAGGAAGGCTAACCTGGACGAGCTCGTCTATAAGTGCTCGCCACTTGATCAGCTCCTCTGGCCCAAACGATCTTCTAAACTCAGGGTTCCAGCCATCTCCCTCAAACGCTCTACCCACTGATAGAGTGGGGTCAGCTGAAATGTCTATAACCCGCGGATATCTCGCGCTGAGAGTACCTAGCCCAATCCATAGATCGGTCCAGAAGCGGACTTTGGACCGGATGCCAAGAAAAAATTAGGCACCCAGCTTGAAGAGATTCTTGATCTTATGGATGTTGTGCCAAATTGAGACCCTCCTGTCGCATTAGAGTCAAAGAGCTCGGTGACCCTGTATTTGGCTTTTAGAAGTTGCAGCCAGAGCAGTTTCTCATCATCTTCAGAAAACATTCACCAGATGCATGTCATCATTAATGAAATGTTCATACGATTCGTGTTAGTCACCCCAGCCCCCTTATCCTTGGGCGTGCAGATGTCCTTCTAGCTCACCATGTGGTACTTTCTTTTATTGCCCTGTCCTTCCCAGAATAATCTTCCTCTGTGTGAGTCAAAGCCTTCATGGGTATCGTTCGCGAGGAGAAACAATACCATAACATAGGTTGGTAGGCTGGAGAGACATGCATTAATCAACGTCAGCCTGGCTGCTGAGGACATAAATCTTCCTTGCCATGGCTCAACCCTTCTACCCACCATCACCACCAGGGCCTACACGTCCTGGATGATAAGCTTGCGATTAGACATGGAGAAACCCAGGTAGGTGAAAAGGAATTTCCCTTGCTGACAGTTAAGGAGATTAGCGATTCTGTCTTAATCTCCAGGCTCCCCCCATGATAATGACCTTGCTTATATGGCAGTTTATCTTCATTCCCGACAGCATCTCAAAATAGATGAGAATGAACTTGAGGTTGGTAACAACTGCTTCCGTGTTTTGGATCATGATAATTGTGTCATCCGCGTACTGAAGGTGCATAACCCCTCCTGGGATCAGATGAGGGACCACTCCACTGATATGGCCCGCTCCTTTCGCCTTGCCTAAGATGAGGTCAAGGGTATCCGCCATTAGATCAAACAACAAGGGGGAGAGAGGATCACCTTGCATCACCCCCCTTTTATTCTGAAAGAAGGGGCCAACTTCCCTATTGATCGAAATTGCGGTTTGACCCCCGCTCACCAGATGCATTATACGATGCACCAACCCCCCTTCGCAGCCCTTACGAAGGAGCACTTCCCTTAAAAACTGCCAACTGACTCTATCATACGCTTTTTCGAAATCCAGCTTGAGGAGCACCGCCGGCAGGTTCTTCGATTTGAGCTCATGAATGATCTCATGGAGGGCCAAAGTGCCATCATGAATGAACCTTCCCTTGATAAATGATGTTTGAGTGTGAGCCATCACCCTATTTGCGATTGGGGATAGTCTGGACGTGAAGGCCTTGGCAACCAGCTTGAAGAGCATGTTGATCAACGCAATAAGCATGAATTGCTTGATGGTGCCCGCGCCTGGAACCTTGGGAAGCAGGGAAAGAATCCCAAAATTCAGCCTTGCAATATCAACCGTGCCAAGAACAAAGCCACTAAGAATCTGAAACACCAGGTTCCCAAGCTTAGCCAGAACTGCTTGAAAAACGCAACCGGGAAACCATCTGGGCCCGGGTTAGTGTCAGTTTTAGTGTCCTTTAACACCCCTTCAAGCTCATCCATCACAAAGGTTTGCATCATACTAACGTTCTCCTGCACCGAGAGCATGGACCCCTGTTGCCATGCCACCGCCTCCAATTTGAGCGGCTTCGGGTCCTCCGAGCCCATCAACGCCATATAGAACTCGTAGATATGCTGTTGAATACCCACTTTATCAGAAATAGACCCATTATCAGTTTTGAGACAGGAGATCAAACATTTCCTTCTTCTGCCATTCTCAATGGCGTGGAAGTAATAGGTGTTGGCATCCCCTCTGAGGATCCCGTTATGTCTCCCGTGCTGTCTCCAATACTCCTCCTTCGCTCTTAGAGCCTAAATAAGCTGGTCTTCCAGAAAGTATCTCTGCGCCCAGTCCTTGACCATCCCAGTACTATCTGCTCTAGCATCTAGCTCTTAGATTTGGCACAATAGGTTGGATTTTTTTCTCCCGCCCCATTCTGCCAATGTTGGCGCTCTAGCCACGGAGCCTCTAGCGAAGCCTTGATTCCAGTTCCTGCCAGAAATCAATGGGGCCGCGACACCTCAATTGAGAGTTAGCAATGATATCCCACCAAGAGATCACTAAGAAACAAAACCCCTCTAGTTCGAGCCAACTGGTTTCGAAGAAGATGCGGTTTCCAATTCTCCAGATGACATCTCCCATGGAGAGAAAGAGTGGAGTGTGATCCGAACCAATGCTGGTTTCGCCTTGAGGGACACCAGAGGGAATTGAGCCTCCCATTCCAGCGACACCAAAACCCTGTCCAGCACACGACATAATGGTTTTCTCTGCTTGTTGGACAAGGTAAACGCAGCCCCGGTTCTAGAAATCTCACACAATGCTAGCCTCGCAATCAACTCGTCGAACAAATTAACTAGATGCCAATTGATGTTGTCATTGTTTTTGTCTTGTGGGACCCGGATTAAGTTAAAGTCGCCCATCACCACCACTGGGTGAGTGCCTTTGATGATTTTGTTCTCAAGCTCCCCTAGAAATGCCGCTGATCTCGCATGATCAGCCAGCCCGTAAACTCCAATGAATTAAAATTTAAATTTAGACTCTCGATGAAGAAGGAGAGAGCTAAGGAAATGATCACCCTGATCGATCCCGCCCACCTCAAAGTTGTCATCCCTATAGCCAAGCACCATCCCACCTGAATGGCCTTCTGCGGGGCGGCAATGCTAGTGAAACACATCCCCATTGACCAGATTACGTAGCTCACGATTGGTGAAGGCATGTTTCCTATAGGAAAATGATATACAATTTCACCTTTTTTCCCAAAATCCCGAATCTGGGAGCCCCTATCTCTACCTCCAAAGCCCTGCAAGTTCCACCCAAAAGCTATCAACATTGAGACCACGATGAAGCTCGTGCTTGTCGAGCTAGGGTGCTTCAGAGATTCTGCCTAGGGCCCAAATACTGAAACCTCTTCTTTCTCTTCTTACTCCCGATCTACAAATCAGCAATGAGGATCTTCTTTGGATCCCCAACGGCTATCTCCTGATCTGTTTCCACTGCACCGGATTGAGGGACCGATTCCACGCCTGGGACTTGGGCGTTGTCCTGGGGCTCACACTGAGCTACCCTTGCCGCCTCGTCTTGCTTCTCCTTGGCTGCCAGAGCTGCTTTAGTCAGTGCTGCTTGGGCTTCCTCTTTAGCATTAACTAGGGAAATAAGGGAGGAAGGAGAAGAAACCAGAGGATTGACCACCAAACAACAATCCTAAACAATACCCAAAAAGTGTGCATCGGTAAACAAAGGAAAAGCCAGAAAAGACGATGGCTGGGGTGGAGGGGAAGCTAGCGTACCTTGCACCAGGGAGGCAGCCATGCGAGCAGCCTTGGACGCCACTGGCGCTCCGTGTCTTTCCCCACGAAGCGAGCATTGTGCCTTGTGCTCGCGATCGGAGATGTGATGGGCACCGAGCACTTCTCCTTTGCCACCTTGGCCGCCACCGCAATTTCCTTTGCCAGATCCGGGAGGGACATCTTGGTCTTCGATGGAGGGTTCTCCACCTCCCCATCTTGTCTCTTCTTTAGCTTGCTGATCTTTTCCATCAAAGTTTCACTATCAAACTCCCAGTCTTCAGGGCTAACCTAGCCAATTTCCTCCCTATCCTCCTTGGAGAGCTTGTTGCGCTTGAACACACTAGGCGACGTAGGCGACCCAATGGGGGAGAGGTCCCATGATGAATCAGATGGGACGTCCACCACCGAAGGAGGTGCATTCTTTGGGGAGCTGATAACAGGAGATAGGTGCCTTAGATCAAAGATATCCGATGACTCAAGATTGGATCCATACTAGTTGAATGGAACTGGTTGCATGTTTGATCTAGGAGGGGCCGATGCCGGCTTGGACGATGATTGATAAATCAGAGAAGGCAACGAAACACTACTACTTACTGTCGAGGATTTGGCTTTGGGGTTGTTCTGCGATAGAGGCGGGAATAGCTTCAGGACGGGAGGTTGACTCTTCTATGCGATGGCAGGGGCAACCACAACCATGCCAGTTCCATCTCCCTGCTTGCTGGAAGCTCCTATCACCACGCCCTTGTCCTTAGCATTGTCTGACTCCCCCGTCCGTTTCTAGTGCCTGTCCATCGATGGGCTTTGATATTCGGTTCTCTCTTCCTATTCCTCATCATTCCTGTCCTTGGGATCAAGAGGGAGGGCCACGTTCTTCCGTATCCTTGGTGAATTCCACCTCAACGCCGATCTGGAAACCTTCTGAGTTGATGAATAGTAACACCTTCTTGGGCAATTTGTCAGGAGCCTGGGAGTGAAACAACATGCGAACAGGGACATCCTTGCTTGTGAGAGATTCGTCATCAACAATTCTTGGCCTCCTAATCATCTTAGTACCTTCCATCAGAAGCTTAGCTTTCCTCAAATAGTCTGGGACATCAAATAGTTTCACCCACACCTTGGAAAGGGAGAGGCAAGCCTACGGATTGACGCGCGCCTCGGCAAATAGCACGGCCACACTTCTAACAGGGAGCTTGATACCGCCTGTGTTCTTGTAGAGGTTCTTGCACAAGGTGAGGTTGGCCTTAGTTGGGAATCTCACCACAAAATTAGTATCTAAGAGGCGTCTCACCTGCCAATCCCAACTGTCTTCAACGAGCTCCTTCAAGTCCCTGGTCAACAAGTCATAGGTGAGGGTGTTATCTGCCGCAATCACCGAAGCAGCATGCGCCTGCCTCTCCGCGCCCACCAGCAGGACCGAGTCCTCCATTTCTAGACAATGGAATCCCACC
Organism: Avena eriantha; assembly: GCA_910589775.1. Lineage (NCBI taxonomy): Eukaryota > Viridiplantae > Streptophyta > Magnoliopsida > Poales > Poaceae > Avena > Avena eriantha. The sequence goes on along the minus strand of OU342743.1, from coordinate 518,589,078 downwards.
GCGTCCACCGCAAAGCCGTACCACTGAAGCACAAGGGTCTTGATCTGAGGCACCGTTGGCGGGGGAGGAGGAGAAGAAGGTGCATGTCCCTGCTTGTTGTCCATGGGGCACATCCCCGTAGTATGTCCCTCCACCTTGCACACTCCACATCTGGCCCTGAAAGAGAAGCCAGATTGGTAATGCCCCTCCCTAGAGCAGTTGTAGCAAGTAATACCACCTGTCCGCTCGCCCGACGCAGTCTCCGCCGCCTACATCTGCGAGGAGGACGGCTCCTTGGTGTTGGAAGCGGACTGACCAGGGGCCACTGCCCTTGCCCGTAACGCGGAGCTGAACTTGTTCACCCCCACTTTCTTGCGCTTCTGTCTATCTTGTCCCTAAGGAATGGAAGGCCCCTCCTCGAACCTTGCCTCGTCATCACGACGGTGAGGTTCCTCCCGTCACCACTCTTGTGCATGGTCGCGTTCCTAATCCCAATCCTTAGATATGTCCCTGTGCTGCCACTGCTCTTCCTCGAACTCAAGCCTTTGTCTCAGTTCCCTCTCGATCTGACGTGCTTCTTCCACCTCGAACTCGTCCTACGATCTCTTGCTCGACCCCCCACGCCCATGATCCATCGAGGAACCCGGAGAGGAAGGGGGAGAGGAGAAGATGTGGCAAGGGATCGAGGCGAAGAATCTGGTGCGGCGGAACCACTCACTCACGTCTGAGATGGGGGCGAGGTGAGAGAGAGAGTGAGATCTAGGGTTCCCTGGGGAACCCAGAACCACCTAAGTAGTGTCACAACCCCCTAGGTGGACTGCACGGATGGGCCAGAAGAACTGGATGGCCCACTGGGAGACACACTTGCCCCGAGCGTAGCTTCCACCGCAACCGCGCCCCTTACTGGGCCACTAACTATGCCCTGCGGCGCTGGGTCGACCAAAGTTGGGTCCACCACCATGGCCCACGATCCAGACACCGGCCCCATAGGCGGAACCCTCCTCTCTGGTCCCGCCACCGGCGAGGACGGGGGATACGCCTGCTCCTGCAGACCTGCCACTCTCCCACCACCGGGGCCAATCCCCGGCACGCCAGCACTCCGCGAGACTCCCACCGGAGATTGGCTGCCATCGCCCTGCAACTTGCCGAGAGAACTGGGGGCCACCCGCGCCGGGGGCCCCAAACTCTGGGCTGCCTGGCCGCGCCGAGGACCACGACCACCATGCGCAAACTTGGATCTCTTCCGCGCCGCCGCCGCCGAGCCCCGAGCTACCAGCTGCTAGGCAGGGTCGAGGAAGTCTCCCAGCGTCGCATGGAACGGAACAGATCTAGGATCCACGCTCCCCCCACCCTAGGGAGCAGGGAGATCTCGTCTTCCTCATCGGAGCTGTCCTCTCCCAGCGCCCAGAAGCGCGACCCACCTCTGCCCGCTGCCGCTGGCCGGGGGAGGGATGGGGAGAGACCCAGCACGGGCGCGAACCCTACCGTGGCCCCTTGTTCGCCATGGGCGGCGGGAGCGAGAGCGAGAGCGAAAGCCGCAACGGTCATCTCGCGAAGCTTCCACTCAGATGAGTTGCTGCTGAAGATCACAATTCTCTGCAGAAAGAACGGTGGCCATCATCAATTCTGTCATCGACTAATCAAAGCTCTTCTGTCTTGGGGGTTCAAGGAGAAGATGATTTCTATACACGCCGACATCAATCATCCCAAAACCACCACCGATCTAACTAGGGCATTCTTTTTTTCGCAAACTAGCACATACATCACCACACACAAAATAATTCTACTCCGATGCAAAGCAACAGCAGCATAACAAAAATATGCAAATCAGAATCAGGCGCCAAGCAACGCAGATACTGACTAAAGACATCCATTCATTCAGCAGATGTCTCCTTCACCAAAATATAAACAGGGAATTGCAACATTCCAGCAAAACCATAAGTAACCATCATCCATCAGGAATTGAGAATGTGAGGTATCAACATAAAATTTGTCGCAGAAGCAAGTTTGAACAAAGAAACAAATGCATGCTCTTTATTGAACCTTGTTTTGTGCCATCTCCACAGAGCGGATAACATACAATCGCAAATGTTACCTTCATGGATACAATCCTCAGAAGAAGGGATCACCAATCATACATGGTCAATCACAGGTATTTCTTTCCACACTCAGTAGATTAGATCAAGCAAACCAGGACAAGTACATGTAATTTTTTGACAGTTTGTTGCAAGACTAGGAAATATACAGAAGCATAGAACTGTAAACCCATAGTTCTTATAAATTGTCAATAAGTACAGCCTCAACATTGTATAAATAGTACTCTCTCCGCTCCATAATAATTGTCATTGAATTAGATGTATCTAGACATGTTTTAGTACTAGATACATCCACTTCAATGACACTTATTATGGATCAGATGGAGTACCACTAATTGTCAAACTTCATGCACTAACCAACTATTTCAAAAAACCGACCTGACGTGAAGGGCTAGGAAATCCATTTATACACTTCAACACTAATATGTATAATATATGCAGGTGCATTTACAAGTACAAACTGCAGTTGTACTTGAACATTTCCTAGGATTGCCTAGGGAGAAGCTGATGAGACCTACTAGGCTAGTAGTACTAGCCATATATACCAACTGCATCCAAGATTTGTCAAACCTCGATAAGGCCTTGTTTGGTACTAGTGTTTTTGTGGGGATTAACGGGGATAATCCCCAAGGGGATTGGGTGAAACCACCACCTTCACCCAAACCCCTCTAATCCCCACAAAACCCCAAACCACTAGGTATGGGCAGTGTATTGAATATTGGATAAAATACACTAGAACTTATGGGAAAGTGGGGATGAGCGTGGATTAAACTAGTCCAATACTTTAGAACCAAACATGTTTTTAACCATAGGTGGGGATTATCCCCTCTAATCCCCACAAATACACTAGTACCAAACAAGGCCTTAGGCGCACATGCATATGCTCAGAACAGTGACCGCAAAATTTTGTCAATACTCAGTGTCTTCACAAATCACAACAGAACATCACTAGTACAGCAAGTCAGACATTAAATGATAGATAAAACTAGTGGCTTAAATAATCTGACATGAGCACAAAAAAAATAAAAAAAATGATGTCAAGACTTAAGAAAGAATGATCATGAGATGTATCATAGTACAAGATTGGATCCAACAAAGGGTGTAATGAGAGGTAATGTGTCGATTTTAGCATTGTAACTGATCATGAACAAAAAATGTGCTAGGACGCCTGCTACATGCACTGAGAGCTTACAGCTTTCTGACTAGCTGCAATACCTGATACTAAAAAACTGAAGAACCACCAAAGATCAAAGTAAACTGACGTGGTTCTTTTCTTTTTCGTTTCTTCTGTTTCTTTTCTTTTCTTCTGGTCGCATGGATTATTAAGTGGGACAATTGTCATGTGCCTCCATCCTCAGGTTTTTACCTACTATGGACTCTTATGGCATATTGAAGGGATAGGAAATCCTGACAGAAAATGCAAGACGCAGCAGAATACAAGAAATAGGGGAATTGAGAATTTGAGATATCAACAGAAAAATTGTCGCAGAAGAAAGTTTGAACAAAGAAACAAATGCATGCTTTTTAAGTGAACCTTGTTTTGTGTCATGTATCGACAGAGCGTATATCATACAATCGCAAAAGTTACCTCCGCGGATGCAATACTCAGAAGAAGGGAATATAGTTTTAAGAAAAATTTAGGGATCAAGACTGTTGGAAGAGGAAATAAGCTTTCATTTCTTTTCTAGAGACATATTTCTCTTGTTCCATAGCACAAAAAATTATTACATGGCTACTGATTACCATGCTTACTGTTTCTTCTTGAAACTGCCAATTAGACATTTGAGGTGACATTTTCACAAAATCCCGACCAAAAATAGTACTCCCTCCGATCCATAATAAGTGTGGCTCATTTTGTACTAAGCTAGTACAAACTTTGTACTAGATGAGCGACACTTATTATGGATCGGAGGGAGTATCAATTCTCTTATTTCTATGTATGTGATCCTATGGCATTGATGCAGAGGATAGCTTTGCCCTCTTGGAAGCAGGAGAACAGGTCTGGTTGTCATTGTCATTGTCGCTGTTGATTGTTTCTGATGATCCTGGTGTTGTGCTATCATCACTCGTAAAGGTGGAGAATGAGGCTTCCAGCACACCAGAAGGGCTTGCACTGTTGTGTGTGTCCATCTTCGCTAGTGCCATCGCTTGCATCGCTTCACAGCATCTTGCAATATTTTCCTGCAAAAGCATTTTGACCAGATTTAAAAACTAATGTAATATAAGAATACATAATCTAGTTCTTATGGTAGAGATTACACACCTTATCTACTGGAATTTCATAACCTAAAAGAGCACTATCGAAGTCAAGAAGTTGGGATTCAGAAGCCCCTAAAAGAGCCGTGGCTGCTGCAATCTCAGAAGGTCTGAATTGAAGGAACTTCGTTGCTGTGAATAGAATAAGACAGGATCACATGATATATTTGATACTTAGTAGGGAAATTTTGCTACAGGACACCGTTATTTTCTGGCGTTTGCTAAAACACACCGCACAATTGTGTCTTCGCTAGGTACCATTACAATTTTGTGGCACATTTGTCAGAACACCCCGCATGGCTAAAAAGAGGAAGTTTGGCACATTTTCTTTAAACCCGGCAATAACATGGTCACCCAAGCAAAAGTGCTAAAACTTTCCATTTTTTGGCCACGTGGTGTGTTCTGGCAAATATGCCATAAAATTGTAATGGTACTTGGCAAAGACATAATCGAACAGTGTGTTTTAGCAAATGACAGAAAATAACGGTGTCCTGTAACAAATTTTCCCTTAAATTAACAATGTGGACGAGTCTTGGATTGATTCATAAGGCACTTAGTCGAACCTTTCAGAGCGTCGAGTATGAGCTCGGTGCACTGAGAGACCAGATCATAAGTTAGCGGCTTCCCCGCGTTGAACTTTTCAAGGAAGTGACCAATGTAAGAGAAGGGTGTCACAGATTGCATCCTCCATTTCAGGGTGTTGAGCACAAAAACCTCCATCTTCTGAATGGTATTTGCATTGAACACGTACTTGGCATCGCAAACCTGTGACACACCAGCAAAATCTTAGAAAATCCACGGAACAGTTGTTTAATTTCCTAAAAAGAGTGCAATGTCTTCTTGTCACCTGAAAGTCTATGGATTGGGGAACAACAGTCTCCTCCATCTTGGCAGCAAGGGATACACAAGCAACTGCCAGAAGCTGCTGCGTCCAGGGTGCATTGTTCTACATCAACAAGACACAAACATAAGCAATGATCTCCAATCAAACATATCCACCTGATGAACTTGATAATGAAACAAAGATTGTACAATTAATTAATCTTAGATTTCTTACAGGGAGTTGTTTTGAGGATAAGAACCTATCGAGATAGTTCACGGCAAGGTAAACACAGAGTGGTCCAAAACTGTAGCGAGCCTGAACCTGCAGCAACCAACACATAGAGGTAATGCAGTCAGTTTCAGTTACCATGAACAAACAAAATTGACTAAGTCAGGGAAAAGTAGAAGTAGTCAATGCTATATCTTGTACTAGAATGTAGAGCCTAAGAACTAGATAGAAACAGGTAATCACGAAAGCATCATAAATCCACGTGGAGATCAATATAATACAAAAAGAGAGAGAGAGAGAGAGAGAGAGAGAGAGAGAGAGAGAAGGCATTAGATATGTCATAAATGGAAATAGGCAGCAGATATGGTCTGATGATTTTCGTTTGTCACCTTGCAAATCCAAGCAATGGCGTCGGTCCTCCAGGAGAGCTCCAATCCTCCATTGTTCAACCTCTCCAGGTAAACCCTGGCTGCGGTTCCAGTCAGCTGTTCCCTCTCCTTGGCCATGAGCGACCCTACAAGCTCTCGCTCTCCAAGTGCAACCTGGCAAAGCCCGACAGATCAAGATCCCTCCCCCTCCCCGACACTGGTGCCTCATCGTCAAGGATGCTACCACTGTCCTCCCCACAGAAGAGGGAGAAGGGGGAAGAGGTGCCCAACACCATGGCAATGAAATGATGGTTTCTTCTTTCTTGGTCCTGTTTGGTAATCTATGTGCGCGTGAGAGGCGAAAGGAGCTGTGCTTATTGGAGACTGGAGATGGAGAGGAAGGCCTTTTTATAGAGGTTGGGGTATCAGTTTGGTGGACGAGCAGGCAACAAAAGGAAATCGTGTTTCCGGAGAAGATTTTGGGTCATGTCTACACACGCCACCAATTTACAGCCAAATTAATGGTGTTGCCTCATTTTATAACCATCAATTAGGGAATCATTGAACTATTTTCCTTGTATACATGTTTGCTAATTTCCTTGTACTTCTGTTTTTGGCATGTTATTTGTCAATATGGCCGTGTACTACTGTGTTATCCTGGTGGACTCTTATGCTTTTACGATGACATGCCTAGAGAGTCAGGTCTAGCTCACAAAACAAAATTGAAAAGGTAAAAGTTTTTTTTTACCCAGATAAAAAGCATTCACATTTCAGGATCAATGAGACGATGCGTCATTAAGAAGTGCTAACCAGGACAATGTGCTCTGAACTTGTTCCATGGAGGCAACTCATGGCAGGAAATGTCCTCATAATCTCATGTTAGTTTTTTTTTTGGGGGGGACATATTCACATTTTATCTTTCCCACGAAGAATTCGGGGCTATACAGGGAATCATGTTACTTTCAGCTCATTAAACGCATTATGCGAGTCGAAGCGCCATAAGTAGCATATCCATCACAGAGCAAAACAGCAAACATCCTCATGCACCTAGCTTTCATGGTATAGGTCTAACAATTTCCGCAAAAAACATCAGATCATGTGACTATTTGGATCCATGGACCATGGCGTGCCTTTGCGCTTCAAGTCCTAGTTCGCTTCATATTTTGGATCAGCCATCACAAAGTGGTATGCTGTGACCAGAACAAATATGAAGACTCCTAGGAAGTTGGTGAAGAAACCCAAGTCTTGATCGTTAAACATCTGTAAGAATGATAACGAGCAATATTGCTTTAGATCTCAAATCTGCAAATATATCAGTTCACGTTCTCTGAGAGTCAGCAGTTCACCAAAATGACGTAGGCAAAACGAGCTATGGTAAAAAAAAGATGAGGTAATAAAGGAAACAGATTCAAAAAGGGGAACAAGAACAAATGGACATATGGTTTACAACCTTCGATATATACAGTTCGAGGAGAAAGTTTACTAAGAGACCGTACAGGTTATTGCAATAAATCAGCCGCTAATCTCCATATGGTAATACATAATCTAACTATTCCAAGCTAATCATTAGGAATTGATATTTGAAATAGATAAGTTGGACTGCTGATCCACTCGAACACCGCTTCCAGGAGAAAGTTTACTAGGAGACAATAAAAGGTTATTGCAAGAAATCAGCCGCTAATCTCCATATGATAATACGTAATCAAACTATTCCAAGCTAATCATTAGGAACTGATATTTATAATGGATTTGTTGGACTGCCGATCCACTCGAACACAGTTAGCTCCTGAACAATGGCACATGCCCTCTATGGTTGATCGTCCTTCGCTATGAACTGGTTGCTGCAATGACGGAAGCAAAGTCCTAAAGGCGGGCATAAGGACTTTGATTCCTTGGTTGTTCCACTAATTTGGTTGATTTGCTGTACGTGGAGTGGCTGGGTTTCCGGAGGGGAGCTCCACAAGCTCAATTGGTGGCCACAAGAATCGATGCAGAGAATTCTGGTGTGAATCATATGGCCGTAGGTTGCATGAACCGTGAGGTTAGCCTTGTATTGTGTGATGTTTACATGAGGTGTTTGGCATTCGCTGCCCCTGGCCTCCACTCTTGCAACTATTGTATTTGCTTCTTCCCCTTGATGAAAACATAGGTGATTGCTTTGAATTGTCCAAATTACACAGAGAGGAATTGATCTTTAAAAATATGGATTCCTAACCAATCGAGGCTAACAGAAAGCAATCTAATGCAAAAGATAGTGCAATAAAAGTACTAGTTGCCAAATAAAAGTACAAGGTATATGTCCAGTTCATCCAAAATACAGAAAAAATAGGAACAAAACAAAGTCTAGCAAGCAATTTTCGTTACTTGCACACAAAAAAAATACACACACACGTTTTAATACTGTATCTTGAAACCAAAATTAGTACCATCGCGAGCACTTTGGAAGTAGCTTTTAGCTAGGAACAAACTAAAACAATTGAGAGAAAAAAGGCCAAAGAAGTCCAAATACAAAATGGATAGGGACTTTCATATTGTTTAACACATCATTTTATCAGCACTAGCGCTCCTAATTTTTTTTTATCAGAACCATATTTCAGTTGACCATTTTTTGCCTGGAACACTTAGGGTGTCATCCTAAGCATTTAAAGATGTACTACAGGTTTGCCACATGATATAACACCTCCAACCTTCAATTTACTCTAACCCATAGTATCAATTAGAGGGACACCCCATTTAGGTACTTCAAAATAGCATAAAAACAATTTTGCCTGCTCGATCCACAAATAATGTGTGTGCTTGTTTATCCCTTCTCCATTAAGATGAGTGTTGTGCGCGCCTCAGCGTCTTGTACCCCTACTTTCAAGGCTACATGCATCACCCCTCTTGCAATGAATCAATAGTAACCCGGACGGAGATGCCTTTACTAAGAAGGTAAACATTCACCCGACTTGGCAGATTTTATGAACATGAACAATTACAACTAACAGAGGAAGAATTTTACTAAGGGTAGCAATGAAGAAGACTACCTGGCAATAACTACTCATAACCACTCCAACTTTCCTTTACCAACCACACACAAAAATATACACACAGCAGCTAAAACACTTATGAGTTGTAGGCAGTTAAGCAACACTGCACCTGTCATGTTGCTTACTGCATGCATGTCAAAAGCATAGCCTAACTGGAGAGTGCAATGAGAAAAATGATGCCAAATTAAACAAATGGAGAAACACAGCACAAGATTCTGGAAAATTCACTACTTCTACCATGGTCCTGTCCAAACATTCAACCATAAATGAAGAACTACACCAAAAGAAATCAAGCAACGTAGTTGGCCAAAGAAATTACAAGTGTATAAATTAAGTTGTTGGTGACAATGTCAATGCAGATTAAAGTGGGGTGCAGCTTCGAAGTTTGAGTTCAAGTGCAAGGCTCCCTGACCTCTGCACCACATAAGGTGCAGAGCCAGCATAGTGGGATCACAAAAAACTAACTTCATAGACACAGCAAACTTGCACTCCTCACTAATTGTATCCTTGTTTTCATGTTGTACTACTAATTCATCACACAAGGAGAATAGTGGCAAGCCAATGAATTGTACAAGAAGATGACTGTGCAGGGAGATTTACTTGGTAAGAAAACATATGAGAAAAATAAATAATGAAAACCCTTTCAATTCTTATCTGAGGAGAAGAGAAACAGGAAAAGTTTTGTCCTCCTTTTAATCATGAAACTCCTGTAGACATACCAGAGCATTTTCAGGTCTTGCTGTTGTCCATCAAGTACCAAATATAAATTCATGTGTAAGCCATAACATGCAGGTATTGTCACAACCATGTAACAAAGTACAGATAGCAATGCCATGACAATAGTAGTAAACTGCAGCTTCCAGCTATCCTAAATTCACTTGTATCCAGGGAACATATGAAACGTGTTCTAGGAAATTGAACTATTTGAGCATCAGTTATGAACAAACAGACTTGTTTTTCACACTAGGTCCATAAAATGATGCATGTAGTAATGTAACTGTCATGTGGGTTGGTCACCCACACGCCGGGTCTAGCCGACTCTAATCAAGGGATATAATCCCTGATATCTTTTAAGTTACAAATAAATATCGTTCAAATTGGAAGTAACTAATCAGAGATAAGATATCCCTTAGCTCAGCCTTGTGCTAATAAGAGAGAAGATATTTTTGTTAAAGATGAGGTTTGTTGAGATTCGATTGCTAGGGACAGTTCTATAGAAGCAGCCTTGGTGCATCTATTTTCATTAAGCAAAAAGAATTAGAATATATCTCCTGTCTACTTCGTCCTCCCAATGCCTGACTTAGTGATCTAGACCCTCTCCCCCATACAGGCGCGCCGCTGGGCCATCCTCCTGGCAGTATTTACCCTCACGAACCCTAGTTCATGCCAATAACTCACAGAAGCAATAATATGCATAAACATATATGGCAAGAATTACTCTTCCATAATGTGGTTCACAAGAACAAGATAACCCATTATTTTCTTTGTGCCTTTTAACAAAGTTTTCCAGTAGTGAACTACCCATCTCAGTGTTACAAGCTAGTAACTACAGCCTATTTCAGGTGACCAAATTAAAGTAAACTGATAATTGCTATACATTGAACCCTCAGATGTTCAAGCATTTATACTGATACATGGGCCATATAAACAGAACTCTCTGTCATCTATTTCATGCTATATTTGCCAGGAAATTTCTCCACAGACACCAGAAAACTAGATACAGAATTATCAGCGGTCGTACTCTTTTTTTTTCTTTTCTTATTGAACATGCATCCGGAAGCATGTACGACAAAAAGATAATGGGCACCTAAAACTTCGCTATGGAATTACCGTATTGCAAACAGTCTGTTACAATGTTTTCTGGTACAAAAGACAGCCATCCCAATGCTTCTCACTACCACTAGGCTAGCCGCCACTATAGTTAGGTCAGGTGGACACACAAATGGCGAACAAAACCAAGTCTTGCCACGCATTCAACTCACAATGGATCACACTGAAAAGGGGGCTAACCTAAATTTTAGCATACGTCCCCGGACTCCTCGTCTGTTCCGTGCTACATCTGCCAGAAAATTCCAGCACGCACGGCCGCTGGCGGGCTCTTGAATGTATCACAGGACTAGGATCTCCTGCTGCGAGTCACACACATCCATGAACCAGACACGCGCAAGGTGCTACTCGATTCAAATACACGCTCGAAGAAAATTACAACACTATGTTGAGGCCATTGATTTGCACAGGTCCAAACATTTCTTTTACCGATAAATGGAGGCGGCAAGAAAATCAAGAAATTCGAAACGGTTCCTGCCAATGATAGAGCAGACCTTCGGTTGGCGAGGGGCAAAAGATGAGTTATCTACCTTGGATGCGCAGATGGCGGATCTCGCGGCCTCCCCTTCTCGTCTCCCCTCGTCGGCGTCGCTACATAGAGGGACAGCTCGTGTGTACAACTGAGTTGGGCCTGTCTAGATGTCGTGTATTTCGGCTACTGCTGATGAGGTAATAGCCTATTGGGAGAATCGTCCTCGGCCTATGAGTTTGATGGGCTGCAGCCAGCAGGACATCCCTACTCTTAGCCTGCAGGAACAGAATGGAACAGAGGGAATATAAAATATTTCATGTGCTCTGAAATTAGATACGATGAAAGCCTATGATCATGTTGAGTGAAGTTATTTGGAAGCTATCATAATAAAGATGCGTTTTAAACAAAGCTGGACTAATATTGTTATCCTCTTTCTCTTTTTCGGTTGTTTTTAATGGAGAGAAATTGGAGGGGTTCAAACCTACATGTGGTATCTGTCAGGGAGATCCTATATCATCATAGTTGTTTTCGTTCAGTGTGCGGATCTAGACTAGGGTTTGTTTGGTGGCATCAGTTGTAATGCTCGCCTAGTGGCCTTGGCCATGTACCGTCTTGAGTGAGTTTTGTGTGCGCCCTTCGGCGGATGTGTATATTTTATACAAAAATCTCTTTTTCTATCAATGAATCGAAACGCAAGGCTTTTGAGTTTTCGTGAAAAAAAGTTGTTTTCGTTGGCAGCATAGGACCTTCATGCCTCCTTGACCATTGAAGTCGGTCAACACTCCTTAGCAGCATTAAGGTGGCTTCATCGCCACACCGGTGAACCATTTACTTTCTGGATATGCCAGTCTACTGTTTTTTAAACTACAAGTGAAGGTGTTAGGAAATCTTGTATTCTCTAGAGATTTATTGTCAAGCATTGCGTAAACCGTGCTAAATCTTAAATATATTTCAGTGTTGCTCCCAAATGATCAGAGATGACATCAAGGCAAAGCTGGAGATTATGAACGAGACTTTTCCTGATAAATACCTAGGCATGCCATCTGGGTAGTTCGAAGAGTGGTGCTTTCAAATATCTGAAAGATAGAATTTTGCACAAGTACATGTATTGATAGAAAAGATTTTGTCAGCAGGAGAGAAGGAAATCCTTATTAAATCAATTGCTCAAGCGGTAACTGTTTATTCCATGGCGTGTTTCAAGCTACCTAGGGGACTCTATCAACATATCAATATTTTGATTAGACAATTTTGGTGGGTAAAAAGCTAGGAAAAGAGGAAACCTAGCAGGGTCTCAAGGGAGGAGATGAGAAAACCTAAGTGCATTGGAGGCCTTGGGTTCCATGATATCGAACTATTTAACCTGGATCTTCTAGCTCGACAGGGGTGGAATATTCTGCAGGATCAATCCACACTTAGTGCTAGAATACTAAAGGCGGTGTACTTCCATACAATGTCATTCATGATTGCACAATTGGGATCTTAACCATATGAGATTTGGAGATCATTACTTGATGACCAAGATGTCCTCGCTCAGGGTCTTGTGAGATGCATTGGATATGGTACCTGTATGAGTATTTGGATAGACAATTGGATCCCCATGATTTCATGCTTAGACCACTTACATGTATCTCTAGTGATCTGCCTCAACTAGTCTCTGAATTAACCAATGCACCAATGAGACCATGGAATGTGCAGAAAATTGATAGATGTTTCATCTTGATAGAGGCGGAGGTTTTATCAAAGGAATCCCGTAATGTACAAGAACATTGGCTAACTTCTAGTCCTAGCATTATGATAAGAGAGGTAGTTTACAGTGCGGTGATGAGTGCATTTTTTAGCATAGTTATCTTATGTTTTTGCATAAGTAGTGATAGAATTTTGGTATTTTTTTCCGTGCTCGCGTGCACCTTTTATGCTTGTTTCACGAGGATCCTAGAATTGAAGGAGTTGATGAACAAATCACTTGAACAATCATTTTTGACACAAATATGCTAATTGGAGGCCATTAAAGCCTTCCAAACGATTATTCTTACACCTGGGAGGAGAGCCAAAGAGAAAACCATTCAAGAGAAGGGTTCAGGGGATTTAATGACCATAGGTACTACGGGGACGTGGCCGTACCGCCCGTCCATACCATGCGCCGCCAAATCCGCCTCATCAAATACTTTCACCCTGTGTAGACAGATCTGAGATCTAACATTCAGAGACACCACAAACTCGCAAAAACATCAGCTCTAAAAGGGATCTTGAGGGGGAACTTGCAGAAGGGCATCCATCCTCACCATATGAAGATCATTAGAGGCCTAGGAATCATCCTCATCATCACTCTCTGTATTTCCATCATCACCAACATCCCCTTCATCTCATTTGCATTCATCTTGTTGTGTTTCCTAAACCTTGTTGTGGATTTGCACAAGTATTCATATATCCATTTGTATTACATGCAAACTATCATGATGATGTTTATTACCTCCATGTGTGAGTAGTTTCCCCTATTCTTAGGGAGATGGAGAAACCCTATCAACGATATGAATTGAAATGAAGATGATCTATAACTTTAGTTTATAAGTATGTGTTAGTTATCTCTTTTGATGTTATGTGAATGTCAAACACATAAAATTTTCCCTTTGGGACTTGATAGGGAACACCATTGGTCATGTGGTGGTGTGAAAGAGTTAAATGACACGTCAGTTGGATCATCTTTCATGTGGTCAGTGGGGACATGATGGCCCAAAATATCGAGCTCGTTAGGGAACCCCAAGAGGAAGATATGATGAGCACATCGGTAAGTTTTCCCTCAGTTATGAAACCAAGGTTATCAATCCAGTAGGAGCAAGGAAACACCTCCAAGGTGTTGCTAGTTGGACTTTGGCAGGGCGCACTACCGGCGTCAGCAGCAACGTGGAAACCTGCACAACACAACCACAGAACTTTGCCCCCAACTTACAGTGAGGTTGTCAATCTCACCGGTTTTGCTGAAAACAAAGGATTAAACGTATTGTGTGGAAGAAAGTAATATTTGCAGAAAGTAAACAGAAAGCAGTAAACAGTTTTAGATTGATGGTAAAAGAATGGACCGGGGTCCATAGTTCACTAGTGGTGGCTCTCCTTAAGGTAGATGACATGTTGGGTGAACAAATTACAGCGAGGAAATTGACAAACATCGAGAAATAAATCATGCATATACTACTCATCTTGACTCCTTTGAGATTTTATTGGGCATTACAACATTATACATAGACCGTAATCCAACTGCATCTATGACTAATAATCCACCTTCAGGTTATCATCCGAACCCCCTCTAGTATTAAGTTACAAGCAACAGATAATTGCATTACGCATTGCGTGTAAAGTAAACAATACGATTGTTCTACGAATAAAGGATTGTTGTTTTCTCCCTAATAGCAACAACACATCTAGTACCTTAGAGATTTCTGTCACTTCCCTAGATTACTAGAGGCATGAACCCACTATCGAGCATAAATACTAACTCTTGGAGTTGCTAGCATCTACTTGGCCAAGATAGCTACTAACAACGGAAAGCATGCAAGATCACAAATAACAAAGACATGATAGAATCAATAATCAATCTGAAATAGCATCTCAATATCCATCGGATGCCCGCAAACACAACATGTAGAATTACAAATAGATGATCTTGATCATGAACGGAGCTCACAAGATCTAAACATGATAGCACAAAGGAGAAGAACCAGCCATCTAGCTACTACATGGACCCGTAGTCCAAGGATGAACTACTCACGCATCACACCAAAGGCTTGCATGGTGATGAAGAAGGCCTCTAGGGTGAATTCTCCCCTCTAGAAGGGTGCCGGGAAGACCTTCAGATCCCTCCCAATCTAGGGATGGAGATGACGACATCTACAGACTCTTTCATGGAATTTTTATTGGGTACTTAGGGTTTCTGTATCGGAGGCGATATATAGGAGAAAGGGGAGGCTGAGGGGTGCCCTAGGCGGCCACAACACCCCCTGGCGCGGACCAGGCCTGGCCGCGTGGCCAGGTGGTGTGGCGGCCCTGTGGCCCCTCTCCGTCTCGTATTCTGGCTCCGTGTCCCCCTTGGTAAAAAACTGACTTTGGCTTTTGTCCCGTCCAATTCCTTAAATATTCATTTTCTGACTTTCCTGGAACCAAAAACAGTAGAAAACAGGCAGTTGGCATTGTGGCTCTTTTAATAGGTTAGTCCAAGAAAGTGTATAGAAAGTACTCCAAAGTGTGGACAAAACATAAGAAAGTAGATAAAACCAAGCATGGAACATCAAAAATTATGGATACGTTAGCAACGTATCAACATCCCCAAGCTTAACTCCTGCTCATCCTCGAGTAGGTAAGTGATAAAAAGAAAGAATAATTTTTTAGGTGACATGCACCATCATAAACTTGATCAAAGTATTTGTAAAACAATGATAGCTGGGATCATAGTACTTCAACATAACATGAAAGATAAAGTTCTAACAATAAGACAAAACAACTATGTTGCAACATAAAACGGCACAAACAAAAGATTCATGAATAGCAATGCTTTGCAAGACATTTGTTTGTTTCACATAAATAAAACATAGCATAGTGGCATTCATCTTGTCTCTCATAGTGTAGCAAATATAAATGCATAGGACACCTTCAAAGTTCATAAGAGTGACTAGATGCAAATAGTTTAAAACAAGCAATATCAAAGCTATGCATAAATCAACAAGTCTTGGGACAATGCACATAGAACTAAGAATGGCCACTATGCTATCAAAGTAGGTGCATAAAGATAGAAGGTGGAGACTCAACATAAAAGTTAAAGAAAGGCCTTCATAGAAGGAAGTAGGGATTCAAGTTTCATAAAGAGCTTCCAAAAATTATGGTACTTATTAGCTTTCGGCTCTCATTGCCCCTATCATAAGCATCTTTAGGTGATTAAGGTTAAAGTGACCCAACTAAGAGGATATGTTTGACAAGTTATAAGCTGAAATCTCATAACCCTTACTTAGAAAGACCGAACCTTATGCTACTCAAGTTTAGTCATAAGTAAGCTCTTGTGATTGTAAGTACATATGTATCATAGAGAACCGCCAACGGGGTACCCCTTGCACATGATACAGGAGCTATCCCATAATCAAAATGACAAGGCAAGCAGACAATGAGCATCTCAGTGATCTTTTTATTTGCTATTTGCATAGGTTTTTATTGAGGATGCTTCATAGAGTGCTCATTATGGTTATGCTGCAAGTTTCCACCATGATTAGTCATGGCTTTGGCTAGCGGCCCAGGCGTTTCTGTAACACAAATACAAACTCTATGATCTTACAAGTTCCCCTTTTATTTCACACCGCCGGGATCCATAAGCAAAAGAACATGATATCAACTAGGTACAATGTACAAGTGCAATGTTGAAAGCGTTCTCCATGATACATGGTTCCGCTAACTTCAACTTATAAAGTGCAAGCATATACGCAACAAAGATGGACGCAATGGTTCAAGTTTATTAAGTGCAAGAAAGTAAAGTGTGTCATCAAGTTCGTGAGAGCTTTAATCACTAGTTTTCTCATAACAAGTTTAATTCGAAAGGTAGATAAAAACATGAATATACTTGGAATAGCAAATGCTAATAGGTAGGTATGGTGGACTCTTTGGAATAACTTGGTTTTGGGAATTGGATGCATGAGTAGAACTCATACTTGGTTATGGAGGCTAGCAAAAGGCTGGGAGGGACCAACTAAGAGAGCAATAATGGCCATAATCATGCAGAGTGAGAAAACATCATTAGTCAAAGCATAAAGTGATATTACAAGTCGAAAACTAAAGGATCATAAAGGCTATGGTGACTTGGAATAGTCATAACATGGTGTGAGCATGCGCCAAGTCAACCCAAATAAAGCATCAAAGGAGAATACCACAATGCTATGCTTTAATGTGCTAAAACAACGCATGATTCTTCAAAGGCACATTAAGCAATCTCAATTGTTTATAACATGTCATGCCACAGCAAAGATCACTAAGCATAAAACCAAAACAATATCAAGCACGGCATGACAAAGCATAGGCCACAGTCAAAAACAAGCTCCTTTTACCACTTAAGCATGAACTTTTCTACTCTTTTCCAATCCAAACCAAACTATTTGAAAACCAATGCATGAAAGAGGGGGTCCAACCAATTTATTCAGCAAACTAAGAAAACCAAGCAAACGAAAACTAAAACGAAAAACGAAAAAGAAGACGCTCCAAGAACAACACAACTGTGCATGAAACAATAAAAATGTGGCATCCCTAAGCTTGATCTTTAGTTCATTCTTCATCTCATTACATTATTCTCTCCATACACCTAAAAATTTTCCTTCATACAAAACTTCACACAATCTTTATTACCAACATTAGTGCACTCAAGATAATAAGTCTTTGGGTTCAGTTTCAACACCAATAAAACTTCCATTAAAACACAAGCTACTGTAGCACTTCCCTCAAAAAGCTCAATTCCCCAAAAGAACTCAAAAAGGAACCAGCAAGAAGCAAATGCAAATAATGGCAGAAATCTGTCAAAACAGACCAGCAGGTAAAATCCAATTTTTTCGAAGACCTTCTGTTGCTCAAATCAAACAGTGTTGAACTAACGAAAGTTAGATAACAACCTGGGGCAGAAGCACAAATATTCATGCCTCAAAACAACGTACAGAGATTTTACACGAATATTTATGGTGAAGCACAGAAATCTGTTTCGGTACAACAACTTTCCCAATCATTACTTCTCTCTCATTAGAGGTTACTCTTGGCACAAAAAGCAAATAAAAAGGATAATGAGCGGTTATTACAGAGGTAATAACTTCCAAGACTCATCTAAAACTTTTGGATTACCTCCCAATAAGTACTTTTCTTTAACGCCTTTAAGTTAGGCATAAGAAGCAAGAAAAGCATCAAGTGTTCTCAAATGAAGAAGAATTAAAACCAAATTTCTTGCCCTTTCCTCTCTTACTTTTATTCTTAACCTTGGGGAACATATGATTGCTTGGTGGAGAAGCAAAGTGCATGGTGCCCTTTTCCACATCTATTATTGCTCCAAGGAGTTTCAATAGGGATCTTCCAAGTGTAATTTGTCCTTTTCCTACACATTCAATAACAAGATAATCAGTAGAAACCATTTTCCCTAGGATCTTTGTAAACACTCCTTCAGCTATTCCAATGGGTAATATTGTGGCGTTATTAGCAAGAAATATTTATTCTCCTCCTTCAGAAAGCCCCCAAAGATTCAAAGATTCATAGATATCTTTAGGCATAAGACAGAATTTAGACATGATATCACAGTGAGCATGAAAAGTTTCATTATTTATAACAATCTTCATTGTGGGGAGCCACTTTGATGGTTTAGAATTTATTGGAACGTAGTCATGGTGCTCTCTAAGTGTATTATAGCAATCATTTAAACTAGCAGTGCTAGTCTCAAGAGTATTCAATCTAGCAAATATGTTTATGAAGGAAGAATCAGATTTGCTAGGCAAGTTGTAAGTAAAGACCAACTTCTTTATGGCATTAAAAGCATCATCCTTATTGCATTGGAGGAAATCTCCTCCTACTACAGCATCCAAAGCATATCTATGGCAAAGAGCAATTCCAAGGTAAAAGCTGCTAAGGAACAAGCTTTGAGTCATTTTAGGTTCAGTTTTTTCATGTAGATCAGAGATTCTAGATCAAGCTTCTTTGAAACTCTCTTCAATTCCTTGTTTAAAAGTGAAAATCATTTCCTCAGGTGACATAGCGATTCGAGCAATGCTAGACATAATGGCAACTTTAAGATAGGAACTAATAATAATTTTTTTGTGTGTTTTTAATAAAGAAAGCAAACTAGTAAAACTAATTTTTTGTGTTTTTGATAAAGAAACAAGCAAACAAAGCAAAAGTGTGGAATTTTGATCAGGTACTTAGGGTTTCTGTATCAGAGGCGATATATAGGCGAAAGGGGAGGCCGAGGGGGTGCCCTAGGCGGCCACACCACCCCCTGGTGCGGGTCAGGCCTGGTCGCGTAGGCAGGTGGTGTGGCGGACCTCTGGCCCCTCTCTGTCTTGTATTCTGGCTCCATATCCCCCTCGGTGAAAAACTGACTTTGGATTTTGTCCCGTCCAATTCCGAGAATATTCGTTTTCTGACTTTCTTGGAACCAAAAACAGCAGAAAATAGACAGCTGGCACTGTGGCTCTTGTTAATAGGTTAGTCCAAGAAAGTGTATAGAAAGTACTCCAAAGTGTGGACAAAACATAAGAAAGTAGATAAAACCAAGCATGGAACATCAAAAATTATGGATACGTTAGCAACGTATCAGGACAGAATGGGATTCACAAAGCCCATGTCCATGACCATGGGGTTAACCCTTAATAGCTAGTGGATTAGGCTGGCTAGCCTTTGATTGCTGATGTGGTTTTCAGGGATGAAATATCATGTGGTTGTTTGTGATCATGTGTAAGGGTGCATTGCCCCTATGTGTGGTTTTGGTAATTAGTGAAAATCCCTATGGACTAATGTTTCCATTGAGTTTTATATGAAGGAATATTTCATAGGTAATGCTTATAGTCCATGTGTTAGATTCAAGTATGAATGCCATGAAGATAAAAGTATACCTTGATTATTGGCATCAAGATCATCAATTTGAAGAGAAGAATATGATATAATCAAAAAGAAATGAAAATGGAGTTATTCTGTGGAACTCAATTTATCCATGCTCTAGCTTATGTGTTAAGAAATGGATGTTCAAGATCTCGAGAGTTTCATCTCAAGAGAAGAATTCAATATTTGGCTCTAAGTCAGCATCATGATAGTCTTAGTGAGCTATGGGTGACTAAGATTTAGAGCATGCTATCAAATGAAGAGTTCTGTATGTACCTCAAGATATTGATATATAACATGAGAAGATACATAGTTCACCAATACAAAGGGTGAAGATTGGATTCAAGTTGGTTAACACATGAAGCATAAAAATGTACCACATGGGATCTTGTGGTATGGTGAGCTTCATCAAATATTCTTCATGAAATAACCCATTATATATATGTGCCTTTTTGTTTTCTATGTGAGTTAGGTATCTTTCCATGGGCATGCATCAAAAGTAAAGATTTCATATATCCCGTAGAGGATGGCATCAAGTGCAAGTTCAATATAAGAATCTCAAGAAGATCATACACTTAAATCTTGTTGTACATTTGGTGATAATTGACATGTGAAGATGTGTCTTAATGAAGCTATCCCATAATGGTGTATGGGGAGAAAATTATGAGTCTTCACGAAGCAACAATGATCAAGTGAAGCATTTCGGATTAAATGGAGCTTGAAGAATTGTCATCAAGATCAAGCGGGATGTGCAAGACAAAGGTATGTACTTGCAAGGTTTTCCTTTTAATAGTCTCAAGTTGTTTTTGGGATACAGGGTTATACGATAGATATCATCACTATCAAGAGGGGCTTTCAGTTGAGTAACTTGATCACATTGTTATAGGGAGCTCAATCCTTTGCATACTTTGCATCCCCTATTTTGTTTCTTATTGGTGTTTATCCATGTGAGGTTCTTGATCTTGTTTCTATCTCTTTGACAAGTACATGTTTCATCGAAAATGGAATTCATATGCATCTTCTATTGCGTTTTGAGTTTGGAGGTTTTATCGCTTCATAATTTAGGGATGATTCATACCTCTCCTCATTTGGTATTATACCTCTTGCTCTTCCTTGGGTTTTATAGTCTTTATTAGATAGAGATTGTTCTTAGATTTTCAAAAATCCCAAGTTTGCTCAAAACGGAGTTTGTATGCAAAACTTATTGCCTTTTTGGTGAATATTGTTGGCTGCCTGTTGTGGATCCGGTTTCACCAGAGCTGGAACTGGGATGGTCGGTCCGAATTGACCCAAAACCAAATCTATACCGACTCGGGGTCTTGTACATATCCGGCTTAGTCCGTTCCTTGGTCCAGTTGACCGAGAGTTTTGGTCCAGGGTCCGGTTTGACCCACCAGTCATATTTGGCTTTGCCTACAAAAGGGATTTCTTCCCCAACAGTTTTTAGGGTTCTTGAGCATGTTTTTGACCTCCATTGTTGATCCTCTTGAGTTTTCTTATTCCCCTATCCCTTCTATGATTGTTACATCTTTTTTGAGGGCTTTAAAAGAGGAGATCTAGATCTGCAATCCCCACCAATAGATTCCCCCTCTAAGTGAGGGGAACCAATTG
The DNA here is from genome assembly GCA_910589775.1 of Avena eriantha. Classification (NCBI taxonomy): domain Eukaryota; kingdom Viridiplantae; phylum Streptophyta; class Magnoliopsida; order Poales; family Poaceae; genus Avena; species Avena eriantha. The sequence goes on along the minus strand of OU342743.1, from coordinate 518,567,794 downwards.
GATCTAGATCTTGGAGTCATTGGTTGATTTTCACCATTGTTCTTCCACTCTAATTCCTCCCTAGCACTTGTTGCTTTGGTGGGATTTGAGTGTGAAGGATTTTAATACCTTTGATGTTATTGCTTTGCATTCTTGCATAAGTGTTGAGCTCTCCATTATGATTTGTTCGAGTGAGAGACTATGAGCTTATTACTCTTGGAGGTCACCTCCTAGTTGGCTTGGAGGTTGGTGCCAGGGTGTCCTCTTCGTGGAAGATTGTGAAGAGGCCCGGGCTTTCCTTCAAGGAGCTTATGAAGTGGGTGTGGAGCTTGCCATCTCCAAAGTGGAGGAAAAGCTATCCTTAAGAAAAGTTGTTATTCCTTCAACACGATAGCCTCGGAGAATAACGTGCCCTTCGTGATGGGGATAAATCCTTCGTGGGATCTCACTCCTCTCCAACGTGATGTACCTTCACCCAAGGAAGGGAACACGAGAATATATCATCTCTGTGTTCCTCGGTGATGTCTATACCCGAGTTTACTTTTCTTGTGATAGCCATCGACTTTGGACTACTTATATCTTGCTTATCACTTGTGACATATATATCATGTGTTATCTTTCATCTTAACTTTTTGTTGGTGCACTTAGTTGAACCTAGCTTATTTAGATTTTGTGCTTGTGAAATAAACATTAGTTTAATTTCACATTCTTTCAAGCCAAAACCGTAATAGTTTTTTAATTGCCTATTCAACCCCCTCTAGGAGACATCTCTATCCTTTCATCATGTTATTTGGAGATCATCCCATACGTACACATAAAGAAATACATAGATATATCATAATCATGATCAACTCAATTGGTAGTGTCGAATCCAACACTCCCTAAGAATGTTTTAGACCTATTGCAGTTTCATATCATTTACATCACAAGTGTCACTCTATTTACATTCTCTAGTTTAATATCATTTTACTCGCAATCATTAACACTCTTGCTTGGAATGCAAGACAACTTGCGGGTACTCTTTGGTTAATAGTAACAAGGGGTATAAAGACCTCTCCCAATATCTCTCTGTGTGATGAGGGTTAACCTCGGCGATGCCCATGGTTATAGACTTAGTGTTTCGTGGAAAGGAGAATTATAGGGATTTCATTGGCTTAAGAGACAAACAAGGGAGGCGATTTCCCTAGGTTCAGGCCCTCGTAGAGGAAACCCTACTTCCTGCTTGTATTTTTGTATTATCATTGGAGAGTACAAACTCATTGAGTCGACTAGATGCGATCTTGCCGAGAGAGAGAAAGGCGTGTGTATTGTAAGATTAGATGCCCCCCTCAGTTGTTCCCTCCTAGCATTTATATATGAGGAGGCTAGGTCTCAGGTACCGATACGAGTTGGTTACAAGTTAGAGTTTGGATGTAATCTAGTCTTGGACTTTCCTTGTCTTGTTCCGCTAGGAGTCCGTGTCCTTGTAGGCTTCGTATCTATCGAATCATCATGGGTTTTATGAATCTTTGATATATCTTCGAGTGGGACTTTTGTTGAACCGCACCATATATGCCAATAGTGGGCACCCAAAGGGTTATGCCCATGTCAGTAGCCCCCGAGGCTATGTTCGGATACTTGCATCCGACCATAGGATCATAGTCCCCTTTAATATGCCTAGAAGGTGAACTCGAAGATTTCTTCAAATGCGTGAATTTCTTGACTGCCTTGTTTGGCTGATCCAATGACTAAAGTTGTCTTGTTCTTGAAGTGATGTTTGCATTTTGATCGGGTGCTCCCGATGGGAGTAAACATTGGGTCTACACTCAAGTAGGCTCAAGGTTATTCTTCCGTCGACTTTGTTGGAGGATTTTTCTATCGGGTGCACGACCAGCGCTCCCGATGGGAGTAACCCCCCGAGACTATGTTCGGATCATAGGCTTGAATTTTAATCTTCTTGTAGATTTCCTTCTATGTTGACTCTGTAGGTGGATTTTTCTATTAGGTAGGAAAACTGTAAGTTCAATAAGTTTGTCATAGGGATTCTGGTATAACGAGTCTGGTGCATCTGACGGATCAGGAAATAGTTAATTTCTCTTGGACAAAAACCACGTGAACCTACATCAAGCTCAAGTCCCCGGATTCGAACCTAGTATATGCTGGTGTAATTCAGCTCAGGCCGCTAAGGTCTTATCGAGTACTGAATTCTAGTTTTTTTGTTTCGGGTACCCAACGCGTCTGTCGGGATTTTTCATCGTATCGTGGATACGAAAAATTACTAGCAGAGCATATTCGGGTCCGATTACTAGGCCTCACAGGACAGATCCTGGGGTCTTACCTTCATGTTGAGAGACATGACATTCTGACATTTTATCGCGGTGGACACGGTCTGAGAATTTTTTATATTTTATCGACTCTGTAGGGGGGTTTTTCTTTTCTATCGGGTAGGCAAAGATGATCTTCATCCGAGGAGGTTCTCTACTGAGGTCTTGTTTGTAGTGGTGTAAATTAACTTTGTCAACTCCATTGGAGGATATATTTTCTATCGTGTGTGCGGCCAGCACTCCCGATGGGAGTAGCCCCCGAGGCTATGTTTGAATGCTTGCATCCGAGCATAGGCTTAGAGATCTTCATCCGAGAAGATTCTCTACTCGGGTCTTGGCGTAAATTGATGTGACTGGTGTTAGTCGACTCCGTTGGAGGACCCAAAAAAATAGCTCGATGTAGCCAATATTCTTGTAAGATGCAAGAAATATAAGGAATAGTGAATTACATGTATCTTGTAAAGAATATGTGCCTTTTTAGTCTGTCATAACATTTTCTAGTGCCATTGCACTCGACACTTTTGTATTGTAACGTGCGACCTTTTTGTTAGCCTGATGCCCTTAGTCTCAGTACCTTGCCGACCTATCAGTTGGACTGCAACTGGGTCGGAGTTTTCAAGGATTCGACATTCAGGCAGAGTCAGCTACTCAGGCAGTCGCGTATGAGGTGCTCGAGTGCACGGAGTCGATGACACTTAGGTTACTCGAAAAGGGCGCAACCCCTGAGTGTTTCGAGTGCGAGTTACAAAAGAATTAACTCTAGATAGAGAAAAACTTAGCTTTATTGGTAGTTGCCACGGATGAAGTCGATGCGGCCGTGGACGAAGTTGACGCGGTGGGGGGTCGCGTGGTGGAAAAAATCGATGCGACAGCAGGATGCCGGAACCTAAGATTTTATCAGGTCACCGGAGCCAAAGATTTTGGCGGGTCGTCACAGCCGAAGATTTTAGCGAGTCATCGCTACCAAAGATTTTGGCGTGTTTCCGTGGCCAAAGATTGTGGTGGGTCACACAGCAGAGTCGGTGTAACCCTCGGGTGTAGAATCGGCGTGGGCGTGGTTGACGGAGTCGCGCGATGGACATGGAGTCGACACAGTAGCAGGTTGGTGGAGCCCCCGTGTGTGGTCAATGGGTCGCGGGAGACGATACAACTGGCGGGTCATGGTTGCAGAAACCGATGCGACAGGTTCCTGGACGGAGTCGATGTAGTGGACTAGAGTCGCGTGGCGGATGGAGTCAAAGTGGTAGCGGGTTGGCGCAACGGCGAATCTTCAGGTCTCAGTCATCCGGAATTGATGCAGCGTGGCTAAAACGGCGAGTCGAGGGTCCGCCCAGATGTCGATGCTTGTCGTTCTGTCGATTGCACATTTGCAATTTGATTAATTAACCTCGTAAACATAGACATCCAATAATTAGTAGACATAATAATAAGAAATAAAGAGTAGTAGAGAGAGTATTTGCATGCCGATCCGTGGTTGTACGGCTCTTTCCCACAACAAAATAATAGGCATCTTTAGTTGACTTGATCCGTGTCTTGGATTTTGTTTTTTCGAGTACCCAACTTAGCATGTATTCTTGTTGTGCATCCGATGTCTCAACCAGCATGCGATGTCCACATTGCTTCATGCCTCTGCTTTTTTCTTCTTATTGCAACTCATGTACGATTGAGAGTGCTGCTGCGTACGGAAAGTCTGCTTGTAGCTGATATTGTTGCTAGAACTGTCGCATGGTCTTCTCATGTCCTTGTAATTTCCTTGTCGATCTGTACTTCCAACGTGACTTATTTTCTTTTTTAATTAGTGGTTGCTGCATCGGGACTTGACCAAGAAACCTCATGTGATAGCTTGTGGAGTCGTGGTGGCCACCGCAACGTGTGATACTTTTTCTCTTGGTACTTGGTCTGGATCCAAATTAGCTAGCACACGGTAGACGCGCGTGTCGCGTTCTCTTCAATCTTGCAAAAACCGGCCAGCTGAGAGAAGAGGCCGTGCTGATGTCGAGCCCTGGGCATATTTGTGTAGATATAGTTCACGGTAGATTTGAAACAGTCTACAACAAAGTCGAAATAGTCTTGTTGAGCTCGGAGTCGAGACTTTTATCGGGTTCACCATTGTCAGTGATTGCAGAAGTCGTCGTGACGCAGCCGAAGTTGTTTCATGTTAAAAGTTGTGGGTGTAGTTGTCCCACAAGTGGATCAGACGGAGGACATCGGTGTTGCCGATGCGATTGCTACCGACGGATCCGAATAGATCGGATCTGAGAGGTAGGAAATTTTCGAGGACCTGATGTGAAAGTTGAGACCCGTCTCCTGATCGAGGTTGTCGAAGGCCGGAAGAAGGGCGGGTGGGTGTGGAAGAGGATTGGCAGAGCTGAAATGGATCTGACCACTCCCGGCCGTCAAGTTGTTGCTTGATGAAGAGAGAGCTGCTGAATTCATGACTCCAACGTCCTGATTTCCCATAGATGGCGCAATCAACGAGGGTTAACCTCAGCAATGCCCATGGTTATGGACTTAGTGTTTCGTGGAAAGGAGAACGCTCCGGATTTCGTCGGCTTAACGGACAAACAAGGGAGGCGGTTTACCCAGGTTCAGGCCCTCGTAGATTAAACCCTACTTCCTGTTTGTATGTTTGTATTATCATTGGAGAGTACAAACTCATTGAGTCTACTAGATGCGATCTCACCGAGAGAGAGAAAGGCGTGTGTATTGTAAGATTAGATGCCCCCTCGTTAGCCCCTTGTAGCCTTTATATATGAGGAGGCTAGGTCTCAGTTATCGATATGAGTTGGTTATAAGTTAGAATTTGTATGTAATCTAGTCTTGGACTTTCCTTGTCTTGTTCTGCCATGAGTCTGTGTCTTTGTAGGCTTCATATCTGTTGAATCATCATGGGCTTCATGGATCTTTGATATATCTTCGAGTGGGCCTTCTATTGAACTGCACCATATATGCAAATAGTGGGCACCCGAAGGGTTATGCCCATGTCACTGTGGTTCGATGTTCTTACTTTGAAACTAGCTACACACAAAATATCTTGTAGTTATCATGTGGTTAGCCTATGTTGGTGACAACAAAGAAAAGGAGGTAAGCCTGGCTAAATGGCTCCTCAGGTAGCTGAAATGCTGAGTCTGAATCTAAAAGGTGGACAAGGATGTGGAAGGTCTAGTTACCTTCTAAGCTCAAAATTTTCCTTTGGAGTCTAGAAAAGCAATCATTTCATACAACAAATCTACTACATCACCACAATATTTTGACGACACCCATATGTACTCTTTGTGGAGCTGCTGACTCTTGGACACACTCCCTATTGGAGTGTTTTATGTCAAGGAGCACTTTAGGTGATGAAGAATTGGTAGAACACCTTAGCCAACTCAATTAGCCATTACTATAAGAGCAACATAAGATATGTAATATCCATGTAAATACATGGATATCATCAACAAATACAACGTGAAGATAAGTTCAGATCTATACTTATGAACTTACCTAGGCCTTACTCGTTTAATCCCTCAGAGGCAGGGATTCGTCTGGATTGTGGCCCAATCCTGGTTTTCTAAATTGGCAGGATAATTCATCCAACCTAGATTATCCAATATCTTCATTTACACCCGGACGGGATTCTGGCCCATTCCACCCCTTCCAATTTTCACTAACTCGATATGGAAAAAATGTCTCTAGTTGGCCTTTAGACGATTTTTTCACAATGCGAGAGAGAGCGAGGAAAGGTCACGCGAGAATGGCGATTCAACAACATGATGGATTAACATAATGGATGGATAGTTATGGGATTACACTGAAGGGTTGAGTGGGGTTAGTGGGGATTGGGTGATAGGACGGGATTAACCCAATCCCTTGATAGAACAGTTCCCCATCTGGATTCAATCCAACAGTAAATGAACAAGGCCTTAGCGTATGACGACACCATCGATGGGGCATTCATGGTGCTACCTTAGTTGTGCAATCGATGGCATGTTGTGCACTATACATAAATTATATGTATCTTGTCATACGTGAAGCAGTATCAACAGAAATTAATCCCTCCGTCTCAAAATAGATGTGGGAAATTTCTCGAAATTTGGATGTACCTATATACTAAATAGTGTCTAGACCCGTGCAAATATAGATAAATCTACGATATATATATATGTTGGGTTCACAATATTGTCGTGGTGGTGTCACGGCAGATGCCATGGATAGGCTAAATGTGGGGACTAAATGCACTAGGGGAATCCAGGGAGGGATAGTGTGGTGATTCCACACACGGAAGCTTTGTATTTGATTCACCTTCACAGATTACAAGCGCTCCTTGAACTGTATTGGAGAGAGGAGGAAGAAGTGACTCTCTTACTCTCACCACTAGCTAGCCCTCAGGAACTCACTAGTAAATCGCAACACACTAGAGCTCAACCCAGTCAAGACCAACCCCTTCTATAGAGGCCCTAGCCCTCCTTATATAGGGGTGGCTAGGTCTCCACTTAGGGCATACGTGGAGGCATATTCCAGGGAATATGCCTCCTCCCAAAATAGTAAGCCGACCGGGTCTCTTTTCCCCCGCGTCATCCATGCAGAGGCTACGTGAGCCTCTACGGCGCCTGTGCCATCCGACATAGGCTTCGTCACCTTTGTCGGCCACGCCTCGGTGGTCCTGCCTCTGTCCGCTTCACTCATGCTCTGCGTATAGTGGTCACCTTTGACCAGCGAGATACCTTCCTTCTCTTACAAGCTTGATATAACCCGGATCCCACATAGTTGATCCGGCCACACCTATTCCTACATACAAGTTAGATACATCTTGCCGACATATGACTTAAGTCGGTTGAGACCAAGTTAGGTGGACGTCTCCTGGTCCGGGTTACTCCGTGATCCGGCCTGCCTTGAGGTGACTCGGCCAGCACTTGCTTTGACCTTGCCATACCTCGGCTAACTAGGCCTTTATACCCCGGCGTGACCCTACCCGGGGGTATCCCCCCAACATTAGTCCCCGAAGCTGGTGCGGTCTTGGCTGCCTTAGCCGCTAAGGCCACAACAGGTTCAATTTTACTGAGCTTCTTGCTCCTTCTCCGAGTTACCTCCTAATCCGGATTTCACAGGTTAATTTTCCCTTGGCACATTCCAAGTTTTTACTTGCTGGCCGGGTTACCTCGTACTCATCCGGGTCATTCTTCCTTCTCTCGTACGCTTCCCCACGTGGAGGCTAATCATAACGTTGCCTCATTTTAAGGGCCTGCTACAGTAACCGCCGCAGTAATTGTCAGAAGTTACTGTGGCAAACGTCATGTCACGCCTGCCTCCTCGTTAACTGTATCATAATGTCACGTTATGGGATCTGCTGCGCCCTGTGGCCCTTCGTGTGGCTCGTTGCTGATTGGCTGATCCGGACCATACACGGCCACACCATGTGGCTCGCCCGCAAAACACGATCCCACTACCCCCTTACGGGAGTGGTTAAATAGGGGAGGGGCGCGCCCCTTGGGTAATTTCCTCGTTCCCGCGCCCCTCTGCATCTGCCTTTTTCCTCTTCTTCTCCGTTGACAGTGCTGCCACCACCGCATCTGAGCAGCAGCGCCGCCGCCGTACTGCTTCCATGCGCTCCAGCGCCGCCGCCACCTCCGCACATCTCCTCCGCCACGGGTCCCCGCCAGTCCAGGCCGCTGCCTCCCTCCACCGCTAGCGCAAGTGAGGAGAGCGACCTCGAAATGACTGAGGAGGAACTCACCGTCGCCGAGCAGGAGATGGAAGAAGGTGTGGCGCACGCCGACCGCGGCACGTGGGCAGGATCCTGGGTCTGCCAGGATGACCTAGATTGGCTTTACCGCACCAGGCGCATCCCGGAGGGCGTCGCCACGCACCTGGCTTTCGCCGAACTTGCCTCCTCACCCAATCCGGGTGAGTATGTTGTGTTCCTATCACACTTCTAGCGGGGGTTCGGTCTGCCAGTTAGCGATTTTTTCCATGACTGGCTAAACACATACGAGCTCCAGCCGCACCATCTTCCGGCTAACGCCATCACCTCTCTCTCCGTGTTTGCCTCCACCATCGAAGGTTATGCCGGAATGTGGCCCACGAAGGAGCTCTAGATCCGGTTCTTTGGCCTTCATCGAAACGTGATTCCGGATGAAGATCTAGATTCGGAGGACAAAGAACTCACGCAGTTCGGTGCTGCGTCAATCTGTCCCCGCAAGCTGTCCGTCTTCCCCCGAGTCACTGGGCTTGACTCTTGCAAGGGATGGGCCCAGACTTTCTTCTATGTCCGAAACAGCACCACCGAAGATCTGATCCGGCTGCGCCCCTATACTTCGGGTCCTCCTAACCCGGATTTGTGGGACGTTATCCCCAAGAAGCCCATAGTTTTGGCGAACCAGGTCAACAAGAGATTCAAGGAGCTGAAGGATCTCGGATTTCACAACGAAGATGCCATGATCACATTCGTCCGCAACCGGATCTCCCCTCCAGAAACGCACACATAAAGTGTGTCACATGAGCTAGGGCCGCGACCCCAACCAGACCTTGTCTTTCGAGTTGAGCAACACAGAGATCTACCGCCGGGTCAAGGCCCTCTTCACCACCCACAAGGACTTCTCCTCTGAGTGGACGTGGGGAATTGAACATTTTTGCCGAGACAGGCTTCCTCCTTCGGTAAGTCTCGTGCCCTAAACTTTTTCTGTGTTAAATCTTATGTCGGTCATTTGTTGTAGGTTTTAATCCTGTTGCCTTTTCTTTCCCTTAGATGTTTCTTCAGCAAACCATCGAGGATGGCACCGAGCCTTCCCTCAAATGGGCGCCTGACCGGGATACCTCGGACGAGGAGGAACCGGATCAGGAGATGTTCCTTCCGATGGCTGATGCGACGAAACGACCCACTGGTAAACTCTCTTCTATTAGAGATTGGCCTGACGATGAAGATGATTCGGATGTTGAGGTGATGGAAGCATTTGACGTTGTCCCCCTTTCTTATGCTTTTCCGGCATCAGCTAACCCCGGTGGGCAGATCCATGAAGACCCTCCCCTTGCTGTGGGTGAGCCTGTCCCGGTGGCGCCGAAGAAGAAAAGGGGAGCTGCCTCTGCATCCTCCTCCGGACCTTCTCAGCAGGCTAAAAGGCGGAAGAAGGCCGGGGACAAAACTGCCACCAAACCTCCAACCAAGGCCATGGCCCGGAGGGCTCGGAAGCCCAAGGAGCCCCTGACCTCGGATGAGTAAGCCTCTTCTCTCTTTGCCATTCGCTTGTTCTTCTTGTGTTATAGTTTCTCATCATTCATTATTTGATTCGGCAGGGCCACGGTGGAGGTCCCACAGAGTGGATCCGGCATTGCGTCGACGCTCTGACACAGCCCTTCTCCTCCTCGTGGCGATGATTCACGCCCGTTGAGCCCCATTCCGGAGGGAAACCTCGGAGCGGGGGAGACTAGCTCTGCCGAGGCAACAACCACCACTTCGGCTCCGCCGCAACCAGCTACCACCGAGGTTCCCTAAGCACCTCCGCCGAAGTAGAAACCAGCACTAGTACCAACACCAACCCCAGCACCAGCAGCAAAAGCAACAGCAGCAGCACCAAGCCCCTCTACCTCGCCCGAGTCTTCCAAGGCTCGGCGAGAAGACATCAGCAGCACCAAGGCTAGCGCGAAGGCAGCTCCCAAGGGCAAATCCGCTGCAGCCACCTCAACTTCTTAGCAGCATCCCAAGGGCAAAAAGGCTCCTAACGCAACCAAGCAGCATCCATCGAGGCTGGACAACACACACCCGCGTCCATGCTTTCAAAGAAAACTCCACCACCGAAGGATGCCCCTACCGAGCCAGCTGATGTGCAACTTGTTTTGCACACCAGCCCGGCCATTGCCCAGGTTGAGAGGAGGGAAGCACATGCCAAGGGTTTGGTGGCGCCCCATATGCTAAGCGGTGAACGATACCCTCCGACCTTGATCGAGTTTGTAAATAACTGGAACAAGGCGGAGTTCGTCTACAACGACGATCTCCCGGAGAAGTTCGGGCCCGCCGAATTTGCTACGCAGATGAATACTACCACCAAGGCCATTAACCTTGCGGGTCGGATGATGGAGGTACGTTACTTCGTCTTTTCCTTAGCATGTTGTAGATATTATTGATATAGCCATTAGTCCCCGAGCCTCCGGGGGAGTAACTTGTTACTCGGCCAGATGCTCCTTAGAGAATTCACGTAGCTCCTTAATAACTTCGAATATGCACACACCTAGAGCCGGGTTAAGTTCCCATTGGCCCGGATTTTGTACGCTTCGAATATGCACACACCTAGAGCCGGGTTAAGTTCCACTTGGCCCGGATTTTGTACACTTTGAATATGCACACACCTAGAGCCGGGTTAAGTTCCACTTGACCCGGATTTTGTACACGTCAAATATGCACACACCTAGAGCCGGGTTAAGTTCCACTTGGCCCGGATTTTGTACACTTCGAATATGCACACACCTAGAGCCGGGTTAAGTTCCACTTGGCCCGGATCTTGTACACTTTGACTATGCACATGACTAAGCTATCTTTTGGTACTCTTTTCAGGTGACCACCAACCGCCGGAGCGCTGAGTTTCAGCGTCTCCTTGATACTCACAAGATGTTGCGCGCAAAACATAATGCACTTCTGGCTAAACACGAGAAAAGGGGTAAGTTTCTTCCTTGGTATTTTTCTATTTTATTTCATCTTTTTCTGCCGAGCTAACTCATCATTCGGTTTTTCGCAGCTAGGGTGGAAGCTGAGAATACCATCATGAGGAAAAACTTGGAGCAAATCAAGGGTGAGTCATTTTTGCTCAATCTCTCTCTGTGCCCTATCCTCTTTTCTTCTTGGCTCAGCAAACATTCATACCTCGGCTTTGCCGGGTTAACAAACTATTTCAGCATCTCTTGAAGATAGTGTGCCCGTGCCTGATATGATGCTGCATTTTCTCGAACAAGCAAGGCAGCATCAAGCCGAACTTAAAAAGAAAGATGACGAGCTTGCCCTCCTCCGAACCAAAGATGACGAGATCGCCAAGCTCAAGCCAGATATGAAGAGCACAACACCAATCCGAACTTCAAAAGGCTGGCCAGGACTTTACTGAAGAGCGCGAGCGCCTCAACCTCCAGATTTCCAAGGACCAAGAACTTCTCCAGGAGGCCGACGTCAAGCTTGAGTCGGCGAATACTGAACTTGTGCAGCTTCGCAAAAGGTGTGATTACTGTACCAAGGAGTTGACCCGGATCCATAGCCATATTTCACGTAAGTTCCTTTCCCTCATCCGGCATATTTCTCTTGGTTACTTCACATGTCTTTTCTTTACTTGCTTCTCTTGTCTTGTTTTCAGGCAAATTTCCAGAGGGCAACGCCATTGTGAGCACCACTGTTGCTAAGTTCCACCGAGATAGGGGTACCCCCATTGCTCCTGACGCTGAAGAAATTCCCTATGACATGGAGGACATGTTGGTCAGTTTGTCTTCTCGTGTGGAAATCATGAAGAACTATGGCAAGGATATCCTTGACGTGGCAATCTAGATCTTCAACGCCTTTTGGCCTGATGAAGATACTCCGGAGGGGACCGCAGTTCTTGTTGATAGGTTGATGGAATGCGAGACCCAGCTCAACCTTTGGAGGGAATCCGTTGGACGTGCCGAAGCTGAGACCATTCTCCACTACATGCTTACGTGGTACGAGAAGATCGACCTCTACCTCCTAGCGCGCATGCGCACCGGATGCATATGGTCCAGCGACCCGGAGTGGATTGCTCGGCGCAAGGCTTGCGCCCATAGCCTCATTGAATATGCCCCCATTCATGAATGGAACGAGGGACCAAGCTTCCTAGATGCCACTGACGCCGAAAACGCTAACAACGTTGAAGATGGCTCGGAGGAGGATGAAGAGGCTGATGCCTCGGACGTCGAAGACAACGAAGATGACGCCGAACTTCCTCCTCCTGTTGCTCCTTGAGCGAAAAAACTTTAAAGTTTATCAGATCCCCGGTATGCCGGATGCAATTGTATTAAGCATATCAGTTATGTTTTGCCACTAAGTTTTTATGCCGAATTAACTTGGCCTAGTCCCCGAGTTTAATTTTCTTGTTCCTCCAATTTATTGGCTCGGCTCGTGTCCACCTTGGTTCGGTTTTATGACTTACGAGTCCGAGTTTCAATAATTGACTTAACAATAATTGGAAACTTTAGGATTTAGCTTAAAATAATTCAGCGTAATAAATTTAAAGTAAGCACAAGGTTAGTCCGAAAAACAAAAGTCGGCTCGATTAAGTTTCTTTCCTTAGTCGTTTTTCATGTGCTGCGCAATTCCAAACTTGTTCTCTTGCTTGCCATGAAGCCAATTCTTGTTGGACAGCAGCAAGTCGAAGAGTTAGGTTTTTGGTGCTCACACACTACTAATCCGGCCTAAGTAGAAGCAACTTATGCCAGCCGACATATAAATAATAAATATAGAAGACAACTAAAATTACTAAGGCAGTCCCTGAGTTACCGCTCGAGGTGCCAAGATTTCATTGATAAGCTCATTGCCGACATACATACCGACATATGAGAGACTCGGATACAAACACTTCTCTGCTATGTGTAGAAAGGACGAAGTAGAGCTACATTCCATGGATGTTTGGATTCCTCGCTGGACCTATCCGCCTTGTTCTTCTCCTGTGGTTTTGCATCGATAAGATAATAAGAATCATTGTGCAATGCTTTGCTCATAATGAATGGCCCTTCCCATGGGGGGATAATTTATGCATGCTAGCAGTATGTCGTACCAACCGGAGTACCAGATCACCTTCCCGAAAAACTCGGGGGTTTACTTTCGGGCTATGATAGCGTCGGAGATTTTGCTGATATATGGCGGATCTAGACAATGCCAATTCTCTCACTTCTTCCAGTAGATCAACATCATTTTGCCGGGCTTCTTGCACTTCGGCTTCTATGTATTGGGTGACCCTAGGCGAGTCATGCTCTATGTTGGCTGGTAATACAGCTTCTGTCCCATATACCAGAAAAAAATGGTGTATAGCCTTAAACTCCATAGTACCGCTGGTAGTTCTTCTATCCAGCACCCCGCTGATCTTTGCAGTGGCTCAATGAGCCGGGGTTTTATCCCGGATAACACTAATCCGTTGGATCTCTCCACCTGTCCGTTCGATGCGGGGTGGGCTACCGAGGCAACGTCCAGCTGGATCTTCTTATCTCGGAAAAAACGCGCAAATGCTCCTTCAGCAAAATTTGTGCCATTATATGTTATGATACTGTGAGGATAACCGTATCTCAAGATGATGTCTTTGAGAAATGTCACGGTCGTAGCTCCATCACATTTTCTTATTGGCTTCACTTCAATCCATTTCGTAAATTTGTCAACCTTGACCAAAATGTGAGTCATATTTCCCCTCGCTGGTTTAAACGGGCCAACCATATCCAAGCACCATACGGCAAATGGCCATGTAATTGGTATGGTCTTGAGCTCCGACATTGGCATATGTGTTTTTGTCGCATATCTCTGGCAGCCATTGCATTTTCTCACCAGATCTTCTGCTTGTTCTAAGGCACTTGGCCAGTAAAACCCATGGTGGAAAGCTTTTGCTACCAAGGCCCTGGATGAGGCATGATGCCCACATTCCCCTTGATGTATATCGCGAAGGATGTCAAGTCCTTCCTCCGGGTCAACACATCGCTGGAGGACATTAGTCACACTCCTTTTGTATAGCTCGGAATTGATGATCGTGTATGCTTTTGCTCTCCTCTGAGTTTGCCTAGAAAGTACCTCAGTGGGTAAGGTTCCATCTTTTAGGAATTGGAATATTGGCAATGCCCAAGCTGGTACAGCTCTCACTGGGAACACATCCTCATCAATTTCCATTAGATCCACCGGCATAACTTCTACCGGATCACGCTGTGCAGTCCCCAGGTTTGTCGTGGCAGTCCCCGGGTTTGCCAAGGCAGTCCCCGGGTTTCGCGAACCACTCCCTACATCAATGTCCATGGGCACAGCCTCTGATTCCGGATTTGCTGGGATAAAAATTGAGTCGGACTCCAGTGATGGCCTGATGGATGGTTTTCTGAGGTGCTCCAATGCTACGCCTGGTGGAATTGCTTGTCGGGTTGAACCGAGCTTCGACAATACGTCGGCAGCCTCATTTTCCACCTGAGGTATATGGTGAAATTCGCATCCCTCAAAGTAACCAGATATCTTCTGCACATGAAATATGTATAATGCCATGTTTGCATCCAAAGCATCCCATTGCCTGGAGACCTGCTGGACTACGAGATCCGAGTCACCGAAGCATTGGATCTGACATATTCCAACCTCCTTTGCCACTTTGAGCCCATGTATAAGTGCTTCGTATTCTACAACATTGTTTGATGTAGTGAAGTGGATCTGCAACACATATTTCAGCTGGTCGTTCGGATCTGGCAATGGTGGCTCATATTGCACCTCGGCCCAATCCACACAAAAGTCCGCCATAGCCTGAGATTTAATTGCTTCTCTTCTGTCATATTGTGGTGCATAAGGTGCTAGTTCAATTGCCCATTTTGCAATCCTGGCAGTTGTATCCTTGTTACTCATTATCTCGGATATGGGAGCTTCACATATTACCTTGATTGGGTGTTCCTCGAAATAGTGCTTCAGCTTCTTAGCTGCCATATACACGCCATACGCCACTTTTTGATAGTGAGGATAGTTCTGCTTTGAGGCTGATAATACCTCGCTCAGATAATACACTGGCCTTTGCACTGACTTACCCTCTTCGTCGCGCTCTACCACAATTACTACACTTACAACTCGGTTGGTTGCGGCTATATAGAGCAACATTGGCTCCTTTGATAGTGGAGAGGCTAACACTGGTGCAGTGGCTAACATCTTCTTTAGTTGGATAAAGACTTCATTGGCCTGCGGTGTCCAAATGAACTTGTTCGACTTTTTCATAAGTTGATAGAGAGGCAGTGCCTTTTCTCCCAACCGACATACAAACCGACTTAAGGATGCCAGGCAACCAGTGAACTTCTGGACATCATTAAGACACTTCGGCAGTTCCATTCGCTCTATGGCCCAGATTTTAGTTGGATTGACCTCGATACCTCGGCTGGAGACAAGAAATCCGAGTAATTTTCCAGCCGGGACACCGAAGGTACATTTCTCCGGGTTAAGCTTCATCCGGAACCAGAATATGCATCAATGAACGACAACAACTCACACCTAGCAGTGGAATCTATGACTTGGTCTATCCTTGGCAGTGGGAATGGATCTTTTGGACACAGCTTATTCAGGTTCATGTAATCGATACACATACGCCAAACCACTGCCACGTTCGGATCATCTTTCTTCTTCTCCACCAGCACCGGATTAGATAGCCAATCCGGGTAAAGCACTTCCATGATAAATCCTGCAGCCAACAACCGAGCTATCTCATCTCCTATGACCTTTCTCCTTTCTTCGGCGAAGCGGCGGAGAGGTTGCTTCACCGGCTTTGCTCCGGGTCTGACATTCAAAGAGTGCTCGGCCAACTCCCTCGGAACACCTTGCAAGTCCCGTGTAGACCAAGCAAAAATATCCCGATTCTCACGGAGGAAGTTGATGAGCTCGCTTTCCTATTTGTCACTTAACCTGACACCAATTGTTACGGTACGCTCAGGGAACGTATCATCAATAGGCACCTTCTTGGTATCTTTTGTCGCTTGGAATGAGACACTACCATGCGGGTTACTCAGCGCCGGCATATACTACTGCGCGGACTGAGCCAATGCCGCCACCTCTTGAATTTTTCTCTTTTCTTGCGCAATCACGAGTGATTCGGCTAGGTTTGACCTGGCTGACGCACACTCAATGGAACGTCGGAAATCTCCGGCTATGGTGATCACTCCATTTGGGACAGGCAACTTCATCTTCAGATAACTGATGTGGCAACTTGCCATGAACTTGTTCAGTGCTGGTCTACCGAGTAACGCGTGATACGCACTTTCTAAGTTCACCACTTCAAACTCCAAATTCTCAGTTCGGCAGTTATCTCTTGTGCCAAACAATACCAACCCGGACCTTGCCTATGGGCTCACAAGAAATTCCTGGCACAATGCCATGAAAAGTTGTCCTTGTAGCTTGGAGCATGTTCTCCGAGATGCCCAACTTGCGCATCGTATCCGCATACATGATATTAATGCTACTACCATTATTAATCAGCACCTTGGAGAATCTCACGTTGATGTTAGGCCCAATGAATGTTGGATCCAACACCAGTGCATATGAACCAGGACTTGGCATAAGCTTGGGATGATCTTTGATGCTCTAGGTAATCTCCTGATCCGACCAAGCCATATACCTCGTCACTGCTGGCATTACCGCATTCACCTCCATATGTCGGCGCTGCAAGATCTTTCTGTCTGTCTCTTCCGTAGTGAACACACAGTAACTCTAATGGTGCTCTCTGTACTCATTTCTCCCCTCATTTCCGGGGTACCTCTGATCCTGCTGGTTTTGGTTCTCCACCTGATGCACTGCATCCCTTCTCTCATGGTTGTCATACCTCGGCGGAGGGGGAGGCAACATTAGCTGTTGCGTGTTCACTCCGGAGAGCAATTGCTGCCGGGGTAACTCCTGCCGAGGTTGATCATTCCGAGGTGCCTGAGCATTCCCCGAACCACTTTGTTCTATCTTTCGCATCCACTCACACTGCCTAGTTGTGTGACCCACCGGGTTACTTGGATTAGGCGTGTGGAATTTACACAGCTGATCCAGCATTGCTTCATAGGTGTACCTCGGACGGTGCTTCTTCTCTTGCCACTGTTTTTTCTGCTCTGGCGTCCAAGTTTTCTTTCCATCATTCTTTGGTGTCCATTGTTGTCCTCCGGTTTTCTGACGTTGACTGCTTCCTGCTCCGGGTTGGTCCTGATTCACAGCTGCAACTTGTTGTGAACTGTACCGATAATCCGGTATGTCATCTCTTCTTTTACCTCGGTAATCATTTCTTTGGGATGACCCGGCCCCATCTCGCTGACAATACTCCTCACTTTACTCGTTTGAGGTGAGCCTAGGCTGCGTCGGATCACCCAAGGCATATGAATCAGCAATCCGGATTGTCTCTGCCAAGGTGGTTGGCATATCTCTTTGCAACCTTTGCCATAGCATGCTTGCATATCTGCATCCTTGCGCAAACCAAGCTATGGCCTGTGACTCAATCACACCCTCACACGAGTTTCGCACAGTGCACCAACGGGTTAAGAACTCCCGGTCTGTCTCATTTGGTCTCTGCCTGCACATTGCTAGGGTTTGTGGCCTGTTGGGCCTCTGATACGTACTTGAGAAATTGCTAACAAAAATCTCCTCAAAATCGATCTAACAGTTAATACTTCTGGGTGGAAAATTGTTTAGCCATACCCTTGCTGGCCCCTCCGACATCTGGGGTACATATCTCACTGCCCACCTCAAGTTGCCTGTGGCAAATTTTATAGCAGTCGCATAGTTAATCAACCAATACTCCGGCTTAGCGCTGCTGTCATACGTCTTTGTGCCTCTAGGTAACTGGAAGTTAGGTACCGGTGGCTCCTTCATGACCCGGGGCCCAAAACATGCTAGACCCGGAGGACCTTGACACTCAATTTGCTCCGACCTATAGAGCCGATCCAGTTTTAACCTGGCGTGATCAGGCATCAAGTTTCTGCCTCCCAATCTTGACCCTATCACGTGATAGTCCGGTCTGGGATAGCCAGAGTTCACCATCTCCGAATCTCCGTCATTGTATCTATCTTGCTCCTGTGGAGCTGCTCTCTGTTGCATACCTTGGCCGGCACTGTGCTCTTGTCATGGTATATTCCGCTGCTGCGGTTGACCTGCACCTACCGAATTACGTTGTCCGGCATTGCCATTTACAGCATTTCCTTGACCGGCATTGCCTTGGTCGCGGTTACCTCGGCCAGCTTCACCTCGGCTCACACTCCCTCGGTCTTCATTTCTTTGTACTTCTTTTCCTTTCCCTGCCCTTGTCGGGTCATATGGGACTATCTGCTTATTCCTCCTGGCCGAGGTTACCACCTCTTCTCTCCTAGGACCGCCATGAGGAGACGATGCAGCTCCAGCGGATTTTCTCCGGGTTACCAACGCCGAATGAATGATCTTGGAGGCCCCAGCTCTCTCCGGGTTTGCTCTGAGCAATTCCTCATTTTGCCTGTTCGCGATCCGAACCAACTCATTGACTCTATCCTGCTGTCTTTGACGGGCTTCACTCGTCAGACCTTCTAACTCGGATGCAGCTGCATCTGCTGCTCTGAGGTTTTTTGCCAGGGTACTGTACTTTGGCAGCCCCATGGACAGACAGTTCTCTGATTCCTCAATCCTAGTATCACCCTCTCTGTTCATCTCACTTATGAGATTTCTCCCCTTCACTTTTACAGCATCTACCTTATTTGCCTTTGCGTACTCACGTAGTGTCATGTTTAATGACTACTGAGCCGCGACTATCTTTTTCGCTCCCTCTAGTATTTTTTGCCTAGTTTCCTCTAGCTCGGCCTGTGCCTGAGCCGGATCTACTGCTGCTGCTACTGGGTTTGCCAAGCTATCCATCGCCTGCTGCAGCACATTCTCTGGCCTCTCTAGTGGAGGACCTCTACTTTTCCTCGGTGCCTTGGGCGTTACCTCCGGATCTGGTGTCGGATCCTTGCTTGCGCCTGCACCTGGCGCAGTCATCATCACCTCTGCACGGTCCGGGGAGCGAGTGATACGCGCCCCGTGAACCACGCTAAGGGGTGGCTCGCCTCCTTCGACGACGTGCCGTGGATGAACGCACGACACATCGATAACAACGTAGACCTTGTGCACGCCGAGCTTGACGAAAAGGCCGTTGCGCGGAAGAGGACGCTTGCCGAAGCAGCCAGCGTTGTCGCTGACAAAGTCCAGCGCTCCAAAGCGCTGAACGAGCCCGAAGACGATGCGTTCGCCGGTGCCGATGAGGTTTCCCGTCCGGATCTTCACCCCAGCTAGTGCTGCTAGCCCCACGGTGGGCGCCAACTGTCGTGGTGGTGTCATGGGAGATGCCATGGATAGGCTAAATGTGGGGACTAAATGCACTAGGGGAATCCAGGGAGGGATAGTATGGTGATTCCACACACGGAAGCTTTGTATTTGATTCACCTTCACAGATTACAAGCGCTCCTTGAGCTGTATTGGAGAGAGGAGGAAGAAGGGACTCTCTTACTCTCACCACTAGCTAGCCCTCAGGAACTCACTAGTAAATCGCAACACACTAGAGCTCAACCCAGTCAAGACCAGCCCCTTCTAGAGAGGCCCTAGCCCTCTTTATATAGGGGTGGCTAGGTCTCCACTTAGGGCATACGTGGAGGCATATTCCAGGGAATATGCCTCCTCCCAAAATAGTAAGCCGACCGGGTCTCTTTCCCCCTGCGTCATCCATGCAGAGGCTACGTGAGCCTCTGTGGTGCCTGCATCATCCGACATAGGCTTCGTCACATTTGTCAGCCACGCCTCGGTGGTCCTGCCTCTGTCCGCTTCACTCATGCTCTACGTATAGTGGTCACCTTTGACCAGCGAGATACCTTCCTTCTCTTACAAGCTTGATATAACCCGGATCCCACATAGTTGATCCGGCCACACCTATTCCTGCATACAAGTTAGATACATCTTACCGACATACGGCTTAAGTCGGTTGAGACCAAGTTAGGTGGACATCCCCTGGTCCGGGTTACTCCGTGATCCGGCCTGCCTTGAGGTGACTCGGCCAGCACTTGCTTTGACCTTGTCGTACCTCTGCTAACTAGGCCTTTATACCCCGGCGTGACCCTACCTGGGGTTATCCCCCCAACAAATATAGAAATAAAAAAATCCTACGATATGAACAACCAAGTACCAAGATCTTTCTACTAGATGCAAGCCTAGATGCAAGCAACGAGTGGATATATATCCATAGAGATCATACCCTCGAAGACCAAAAAGGCTTGTTCACGAAATCTGATTTCGTGGATGATGCAGTCGTACACTTGCCGATCTCAAGATCGAGTTGAAGTCTAGCACCGCAAAGTAGCAGCACCTCTGTGACCATACACACGTTCAACACCCCGGCAACTTCCGATTCCTCGCTCTAGCAAAGCAGTAGATCCTTTCCATAGAAACCACCGAGAACATGTACTTCCTAATCCGAAGCCATGGGGAAAATGATAGAGGTGGAAGAGAACCTTCACAAGGAGGTGGTGCAAATGGAGAGAACGAGGAGGCCTCCTTTTATAGGGGAGGGGCTTCCCCAAGGGGCATGGCCGTTGGCCATGCGGTGTGCCCCCACCTCTCCCCATTCATGTGGATGGACTCTTCACTCACATGAATTCCTCTTCCACTCACATGCATTAATTGCCCACTAATTTAAATGCATTTTTCTCTTTAAATAAAAAATATTTATTTTATTCAGAATTTTGTTAATTACTTTCTGTATAAAACCCCTTGCATTACTTCGATATTACATTTGAAACCATTTTCAGCAATTTGACCCGAAACAATTCTGATGCTTATCGAAATAATCACTGTGTTGTCGAAATCTTTCTCTGGTATTATATCTGCTCCATTTGGTATCGGTATACCTTAAGTGTGTTACCCTATGGTACGCGAATAATGCAGACATGATCGAGACCCCTCGTCGATCAGTAATTCGCAGCGGGACCTGGATATCCGTACTGACTCCCACATATTTAACGATGACTTAGTGATCGTGATAACCATTGATGTCGTAACTAAATGCCTTTGTCTCGCAATATATTACATGTCTGAGATTCGATCATTGGTATCCCCATACCTAGTTTGATCTTCTTACCGATGAGTACTATTTTCTTGTTCCCGTGATATAACATGATTTGTGATCTTATCACCTTCTTGCAAGCTGTGTCAATGTGATATCACCGAGAGGGCCCTGAATATATCTCTCCGTCATCGGGATAGACAAATCCCACTCTTGATCCATGAGCCTCAACATAACACTTTTAGAGTATCCAAACCCACATTTATAGTCACCCTATTACGGTGTGATGTTTGACGTTATCAATGTACTCTTTTGGTGTTATCAATTAACATGATCTCATGGTATAAGGATTAGGGTTACTTCGTATGATATATTATAAAAATGTGAACATAATGATTTTGATTGTATTACTATACTTTGGGTGAGTGTTCATCACATCATTCCACCAATGTTGTGACCTCGTTAATTAACGACATTCAATGTCCATGATAAGGAAAACTTGATCATCTTGTTAATCAACAAGCTAGTTTAAACACATAACTAGGAACGCTTATTTTTTTATTAAACACATATGCCTTAATGTTTCCAATTAACACAATTATAGCATGAGAAATAAACATTTATCAGAAACATGGAATAAGATAATAACCACTTTATTATTGCCTCTCGGGTATATTTCCTTTAGTCTCCAACTTGCACTAGAGTCAATAATCTAGTTTGAAAAACTTGCACATTCAATACCTATGGCTTTTCGGTGTTGTACATACGTGTTGCTTATGGTAAACCTAATCTTCAGATATGACACTTTCAGGTCCATGTGTATTTCCATGTCTTTGCGTCTCTACGCATCACTCATTTTTAAATGAGATGGCACTGTATATATTTGGTCACTTGGTGAGATCTTAGTTCCTTGGGGTTAAATCATGTCGATACTATTGTTGTACAATATATCTTCATAGAACTATCCTGCTTTGAACCACACCTAGTTTGATAACAAACTACTTGACACAAATGCCCTCCTTTGCTTCTACTTGAGTAGTCATATACTCAGCCTTTGTCGTAGTATCCGTCACAATGTCTTAACTTTAGAACTCATCCAAATTCATCATGGAATTTCGTTTCCATTACATTGTACCGCCCATAGTCTAAATTGAGATAAACTTAATTTGTATATTGTGACAAAACTAGTACCAATAGAACACTTTACAATGAACTATTTGTTACCTCTACATACAAAACATACTCTTTGTTCTTCCAAATCTCATAATAATATCCTTACTATCGTCCAATGATCATCTTATGAGTCACTGTAGTATATGCTCATAACATTTAGAGCATAGGACATATCTAGATATGTACATATCACGGTATACATGATTGATCAAAATATTCATTTGATTTCACTCACCAAGTGTCAAAACACTTGAATCCCGTTTCATTCACCAAGTGTCAATACAATTGAATATGGATTCTACCTTTTCCATGAGGTAAGAACCTTTCTTATCATTTCCATATTGAAATCATTCAATATCTCATGTATGTACATTTGGCACAACCATTTTAGCTGAAGGAGATATGCCCTAGATGCCAATGAATAAAGTTATTTTATTGATATATCTCTAATGTTCATAATAGTTTTGTATCATTCTATAACTGTATTAAGTGGAAATATTAATACAGGACAACCAGGTCACTAGTATCCCCTAGTACTAGTTCGTTGGGCAGATGAGGATCGAGATTTCCTGATCATGGACTTGACTAAAACGTCAACTGACAACGAGGTCACTTAATAAAGTGATGGACACACTCGATCGTAGAATTGCAATGTGATGCATCTAAAATTGAAGCATATTTACCTTTTGTTTTTGCATAAATAGAGTAGGGATTTTGTATTTCACCGTGCCTACGCCTACTATTTCGTTCTTGTTTCAACCGGATCCCAAATCATGAAGTCATATATGAACATATCAATTAGAGCTGTCATATTGTGCAATTATATGATATTTCTAAGTGATAAAAGTCATTTTATGAATTTGCCTTTACTCCTGGAAGAATACCAATCGTAGAGGAGGAATCAACACGGTTAACGACCACTAGCACGGTCAACCACTGCATCTTCATCACCACCATTACCCCATCTTTCATCTATTAGATCTCTTTGTAATTCCAGATCCAATTGTGGTTTGTATTAGATCTACCTCCGTACTTTAATCCATTCATTTGATTATGATGATGTTGTTGATTGCTTCCATGAGTGAGTAGTTCCTTTGTTCTTGGGGAGATGGAGAAACCCTAACATAATTATGAACTTGTAATAAAGATGATCTATTCTTGTGTCCGTATTACTTCCTTGTCTACGATATAATTATGATTTGTGTTTGATCTTTCACTTTAGATGGTATGCGTAGTCGACCACATATCATTTTCCTTCGAGACTAAAGGGAGGGTGAAACCCTTTGGACGTGTCTTGGAAGCGTACGCGGAATGCCCTGTGACAGATTGGCGTCGTCTCGTAACCTACACGGTCAAAGGGGGATTAAATAGAGACTCCCTAAACTAATTACGATATCCATGGGGAAACCCTTAATTGCGGTGGTTTGTATGGGTGATTGCTCTCAGACATCGCAGTGGTTATTCAGAGGTGACCTCACACTTGACTCAACAAAGTGGCTTCCTACGAGCCTTGTCGTGAAAATCTTATTATGGGGCTCTCTCCACACATATCATGACACAAGGAGTATGTTATCTTAATTACATATAACAATAATACTATGCTAGTGGTGTATCCTACATCCCCGAGAACGTTTTAGCCCTATTGAGTTCAACCACGCTTTCATACAATCTTGTTACTTGTTTTAATTACTTTTATGCAAACAACCATAAACCTTCCAAACACCCTTTACTTGAGATGAAAGACAACTTATAAGTATACTTTGGTAGAGAGTAACGAGGGGCATAAAGACCTTTACCAATAGCTCTCTATGGGTTTGATATGTTTACTTTGAAACTAGCTACAATTGGTCTGTGCACTTACAGTCATCAAGCTATTTTCTGGCACCATTGCCGGGGAGTGATACGTTGCTAACGTATCCATAATTTTTGATGTTTCATGCTTGTTTTATATCTACTTTCTTATGTTTTGTCAACACTTTGGAGTACTTTTACACATTTTATGGAACTAACCTATTAACAAGATGCCACAGTGCTAGTTGCCTGTTTTCTGCTATTTTTGGTTCCAGGAAAGTCAGAAAATCAATATTCTCGGAATTGGACCGGACAAAAGCCAAAGTCGATATTTTACCGGAAGACTCATGGAGCCAGAAGACGAGACGGAGAGGGCCCACAGGGTGGCCACACCATGTGGTGGCGTGGGCTAGCCCTAGCCGGGACACCAGGTGGTGTGGGCCCCCTGGCCGCCCACCGACCTTGCCTCTTCGCCTATAAGATGCCTCCCGATGCAAAAACCCTAAATCATCAAGCCTCCAGCCACAAAAAGTTCCGCAGCGCCGCCGCCACCAAAGAGGAGATTTGGGGGACAGAAAGTCTCTGTTCCGGCACCCTGCCGGGACGGGGAAGTACCCCCGGAGCCATCTCCATCGATCTCCACCACCATCTCCATCACTGTTGCTGATTCCCATGATGAGGAGGGAGTAGTTCTCTCTCGAGGCTAAGGGTTCTACCGGTAGCTATGTGTTCATCTCTCTCTATGCATGATCTTATTGAGATCATGATCTTGTAATCTATAGATCCACCTTGCTACCCAAGTGCTTTAATAGATCTCTGCTCTCCCCATGTGTGTGAAAGTGACAACGTGCACACCATGGTGGCACTTAGGCTAGAGATTATAAATACTTGTTATGAGTTATATTTGGAGTTGGATGTCTTTATGAAATTGTGGTGTTTGTTTGAACCATCTAGAGATCAAGGTGACAGTGTGGGGTTATCTAGATGGGGAAAGCGGACTCTGAGGTGTGCTGTTATAGCCCTACCATGGATTAGAGTGTCCAACCAGAGAGTAGTTAAGAATAGTATCATAAAGATAATATATTTATATGAGAGTGTTCACTAGTGAAAGTATGATCTCTAGGACTTGTTTCTAAGCATTGAAACACCATTTGCAACTAGATCTGTTACATGTTTGCTTGCTTCCATCTTTTTTTCAGTTTGCCTTTAGTCTCTTCCACGCCATCAAAGTATTTTCTAGCATCGTTATCTTATATCCATACCACTTGTATTTCACTATTTCTTCGTCGAACTAGTGCACTTATACACCTGACAAGTGTATTGGGTGTGTTGGGGACACAAGAGACTTCTTGTATCTTGATTGCAGGGTTGCTTGAGAGGGGATACCTTTGACCACTTCCTCCCCGAGTTCGATAAACCTTGGGTGATCCACTTAAGAGAAAACTTGCTGCTGTTCTACAAACCTCTGCACTTGGAGGCCCAACAACTGTCTACAAGAATAGAAGTGCGTAGACATCAAGCTATTTTCTGGCACCGTTGCCGGGGACGTAAGGTAAAAGGTACTCACATCCTCTGGTGTGAGTGCTTGAAGTTATTTCCTTTAGATTCTGCAATTTTTTCTTTTTGTTTCTTGTTTTCACTAGTTAGGCTTAATGGAAAACAACAAAAAAATTAGAGAGCTTTTTAGTATTTTTCCTAATATAGAACATGAATTATCTAAAAATAAAATTTAAAAACCCATGGAACTTTCTTTGCATGCTAATAACAATGTTATTAGTATGAATCTTTTGAACACCTTTGTTACTAATGCTATGGAAACGTCTAAGCTTGGAGAAGTTAGTTTTTATGAAAATGATCTTTTTAGTTCCCCAGCTTTAAAGGAGAAAATTTGCTCTGATGATACTTTATCTCCCATATGTGGTAATTCTAATGATACTTGTGATATTTTAAATCCACATACTGAAAGCATCTCTTTTAAAATACCTATAAAAATTGTTGAACGTGTTATAGACAACTCTTATTTTGGAGATGGAACTTTCCATCCTGGTGATCATTTACTCCTTATACATGAATTATGCGGGTTGTTCAAGTGTGCAGGTATTTCAGTGAACAAAGTTAAGAGGAAGCTATTCTCTTTTTCACTTAGGGGAAAAGCAAGGGAGTGGTATGAGCTACTAGATGATCCTCGTCATTTGGAGTGGAAGGAACTTGAATCTCTCTTTTACTCTAAATTTTATCCTCCTCATGAAATTCATAAAGATAGGAATTACATTTATAATTTTCATCCACATGATGGATAAAGTATTGCCCAAGCATGGGGGAGATTGAAGTCACTAATGCTCAAATGTCCCATTCATGAGTACCCCAGTAATATTCTTATTAATAATTACTATGCAAGGCTTTCAGGACATTACAAGGACTATCTAGATACTTGTTTAGAGGGATCCTTCACAAGTAAGGAGGTCAAAGCTAAGTGTGATCTTCTTGAAACAATTCAAAGCAATACCGAAGATTGGGATAACAACAAAGGTAAAGAACCAGGTATAAACTATGAGTATGATTGCATTAAGTCTTTTGCTGAAACTGTTGATTTTCAAGAGCTTAGTGCTAAATATGGTCTTGATCCTCAAATTCTTATTGATTGTTTTAGAACCTTTGCTTCTCATATTAATGCTCCTAAATAAAAATGGGACATGTATCATGAGCCTTATAAAGACACTTGCAGGAATAATGAAATTGTTATTAATGATAGCAACAAACATGCTCAAACCTCTCAAAGTACTATTTCTTATAAGCATGTTAATTTTTGTGGAATACATAGACCTTGTGATAATAATCAAATTGACAAAGAATATTGTATCACCCACAGGAATGAAAAAACTAGAACGTGGTATAGGGCTTTAAATGATCGTGGTAAAAAAGTTTGTGCCCTTTATCCTTTTATTTGTGAACTTTGCTTTGAAGTGGGTCATTTCAATTTTCAATGCTCTGGCCATAATAATAGCCCTTCTAATCCAATGAGTTTGTATTGTGATGACATGATCACTCCTAATTAGCATGATGAACTTACATTATTTTTGGGATGTGAAGAGTTATCAAGAAAAACCTCTTTGGTAGATATGGGTGCTTTTGATATGAATAGTGCCCTGCATGGTTGTCATATTTATTGTGTTGATAATTTCCACACAAATACTTACATAAAAAATATTATAAAAGATGAGGTTTTACCAAAATATAACAGGACTAATATGTGTTTTGTTCTGATTAATGAAAAGGAGGAATCCTCCAAAGTTTCTTCTATTGTCTCTCACAATGAACCAGGGTGTATGGAGAAGCTTCCTTTCAAGCCTCTCCCTCCTAAAGAGAAGAAGAAAAAGAAGTAGAGGAGGAGTAAAAGGAGAGAGGAAACGGTATTTTCCCCTATGCACGTTGCTCCTATTATAGTTTTTGATGAGTCTGAACTCGATGCTGTTCCTATGCCTATTACCTATAGTAGTGATCATGATTGGGAAAAGCACACTACTTTTGATATTGATAATCTCTTCGGTACCAATTCTGAAAATGATGATATTAATATTTGCTATACTATTAGTGCTATCCATGATCCTTCTAATGATGATATGTTTACAAATGAACACACTTTGGAAGATAATTATTCTATTGCTTATGATGATACTACACCTCCAATATATGACGATTACAATGATGAATATGATATTTTGAGTCTACCTACTATTGAGGAGAAAATTAATGATTACAATATGCCTCCTATATTTGATGATTATGGTGACGAGAATAATAATGATAGCTATTTTGTTGAATTTGCTCCCACTACAATTAATAAGAATGACTATGCTTATGTGGAGAGTAATAATGATTATATGCATGTGGCTCATGATAAGAATGTTTTATGTGATAGTTATATTGTTAATTTTATTCATGATGCTACTGAAAGTTATTATGAGAGAGGGAAACATGGTTTTATGCATCTCAATAATATTAAGTTTCCCCTCTTTATGTTGAAAATTTTGAAGTTGCACTTGTTTTGCTTTCCTATGCTAGTTGCTTTGTGCTTTCATGACTTGTTTCCTTACAAGGTTCCTTTGCATAGGAAGTGGGTTAGACTTAAATGTGTTTTGAATTTGCTTCTTGATGCTCTCTTTTACTTCAATTCATATTTCTTATGTGAGCATCTTCTCAAACTATCATGCCTAACTTAAAGGCGTTAAAGAAAAGTACTTATTAGGAGATAACCCAAAAGTTTTAGATGAGTCTTGGAAGTTATTACTTCAGTAATTACCGCCCCTTATCCTTTTTGTTTGCCTTTTGTGCCAAGAGTAACCTCTAATGAGAGAGAATTAATGATTGGGAAAGTTGCTGTCCCGAAATAGATTTCCGTGTTTCACCGTAAAAATTCGTGTAAAATCTCTGTACGTCCTTTTGAGGCATGATTTTTTGTGCTTCTGGCCTAGGTTGTTATCTAACTTTCGTGAGTTCAACACTTTTTGATTTCAGCAACAAAAGGTCTTCGAAAAAATCCGTCTTTACCTGTGGTCTGTTTTGACAGATTTCTGCCATTATTTGCATTTGCTTCTTGTTGGTCCTTTTTGAGTTCTTTTTGGGGAATTGATCTTTTTGAGGGAAGTGCTACAGTAGCTTGTGTTTTAATGAAAGTTTTATTGGTGTTGAAACTGAACCCAAAGACCTATTATCTTGAGTGCACTAATGTTGCTAATAAAGATTGTGTGAAGTTTTGTATGAAGGAAAATTTTCAGGTGTATGGAAGGAATGAGTAATGAGATGAAGAATGTACTAAAGCTCAAGCTTGGGGATGGCACACGTGTCACCCCAAGAAATATCCAAGAAGTACAAGCGTCAAAGCTTGGGGATGCCCAAGGCATCCCCTTCATCAATAAAAATCTCAGGTTTCTTCCAAACACTTCATTTTTATTGTTTCATGCACAGTTGTGTTGTTCTTGGAGCATCTTTGTTTTATCTTTTGGTTTTTCGTTTGCTTAGTTTTCTTAGTTTGCTGAATAAATTGGTTGGACCCCCTCTTTCATACATTGGTTTTCAAATAGTTTGGTTTGGATTGGAAAATAGTAGGAAATTTCATGCTTAAGTGGTAAAGAGAGCTTGTATTTGACTGTGGCCTATGCTTTGTCATGCCCTACTTGATATTGTTTTGGTTTTATGCTTAGTATTCTTTGCTGTAGGATGACTTGTTATAAACAATTGAGATTGCTTAATGTGCCTTTGAAGAATCATGCGTTGTTTTAGCATATTAAAGCATAGTATTGTGGTATTCTCCTTTGACGCTTTATTTGGGTTGACTTGGCACATGCTCACACCATGTTATGAATATCCCAAGTCACCATAGCCTTGATTATCCTTTAGTTTTCAACTTGTAGTATGACTTTAAGCTTTGATCAATGATATTTTGTCGCTCTGCATGATTATGGCCATTATGTCTCTCTTAGTTGGTCGCTCCCAGTCTTTTGCTAGCCTCCACAACCAAGTATGAGTTCTACTCATGCATCCAACTCCTAAAACCAAGTTATTCCAAAGAGTCCACCATACCTACCTATTAGCTTATTCTATTCCAAGTATATTCATGTTTTATCTACCTTTCGAATTAAACTTGTTATGAGAAAACTAGTGATTAATGCTCTCATGAACTTGATGGCACACTTTACTTTTCTTGCCCTTAATAAACTTGAACCATTGTGCCGTCTATGTTGTATATGCTTGCACTTATTTGTTGGGGATTAGCAGAACCATGTTGTCATGGGGAACGCTTTCAACATTGCACTTGTACTTTGTACCTAGTTGATATCATGCTCTTTTGTCTATGGATGTCGTCGGTGTGAAATGAAATGGGGGCTTGTAAGTCTATGGAGTTATGTATGTGTGTTAGAGAAACGCCTGGGCCACCGGTCTAATCCATGCTGTCATGTTGGAAACCTGCAGCGTAACCATAATGAGCTGTCTATGAAGCATTCTTCTTATAAAAAAAGAGTCAGATATTGAGAAAAAAAAGAGAAACAGAGAAAAAAGAGATATGAGAAAAGAGGAAAGAGAGAAAAAAGCACCATTTTCCCATGGTAAAGAAGATTGCTGAGATGCTCGTTGTCTGCTTGCCTTGTCATTTTGATATGGGGATTCTTCCGTATCATCGGGCAAGGGGTACCCCGTTGGCGGTTCTCTATGATACACATGTACTGACTATGACAAGAACTTACCAGTGACTAAACTTGAGTAGCATGAGGAGCGTCCCTCGTATTCAAGGGACATGAGATTTCAAACTTATACTTCGTCAAGCATATACACCATAGTTTGTTCACTTTAACCTTAATCACTTCAAGATGCTTATGATAGGGGCAATGAGAGCTGAAAGCTATTAAGTACCATAATTTTTGGAAGCTCTCTATGAAACTTGAATCTCTACTTCCTTCTATGAAGGCCCTTCTTTTACTTTTATGCTGAGTCTCCACCTTCTATCTTTATGCACCTACTTTGAGAGCATAGTGGCCATTCTTAGTTCTATGTGCATTGTCCCAAGACTTGTTGATTGATGCATAGCTTTGATATTGCTTGTTTTAAACTATTTGTATCTAGTCACTCTTATGAACTTTGAAGGTGTCCTATGCATTTATATTTGCTACTCTATGAGGGACAAGCTGAATCCACTATGCTATGTTTTCTTTATGTGAAACAAACAAACGTATTGCAAAGCATTGTTATTCATTAATCTTTTGTTTGTGCCTTTTCATGTTGCAACATAGTTGCTTTGTATTATTGTTAGAACTTTGTCTTTCATGTTATGATTGAAGTACTATGATCCCAGCTATCCATGTTTTACAAATACTTTGATCAAGTTTATGATGGTGCATGTCACCTCAAAAAGTATTTTTTCTTTTTATCACTTACCTACTCGAGGACGAGCAGGAGTTAAGCTTGGGGATGTTGATACGTTGCTAACGTATCCATAATTTTTGATGTTCCATGCTTGTTTTATATCTACTTTCTTATGTTTTGTCCACACTTTGGAGTACTTTTACACATTTTCTGGAACTAACCTATTAACAAGATGCCACGGTGCCAGGTGCCTGTTTTCTACTGTTTTGGTTCCAGGAAAGTCAGAAAATCAATATTCTCGGAATTGGACCGGACAAAAGCCAAATTTGTTATTTTACCGGAAGACTCACGGAGCTAGAAGATGAGACAGAGAGGGGCCACAGGGTGGCCACACCATGTGCTGGTGTGGGCTAGCCCTGGCCGCGCCACCAGGTGGTGTGGGCCCCCTGGCCGCCCACCGACCTTGCCTCTTCGCCTATAAGATGCCTCCCGATTCAAAAACCCTAAATCATCAAGCCTCCAGCCACGAAAAGTTCTACAGCGCCGCCGCCATCGAAGAGGATATTCGGGGGACAGAAAGTCTCTATTCCAGCACCCTGCCAGGATGGGGAAGTGCCCCCGGAGCCATATCCATCGATCTCCACCACCATCTCCATCACCGTTGCTGATTCCCACGATGAGGAGGGAGTATTTCTCTCTCGAGGCTAAGGGTTCTACAGGTAGCTATGTGTTCATCTCTCTCTATGCATGATCTTATTGAGATCATGATCTTGTAATCTATAGATCTACCTTGCTATTCAAGTGCTTTAATAGATCTCTGCTCTCCCCATGTGTGTGAAAGTGGCAGCGTGCACACCATGGTGGCACTTAGGCTAGAGATTACAAATACTTGTTATGAGTTATATTTGGAGTTGGATGTCTTTATGAAATGGTGGTGTTTGTTTGAACCATCTAGAGCTCAAGGTGATAGTGTGGGGTTATCTAGATGGGGAAAGCGGACTTTGAGGTGTGCTGTTATAGCCCTACCATGGATTAGAGTGTCCAACCAGAGAGTAGTTAAGAATAGTATCATAAAGATAATATATTTATATGAGAGTGTTCACTAGTGAAAGTATGATCTCTAGGACTTGTTTCTAAGCATTGAAACACCATTTGCAACTAGATCTGTTACATGTTTGCTTGCTTCCATCTTTATTTCAGTTTGCCTTTAGTCTCTTCCACGCCATCAAAGTATTTTCTAGCACCGTTATCTTATATCCATACCACTTGTATTTCACTATTTCTTCGTCGAACTAGTGCACTTATACACCTGACAAGTGTATTGGGTGTGTTGGGGACACAAGAGACTTCTTGTATCTTGATTGCAGGGTTGCTTGAGAGGGGATACCTTTGACCACTTCCTCCCTGAGTTCGATAAACCTTGGTGTCATCGGATTGAGGACAAGTACGCCATGAGGGGGTCCTCGAGGCGTGCGGAAAAGAGGGGTGTGAGACGTACGATATTCCGGGACGGTGAGCACACAAGTTTACCCAGGTTTGAATCCGCCAGCTTTGGACGAATCCTACTCCTGCTAGCAATCCAGTAATACGGCAGAGCCGGAATATGGGTTACAAGGGTTTCGCCTGTGCGAGTTGAGGGTATAAAGTATTGGGTGTTCTCTGGTGCCCTAAAGGCTCTCCCTAGGACGGCTTATATAGATATCCGGCCTAGGGTTTACAGGAGAGATCAATCCGGCTACGACTAAGAGTTGGTTACAGAGTACATCTTGAACTACAAGTAATATTATGGGCCTAAGTCGGTAAGTCTTCTGGGCCTTCCTGTAGCCGGATTGGACTCTGTCTTCTCTCTCTAACTGGGCCGCCCGTGAAGCAAAGCTCTAACCCGAAGTGGGCCACCCTGGTCAGTGAGGAACTGTGAGGATACCCGGAAAGTATATCCCCAACAGTAGCCCCTGGAGGCCTCCAAGATCCAAAGTCAGATTTTATCATCATCTAGCTTGATCTTCGGCTTGCAGAATCTTGAAGGGTTCCTGAAACTTCACAACAAAAAATACGATCTGGGTCTTACAAGTAAGTCGGACCTTTCAATTGGTTACTCGGGTTTTCCAGCTCGCTTTTTAATCTAAGCCGGAACTTGGTCTCTAACGCCACCTGACACAAGTATGGTCAAGTCATGTCATCTGACAAACGTTCCGTCAGCACGACCGTTGGTGGGTCCGCGGTTCGCGGAACCGAGGCGCCGTTTCAATGCGTGCGTGGAGATCGAGGTGACGCAATCATCACGCGGGCCCTCCCTAGTTCTTTCCACGACGCGTGGCGGTTACACTGTAGCGTTTGCACGAATCTTGGCGCAGGTAGGTGGATATAAGGGGTTTAGATTTCTTCTTCTCCTCTCCACCAGTCCTTTGCCGTTCCTTCCTTCCCAATCCTCCTGTGTGCCTAGAGCCTCCTCGCCCTCCTCCCACAGAGCTCCTAACGCCGCCACTTTAAGGTCACCTTTTCCACCAGAGAAAAATGGCTTCATCTTATTCTTCCTCTGGTTTGGCGGCGGCAGCGTCGGTGGAAGCAGCTGCAGAGAAGGAGAGTTTTCGGGGAATCTGGATCCCCTGCGCCCTCGACGAGGCAGGCCTCAAGAAAATGGAGAAGGAGGGGCTTCTCGCCGCCAGTGACTAGCAGATCGGCCTCGGCGAAGCCGTCCCCAACCCGCGCGAGGGCGAGCGTGTCCACTTCGGCACCCATCTAGACCGAGGTTTGTCCTTTCCTCCCTCAGAGTTCTTCTCCGAGGTGATAGATCACTATGGAGTTCAACTCCACAATCTTCCTCCCAATTCTCTTCTAGAAATGAGCGCATATGCTGCGCTTTGCGAGGGCTTTCTCGGCATTAGGCCGAGTTTGCTTCTATTCCGGTACTATTTCCATGTCCAGAGAAATTCCATCACAGCCGGTGTTCCTTATATCACCGGTACCATTAGTTTTTCTGTTAGACCAGACCGGGCCTATCCCAAAATTTCTGCCAGTGACTCGGTTAAACAATGGCCAGCCACTTTATTCTACCATAGGGATATTCCGGCTCCCGGCAAAGCTACTGCTTTGCCGGCTTTTGTCGATGGAGCCGCCATAGCCCAGCCTTCTTGGGACGAGGCTGCTCCGGCTCTCACCGACGATCTGATCCTCGCTAAGAGGCAGATCGAGTATTTGATCAAGCACAAGGGTCTAAAGGGATCCGACTTGGTCCATTGTTGGGTCTCACGTCGGATCCAGCCACTTCAGTACCACGGGGACAGACTGATGCACTCCATCGCGTCTTCCAAAAAAGATTCCCTCCACATCAGCCCGAAAGCCTACACCGCCCAGGGTTACATAAGCCAGATTAAGTGGCTGATTAAGGAGCGGATCTAGAGGAAAATTCCGGAGGTTTCTCCGGACATGCACACAGCAGAAAACCCCGTAGTGTCGGTAAGCTTCCATCAGTACACCTTTTTTGTGTTTCAAACTTTAAATTATATACTGCAATGCTGATATGCTTTCCTGTTTTTCAGCTTGCTGACCTCCCCGAGTTGGAGCTTGCTCCACTCGAAGGATATCCTCCTGAGTTTTCTCAGGAGACCGAAGTAGTCCCATTGCCGGATCTTCCGCTCAAGAAGCGTAAAGCTCCGACAGTGGTAGTTGGCACAAAGGAGGTGCCAGTCGTGAAAAGGTAGCCTTTTGTCACAACATTTTCGCCTTTGTACTTTACTCAAGTTTCTTTCCGAGATGTAATGTTTCCGACTTTACTACTTTCTCAAAGCAAAATCAATCATCAAGGGCAAGGGGAAAGGGATCCCTTCGAAGCCCTTGCGACAAACGAAGCTTACCATAGCTTCCCCTGCCACGGCTCCTCCGACTCCTGCCCCTCAACCTTCTACAACACCGGCGATTACTCCCTCTCCGGTTGTTGCAGGAGATCCGGCTCCTCCAACGGCGCCTGTGATCCTTGGGTCACACACTGACGTCACCATGGGTGCATCAGCTCAAGATAAGGGTGAACCCTCTTCGGGTAATGATCCCTCGACTAAAGTCTTCGCTGACAACCTCCTCAGCAATCCCGGACTTGCCAAGTTTGGCTTATCCCGGAAATCTGCAGAAGAGATCCAACGGCTGGCCAGGAAAGTCCTGGACAAAAGCCATCTATCCCCCGAAGAGGAAGCGCAAGAAGCAGAGGACGTCAAGTTCTCTGACCTTCTCGCTCAAGTCCACCTTCGCGACGAGAGAATCAGGACTGACGAGCTTCCAACATCCCCAGTAATTCCTCTTATCCTCGCCGAGAAGGTGGCAGCTGAAGTGAACGCGGGGTTAGACAAACTTACCCGCGATCAATATGTAAGTCGGAATTCCAACTCTTGTTTTTACATTATGTTATATCATATCCTCTAGCCCCCAAGCATGAAGTAGGATATAGAAATACGGGTTTATGCTTTCATTAGGATGCCAAAGAACGAACTAGTGTAGCCCCCAAGGCTCGTGCTGATATTTAGCAAAAAATATTAGCTCGAGTCTTAAGTAGCTTTCTGACTTTGTGTATTCTGACTTACAGAAAGTATGTTCCTATAACCAAGAATTATTAAGCAATGTCTGTGATAAGCGGAGAGAGATCAAAGCTCTCCGGCTTAAAAATGCTGAGCTCAAGGTAGCCAAGGATGAAGCCGAAGGTAAACATTCCGAGATTCAAACCTTGTCTTTTGCTTTTTCAATATCGAAGTTTTCTAAACTGTTATTCTTTTTGACTTACAGCGTTGGTGAAACAATCCATCGCTATGATTGAAGAGGCCGAGAACCTCAAGACCCTAGTGGAGGAGAACAAGGGACTTCGCCAAGAGCTGGATAAGCTCAAGGCGGATCATGAAAAGAGCATAGCTCAAGTCCTTGAATCCTCCTCCATGGCCACTGAAGAGCGCGATCGCAAGATTGCCGCTCAAGATAAAGTTATCTCGGACCTCAAGAATGAGCTTGGCAGAGAGAAAGATCTCTCCGAAGCGCTCCGGGCTGAACTCCAGAGTCTTTGGGAGGAGAAGACCAAGATCGACGATGTCATTCTTGGTACGTTCCATCTGTCTGATTTATCATTTCTTTGACTTTCATCAATGTCGGATTTTCCTTGACTTGTTTTGTGTTTAAGTCCTCTGAACTTGACATACTCTTCCTCCTCCGAGCCCCGCACCCACCGTCTTACCCAAGTTAGTGATCTTCTGCATGACTTCCACCAGTCTATTGAAGACATTGGCGAGTCCCTGAGGATTCCGGACATGCCAATCATGTCAGATTTTCAGGTGCGGGACAAGGCCAAGGAGATGCCACAGCTTGTTCGGGACTGTAACATGTCCTACGCGCGGACTGCTGCGCAGAACGCTCTCACCATGGTCATGAGCCACCATGGAAACATGGAGATATTGCAAGTGACCAGAGGGTACTGCAAGGTAGACGAAGACGGCCAGGAGCAAGACCTTCAAGCCATCATGCACTCCTGCGCCGGATATGGGTGCCACGTAGCTGATCTGACCAGCTACGAGATCCCCTTCTTCACCCGCGTAGATACCCCGCCACCTCCTCCAGAAGAAACCGAAAAACTTTTCGACGATGAACGGACCACCTCGGATCCGGACATCTCAGAACGATATCAAGGTGGAGTAACCAGCGAGCCGGCAGCTCCTTCATCTCCTCCTGCATCATAGACCACAAACTTATGTATTATTCTATGAAAGAACATGATGCGCTTGTAAATATTAAGTACTATGACTTTTGCTAGTGCTATGTTTTTTATCTACTTAGCACTTTTGTCTTAGATGTTTTGCGTGCCTGAAAAGTTCATATAAGCACTTGAAATTTTCCGTCTCTACTTATCGTTTATCTGGCTTTCCGCCTCGTCCCTTTCGTGAGCCGGCCAAATCTTCAGCCGGAAACTTTGACGAGCAACGAAGCTCAATTGCTAAACCAGTTTAAACTCGGAAACAAAGCCAGCTTCCAGTACCAACAATTCACTTCTCGGAAAATACCCGCATCCAACAATCAGACAAATAACCAAAGTAAAGACTAGAATTTTTAGAGTTATACCCGAAGGTAGCAGTTTTAGAATCGGAAATCTAAACCAGAACGAACATGAGCATAAAGTACTTTCAAGCATTCTGGGATTTTCGACTGCGACATGATCATTAGGAAATAAAATGGTACAAACTTCTCAGAAAAACTTTGAGGTAACCAAAACTTTTATTTCTCACAGAACATGTGCATATTTATGATTACAAAGAAGGATAAACTAAGAATAAAAGGGACGTAGCTGAGCAATATTCCACGGTCTGTCTAACTCATCCGGATTTGTACTGCCTCCAGCTCTCTTTCTCTTCTTAGTAGCAGATCTTTCTTTGACTGGCCTCATGTCAGTTAAGTAGTCCGATCCATTGTGCAATACTCGACTAACTAAAAAGGCCCCTTCCCATACTGGGGAAAGTTTGTGCTTTCTTTTTTGCACAAGCCGGAGAACCAAATCACCTTTATTGAAAGATCTAGTTCAGACTCTCTGGCTATGATACTTGCGTAACTTCTGCTGATAGGATGTAGATCTCATTTCAGCAACGATGAGAACTTCTTCGACTAAGTCGAGATCATTTTGTCGAGAAATCTTGGCATCCTCTTCGATATACGTGGCCACTCTTGGAGAAGTATGAATTAAATCGCTAGGAAGAACTGCTTCTGCACCATAGAACAAGAAGAAAGGTGTGTATCCTATTGACCTGTTTGGAGTTGTTCGTAAACTCCAAATTACAGAGGGTAATTCCTCTGCCCAAGCCCCCGCAGCACGTCGTAGTGGTGCTTCGAGACTTGGTTTTAAGCCTTGTAGAATTAAACCATTTGCTCTTTCGACTTGTCCGTTAGCCTGTGGATGTGCGACTGACGCAATGTCAAGCCAAATATTTTGCTCATCGCAGAATTCAGCCAGTTCTCCCATGGAAAAGTTACTCCCATT
Source organism: Avena eriantha (assembly GCA_910589775.1). Lineage (NCBI taxonomy): Eukaryota > Viridiplantae > Streptophyta > Magnoliopsida > Poales > Poaceae > Avena > Avena eriantha. Next base: position 518,529,989 of record OU342743.1, on the reverse strand, counting down.
GTCCGTGATAATACTATGCGGATAACCATACCGGATTATAACATTCTCGACAAATCTTTTGGCTGTTGCTCCATCACAACTAGTGACAGGTTTAGCCTCGATCCACTTTGTGAATTTGTCCACCATCACTAAGAGGTGAGTGAATCCACTTGGGGCTCATTTAAAAGGTCCTACCATATCAAGCCCCCAGACCGCAAAGGGCCATGTTATAGGTATTGTTCGCAGCTGATCAGCCGGAACATGAGCTTGCTTGGCGTATTTTTGGCAGCCTTTGCATGTCTTGACTAATCGTTCGGCATCTGCCTGAGCTGTAAGCCAGAAAAATCCATGTCGAAAAGCTTTTGCCACTAAAGATTTGGCTGCAGCGTGGTGACCATACTCGCCTTCGTGGATTTCCCTTAATATTTCCACTCCTTCTTCCGGAGATACACAGCGCTGAAAAATCCCAGAAACACTCCGTTTATGGAGCTCACCTTTAACAATAGTATAGGCTTTTGCTCGTCGGATAATCTGTCGGCTCAACACCTCGTCTTCGGGTAATTTGCCATCTACCAAGTAATCGAGGTAGGGTTGAGTCTAGCTGGGAATTACAGCCAGAACTGCTATCAAAGGTGAGTCGGATTTGGTCGGATATTCCTCATCTACTCCCTTTATCGAGGGAACTTTGAGGTGCTCTAAAAATGCGCCATTCGGAACCTCTTTCCGCGCAGAGCCTATTCGAGATAATGCATCAGCTTCCTCATTTTCTGCTCGAGCGATGTGTGGAACTTCAAACCCTTCGAACGATTTAGATAGATCATCCACGACAGCTTTATATGATGCCATGTGCTTATTTGCATTACAAATATCCGAGACTTGCTGAGCAACAAGATCCGAATCTCCGTAACACATCAAACGTCGGATGCCAATATCCTTAGCAATCCGGATTCCATGCAATAGTGCTTCATACTCGGCAATGTTGTTTGTCGCTGTGAAGTGGATCTGCAACACGTATAAAAGTTTATCTCCTTGGGGTGATTTGAGCACCACGCCAGCCCCTGAGCCCCCTCGAGCCTTAGACCCATCGAAAAAGAGGGTCCAATATTGCGACTCAGGGAGGACCATGTTCTCCTTGGTCTCTGTCCAATCAGCGACAAAGTCGGCAAGGATCTAGGATTTGATTGATGTCCGGGGTTTGTACTCAATATCGAAAGATGCAAGCTCTATGCCCCATTTGGCGACGCGTCCTGTGGCATCGCTATTGTTGATTATATCTCTCATGGGAGCCTTGCTCACCACGGTAATTGGGTGCTCCTGAAAATAGTGTCGTAACTTACGAGATGCTAGAAAAACACCGTAAGCCAACTTTTGATAGTGCGGATACCGCTGTTTTGATTCTGTCAGGACCTCGCTGACAAAGTACGTCGGACGCTGCACCAGGTGTTCCTGATTTTCTTCTGGTCTCTCCACTACCATAACGATACTGACAACCTTATTTGTCGCAGCAATGTAGAGCAACATCGGTTCCTGAGGTTCTGGCACTGCAAGGATAGGAGCAGATGAGAGTACTTTCTTTAGGTCTTGTAGTGCAGCTTCAGCTTCGTCAGTCCAGACAAAATCCTTGGTCTTCTCCAGGAGTTTGTATAATGGTGCGGCTCTTTCCCCAAGCTGGCTTACAAATCGACTAACCGCAGCAATGCAACCAGTTAATCTTTGTACGTCCTTTAGGCGAGTTGGCCTGGAAATATTGAGAATAGCCTTGATCTTGTCGCGGTTCACCTCTATGCCTCTTTGCGACACGATGAAACCTAACAATTTTCTGGCAGGTATTCCAAAGAAGCATTTCTTCGGGTTAAGCATGATGTTCTATTTTCGTAGATTGGCGAACGTTTCCTCCAAGTCGGAAATCAATGTTTCCTTCTTTTTGGACATGATCGCGATATCATCCACGTATGCATGTACATTGCGTCCGAGTTGATCATGGAGGCAACGCTGCATCGTGCGCTAGTACATAGCTCCTGCGTTCTTCAGCCCAAAGGGCATCGTAACAAAACAGAAGGTTCCGAAGGGGGTTATGAATGAAGTTTTGACTTTGTCAGATTCCTTCATCTAGATTTGGTGATAACCGGAATATGCGTCGAGAAAATAGAGGAGTTCCGATCCTACCATAGAATCGATAACTTGATTCTTTCTAGGCAGAGCGAACGGATCTTTTGGACAAGCCTTGTTCAAGGCAGTATAATCAACACACATCCTTAAATCAGTGGTGTCCTTTTTAGGGACCATTACAGGGTTGGCCGACCAACCAGTATGGATGACCTCTTCTATGAATCCGGCTAACTCGAGCCGGATTAGTTCCTTAGCTATTGCCTTACGCTTTTCATCACCAAACCGTCGTAAGGACTGTTTGACGGGTTTAGCGTTCGGGTTTACATTTAGAGAGTGCTCGGCAAGTTCCCTAGGTACTCCGGTCATGTTAGATGGCTGCCATGCGAAGATATCTTGATTTGCTTGGAGGAACTTGACGAGCGCGCTTTCCTATGTGCTACTTACGCCTACGCCTATCTGGGTCACCTTGGAGGGGTCATCATCCTTCAACGGCGTCGTCTTCGTCTCTTCTGATGCCTTGAACTCCAGATTTGGCTTTGTGACCTCCTTCTTTGTTGTGGGCATCTCGGACGGATCTATGCTCTTCTTGATCTCCTGGTACTCCTAGGCGTGCAGCACGGCTTCGGCAAAGGCGGCATTTCCATCTTCGCACTCTCGCGCCTTCTTCGGGTCTCCCCTGATGGTGATCACGCCGTTGGGACCTGGAATTTTCATCATATTGTAAATGTAACACGGACGAGCCATAAAAGCCCAGTAAGACGGACGTCCGAATATAGCGTGGTATGCGCTCTTGAACGGGACCACTTCGAAGGAAAGTGCCTCCGTCCGATAATTCTTTGGAGTTCCAAAAGTAACATCCAAAGTGATCTCTCCTAGGGAATTAGCTTGTCTTCCTGGGACAACTCCGTGAAAGATCATAGAGCTATGGTTCAGCTGTGTTTCCGAGATCTTCATCTGACGTAGCATTTCGACATAGAGAATATTGATACTGCTACCACCGTCCATGAGGGTCTTGGAAAAACCATAACCGTCAATAAGTGGATTGACGATTAAGGCGTATTTTCCTCGCCTATGTAGCTTAGGCGGATGATCAGCACGGTCAAACGTTATTGCCACTTCCGACCAGTCCAGATACTGAGGGATAGCCGGAACTGTTGCGTTGAGCTCATGGAGAACTGCTTTCTTGACCTTTGCTGGTTGAGATCCGAGGAAGGTGACGTAAGTGTCCTTCTTGGTGGGAAAAGTTTTCTTCCCCTCCGACTTGGGATTTGAAGCATCGGCTTCCTCCATGTTGGAATCTTCCTTGGTCTCTTTGTCCTTTTCAGGATTTTTCTTTCCCTTCTTCTGCTTAGCTTTGTAGCCCGCGGTATCGTCTCTCTTGATGTCTTCGTTAAAACGACACTCAGCGTTGGTGTGGGACGAGCCCCCATTGGCGTCCAAGTGATGCACACATGGGTTATTGGCAATGTCGGCCCAAGTGTAGGTTTTGCCTGGTTGTTGGTCTCCTCTACCTTGAACCCTTGATGTCCCACAGCCACGCCCGCAGCCTCCGCCACGTCCTCCTCGTCCTCCAGACCCGGAAACAGTAGTGACTACTGCTGTCTCCACGTTGGGTTTTTCTTCCGAGGTATTTTTGCGCTTCTGAGCTTGTTGCTTTGGTTGTTTTGCCGACTGAGGCATAGCCAGGACATTGATTAATCGCTCTGCATCGTCGTCAGCATCTGCATACTTGCTCGCTATTTCTATCATCTCTCCCAGATCAGTAACCTTGTCACACTTCAAGCGATGGCGCAGTAAACCAATTGGGAGACCTGCGATGAAAGCTTCAATCGCAGTTTGATCATTTATTCCTTCGCAGGAGTTCTTGGTGTCAATTCATCATTCGAGGTAATCCCGGCAAGTTTCTCCGGCTTTCTGGGTGCAACGCTGTAGGTCTCCAACCGTACAGGGCCTCCGATATGTGCCTTCGAAATTCTGAAAGAACGCACTTTGTAAATCATACCAGTTATGGATGGTGTTCACCGGAAGTTCATTGAGCCATGATCGTGCCGTCTTACGCAACATAAGTGGGAGATATCGGGTTGCGACCAGGCTGTTTCCGCCTTTGGCGATGCAGCAAGCTTGGAAGAAATCCTGTAACCAGGTGTCTGGCCGAGCAATGCCGTCGTAGGCTTGGATATGTCTTGAGATAGCAAATCCTTCCAGGAACCTTGTAGCTCTGATGCGTGGTCCGAAGCATTTTGGGCCCATGTATACATCATCGTTTTCGTAGCGCCGAGCCTCTATGTTGGAGTTGATTATGTGCCTTGCGTCGTTCGGGGATAGGGATCATCCCGAATGTCGACTGTGGCTGCGGTACCTTGGAGCCGGACTTCGGCTTCTGCCACCACCTCCTCCGCCATGTCGTCCTCCTTGACCTCCTTGGGGGGCGTTGTGATAACTATGTGGTAGAGAGGGTGGTGTAGCTGAATAGTTTCCGGCTGATCGCCGGCCTCCGTCCGGAGCGTCATTATTTCGGCTCCGGGGAGGTTCTTGACTATGACGAGCCCCCTGCCGGCTTGTTCCAGCATGGTTTCCGTCGTTCCTTCGCCCGTCGTTCCCACCATGGCGAGGCTCAGCCAGGCGGTTTTCATGTCTGGGAGGTGGCATTCTCTGACGATCCTCCTCCCGACGTTTCTCTTTATCTTCTCCCTTTCGGGGAGGATTCCTCGGATTCAGTGCAGCGATCGCGTCTTTCTCGGCTATTGGAGCGACATTGCTCTAGTTATGTGTAGATCTGAGGTGCTGTCCCGATGATCCGGTTCTTGAATAATTGTCTTCCCTGCGTTTGGGGTGATGATACTGAGCCCGAACGTAGTGGGATCTTACGTCAGCCCATGCCGGATCTGTGCGACATTGGTCGGAATCCGAGACCAGCTTTTGACTTCCAGATAGGGCGACCTTTTGCTGCTCTAGTCCCTTATTGAGTAGCTTGATACCCAAACATATCTCCTTTGGTCTTGGATTAGCCAATAGAATTTCGCGAGCTGCCACGGTATTTTGCACTGGTGTTGGGTAAACCCAATCTCCGTTGCTATCCTTCCGTGGCTTCCCCATCTCATCTCCAAAAAGGACAGCACGGACACGTGGGAATTGGTTGTCATCTATGTGATGCTTCCGTGTCTTCTGATGTAGACGGGACATGTACTCCTTGTTTGACATGCGCTTCTTCTCTACCTCGATGTTTTTGGCTTCATCAAGGAGTTGTTGACGACGCGCTTCTAGGGCCTGGGCCCTTTCGTCCAGCTCATCTGCAGTAAGTTCTGCAGCTGTAGGGATAGGTGTGGTTAATGCGGCATCGATGAGTTTACATGCACCTTCAGTGATCACGTGTCCATCCACCGATGCTTCTTTTTTCGGCTCGTCTGGGATAAGTGCTCCATCCGAGTCTTCTTCGTATTCCTTGGCAATTACCTCCTCTGTGAGGGGGTCTTTTGTCGGGGTCTTGTTCTTCTTGTTCTTCTTCTTTGCCTTCTTGGCAGCGCCGGTAGCAAAGATGGCTTTGGGTCCGTTTCCCGGAGTCAAGCTCTGATCGGTACTTTTGGACATCTGGACCTCGGGATTATCCCCGATGTCCATGTCATCCTGCGCTTTGGGAGAGTGTTCCCCGGATCCTTCATCCATGGCTTCTCCTTCTTCTGCAGCTTTGGAGTTGTACTCCTCTTCATATTCCGCGGAGAACTTTCTGAAATCTGCCGATGTCATAGATTCATCCGAGGATGCGGGAACGTCGGCGTTTGTTCCAATTGCCTCCAGCACCGAGTCGGTGTTTTCTCCAGCATTGACAAAGCCGGATCTAGATCCAACATATGCGACAAAGTGCGATGCGTGCTTCCTGAGGTACCTGCGGCTTTCGCGATCAGTTATATCGAAACTTTTAATGGTTTCGAGGATTGCATCTGCGCTAGCACCTTGCAGTATCATACGTCTTAGTGTGTACCTGAGGAAAGGCATGTCTGTCCCGGCATCGTCAGAGCTGGAATCAATGTCGTTGATATTCTCCTCCTGGATTTTGACATCCACGGGTGGGTCGATCTCTGATCCGGCTTCTCCAGGGAGATCCACTCCAGATTCGACTTGGACCGTGAGGTCTTCTTCAGGCTCAGATTTCTCCACCATCTCCGCAACTGGTGCGGGCTAGGTGGGATTAGGGTTTTCTGAGATCTGGAACTCTGCCGCCTCCATGGACAAAGGGGACCCAGAAGATTCTTCTGCCTCTATCATCACCGCTTGGGTGGGTTGGGTAGGTTCAGGGAAACCGATGTACACATCGATCTCGCCAAAAGACATGATTGTATAGGCAGTCACGGCCTTCCTAGCCGGAATCCAAGTCTCGTCGAGAACGATGAGAGGGACATCGCTGGCGTAGAGGATGCGACCGACGGCGATGGTCTCGCCGATTCCGATTCTTGCAGATTCCACTCGGAACGCAGATCCGAAGCTCACTTGCCCCACGGTGGGCGCCAACTGTCGTCGGATTGAGGACAAGTACGCCATGAGGGGGTCCTCGAGGCGTGCGGAAGAGAGGGGTGTGAGACGTACGGTATTCCGGGACGGTGAGCACAGAAGTTTACCCAGGTTCGAATCCGCCAGCTTTGGATGAATCCTACTCCTGCTAGCAATCCAGTAATACGGCAGAGCCGGAATATGGGTTACAAGGGTTTCGCTTGTGCGAGTTGAGGGTCTAAAGTATTGGGTGTTATCTGGTGCCCTAAAGGCTCTCCCTAGGACGGCTTATATAGATATCCGGCCTAGGGTTTACAGGAGAGATCAATCCGGCTACGACTAAGAGTTGGTTACAGAGTACATCTGGAACTACAAGTAACATTATGGGCCTAAGTCGGTAAGTCTTCTGGGCCTTCCCGTAGCCGGATTGGACTCCGTCTTCTCTCTCTAACTGGGCCGCCCGTGAAGCAAAGCTCTAATCTGAAGTGGGCCACCCTGGTCAGTGAGGAACTGTGAGGATACCCAGAAAGTATATCCCCATCACTTGGGTGATCCACTTAAGGGAAAACTTGTTGCTGTTCTACAAACCTCTGCACTTGGAGGCCCAACAACTGTCTACCGAATAGAAGTGCATAGACATCAGGGAGCTAAGAGCTTTTGGTCTTTGTTCTTAGTTACTTATTTTACTCATTGTTTTACTAAAGTTGTTTAGTAGTTTCAGGTAAGCACCATGACTAGACTGGGACTGACTAATCAGATCGATGCTACTAAATACCTCGGGAAGTTCAGTAGAGGATTAGTTAAAGAATTCCCGAGTGGGAGCAAACGAGAGTACGAGGTTAACCCTTGTTTTATCGCTATTATTAAAGAGAAAACTTTTGCAGGAGATGATCCTAATGAGGATCCCTATAATCATTTCATGTATTTTACCGAGATATGTTGTACTCTTAAATTGAGAGGCTATTTTGATGACGAATTAAAACTTAACCTGTTTAGCCAATCTTTGACCAACATTGCTTTGGCTTGGTATAGAATTTGCCCTGGAGAGAAAATTGATACCTGGGAAAAACTTAAAGGAGAACTTGTGTCTCGATTCTTTCCCAAGGTAAAAACTACTGAGGCAAGGAGGGAAATTACAAACTTCAAGAACCACCCAGGTGAAGGTTTGGTAAGAGCCTACAAAAGGTACAAGTATCTACTTCACAAATGTCCCCATCATGATTTACCAAAATCGTATGTATTGCATATTTTCTATGGAGGACTTAATCAAGAAATTAAACATGAGCTTGACACAAATTCAGTGGGTTCTTTCATGGAGTTAACTATAATAAAAGCTTGGGAACTTTTAGAATGAATTCGCCATAATAGAGAAACATGGGGATTTGATTTAGGAGGAGAAGGAGGAATAGAAATTGAATATGATTGTCCCAATGCTTATAAAGACTCCAATAAGGTAAAAGAAACTTCTAATGAACTGCAACTTGATGATGGTATTATCTTGCAAATCCTTCAGTCTTCTACAAAACATATTGAAGCTCCAAAGAAGTACTGGCTTCATTATACTCCGCCACCCGAGCCAGGTGTGGAAGAAGATCCAATAATTACGGCCCCTGTTGATCCAATAAGGGAGGTACCCCCACATGCTGAACCCTTTCCTTTTCCAAGGACAGCGAGAAGACATATGATGGCTCAACAACTTGAGGATCAATGCAAAGAGGAAGAATTATTTCTCAAGAAGCTAGAAGAGGAAACACAAATAAGGAAAATTGAAGAAGAGTGTGTACAAGAGGCAGAGGCATCAAAAATGAAGATATTTTTAACCATGTTTGCACATTTCAACGTGATTGAGCTAGATTCCAAAGCATCACAATTTGTTGAAGGAAAGGTAAAAGTTAAAGAAATTGGTAAGCCTATCCTCCCTTGCACTTTTGGAGGAACTTCCTATTATGGTCTCTGCGATATTGGTAGAGTTGTTAACATTATCCCTTTTAATTTTTATTTAAAAATTCAAAATGAATTAGCTCCAGCCGAATTGGAAGATACGGATATGACTATAATGGTTGCAAATAAGACCCTCAGAGTCCCTATGGGAATAATTAGGGACGTACCAATCTGTATTGGACCTTACAAATATCCTATTGATTTTATGCTTATTGATATGCCCACTTACATTTATTGTCCCATCATTTTTGGAAGAACTTTCCTAAATACCGTAGGAGAAAACATAGACTGCAAGAAGTAAACTGTGTCTCTCAAGTTTGGTGAAGATAAAATAAATTTTCATTTCTCCAAATTTGACCATAAACCGGCTATTGAAGAATTAGATGATGATGAGTACGAACGTGAGGAAGAAGGTAATATCATAAACTTAGCCTCAATAGTCATCGAGACTCCAGATGATAATCTAGAAAGAAGTTTAGTCAACAATAATAACATTCTTGAAGAAGTAGAAAAAACTAAAGTAGATAACTATCTCAACTCCACACCGGAGGTGGACATCGAGATTAATCAACAATATGAGGAACCTATAAGGAAAGGTGATGAGGCTCTTCCTCCTCCAACTCTTAAGACTCTACCAAAGGAACTAAAGTATAGGTTTCTTGATCAGACAAATAATTTCCCTATTATTGTAAGTTCTAAACTCGTAGAGAAAGAGGAGGAAAACTTAATGAAGGTTCTCCACATGCATCGAAATGCTCTTGGATATTCAATGAGTGACTTGAAGGGGATTAGTCCCTCGATAGCCACCAATAGAATATTCATGGAAGAAGGAGCTTAGCCGGTCATGGACTTTCAGCGATGTCTTAAACCTCATATGAAAGAGGAGGCAAGAAAAGAAATAATACATTTGTTGGATGCAGACGTCATCTTTCATGTGGAGGAGAGTGAATGGGTAAGTCCTATTCATTGTGTTTCAAAGAAAGGTGGGTTTACGGTTGTGGAAAATGAACATAATGAGACGGTACCTACTAGGACTGTTGTTGGACATACGATGTGCATTGACTATAGGAAACTAAATAAGGAAACTCCGAAAGACCATTACCCTTTACCGTTTATAGATCAAACTCTAGAGAGGTTTGCTATGTATTCTCATTTTTTCTACTTAGATGGCTATTCCGATTTTCCCAAATTGCTAGACACCCTGATGATCAACTAAAAACTACTTTCATTTGTCCTTATGGCCTTTATGCTTATTGTTGTATGCCTTTTGGTCTTTGTAATGCTCCTGCCACTTTTCAAAGATGCATGACTGCTATTTTTACTGATTATGTTGAAAGTATTATGGAAGTGTTAATGGATGATTTCTCTATTTATGAAACTTCATTTAATCATTGTCTCCATAATTTTCACAAAGTTTTGCAGAGATGTGAAGACACTAACTTAGTCTAGAACTAGGAGAAATTTCATTTCATGGTTCAAGAAGGCATAGTAGTCAGTCACAAAGTCTCAGGTAAGGGCATAGAAGTCGATAAGGCAAAGATTGAAACAATAGAAAGGTTACCCCGTCCTCGAGATATAATAGGTATAAGAAGCTTTTTAGGTCATGTAGGATTTTATAGAAGATTCATTAAGAATTTTTCAAAAACTAATAGACCATTAACTAACCTTCTTCAAAAGGATGTTCGTTTTAATTTTGATGAAAAGTGTCTTACTTCTTTCAACATGTTAAAACAAGCCTTCTTGAAGATCCCATTATAAAACCACCTAATTGGAAGAAACCTTTTGAGATATTTTGCGAAGCAAGTCATGAAGTTGTAGGAGCAATTCTGTGTTAGTATGATGGTGATGACCTTAATATCATTCATCATGCTAGTTGCACCTTAAACGGGGCCCAAAAGATCTATCCTATGGCAGAAAAAGAATTCTTTGAAGTAGTCTTTTCTTGTAATAAATTTAGATCTTATATCATGGACTCCAAAGTTAGAGTACATACTGATCGTGTTGGCTTAAAGGAAATCCTATAAAGGACTGATGTTAAGCCAACAATGACCCGTTGGACTCTACTTCTGCAAGAATTTGATTTACAGATCTTACAAAGGAAGGAAGAGGTGGAGGAAACGTTCATGGACACCCGAGAAGTTGCTCATCCAAAAGAGGTGTTAAATGTGTACATACCCGCGGGAACCACATTACCCAAAAGAAAGTTCTCTACATCTTCTTACAAATGTTTTGGTGATTTTCTACGACCTGTTTTATTCGAAGAGAGGAAGAAAAGAAACTCAAATGAGACCATATTCCCTCGATGTTCATAGCTTATAAAATCCTAAGCACATCTTTGTTCTGGATGATTTTCTACCATTTCTTTTTGCATATTTGATTTCCTCTCATTTTTCTGAGTTTACTTCTGGTCTTATGAGATCGGTACCGCCGGACGGTACAGCCAGATCCGCCCGTACCTCTAGTCGTTAAGACCTCAGGTGCCTCAACCTTGTTTTCGCATAATTGGTACGACCACACCGTACGGGTGCAACCCCCCGTACATCCGGTCGTTATCTATTCTGTGGACACTTTTAGTTTTCGATCATTTTCCACTAAAAAAATAAATAAACTAAATTTGAACTGCCATGAAGTCGGTACAGACGGGCAGTACGGGCGGAACCCGCATGTACTGTTTAGTCGGTTGGATAATTACCGACTTTGGGACGTGTTGTTTTTGGAAACGACCCGGTACGGGCGCGCTGTACGGGCGTTCGCCCGTACCAACTGGTTGCTATGACCCAAATTTCCTTCTTTTGCACTTATTTGTTTCCATATTTGTTAGTATTCTTTTCTTGGGCGACCCTTTTTCTCCCAATATGAATTTTTCCTTGCCTCTAACCCTTTATAGGTCTCTTTAGAGATCCACCTCTATCTTGTGTCAATAGATCTAATCTACTTGATGCGCTACTCGATTAAAGGCAAAGGCAAGCCTCTAAACCTCGTGGCTCGTTCGTGGGATAGCTTCCAGACCCCCTCCATCAAAGCCGATGATCATGAAGCTCAAGGCCTAAGCCCGAAGGACAAGTGGTACACTTATGATTCTGATGATGATTCTGAAGACGAGGAGTTCCAGATCTTCATGGAGCAATCAAAGAGGGGATGGAAGCAACCGGACTAGTTGGCAATGGTGAAGCCTGAAGATGAGAAAGAAGACAAGAAACCTCATGGGAAGGGGTGCACGGAGTCGCTCAAGCTCATCTCTGTCAACTACTCTTCACCAAAGCATAAGAAGTCTAACCACTCCGCTGCAGGAACTTATTAGGAGACTATGGCTCATGCGTCAACAACAAAGAAGATCACCATGAACTCGCACATGAGCATGAAGCCGCAAGAGGACTGGGGGTTCAACCTTCTAGATATACCAGTTGGTGTGCATGTACCGGACAATGAACACCGTCTTAAAATGATAGAGAAGTACCAGAAAGAAGAGCTCGTCCATAGGAAGATCGTGCGCAAGTGCCTCTTAGATCTTAAAGGCAAGAAGGAACTCAATGACATGATGAGCAAGGTTGTTGATGGGATGTTCCTCTTGCATTCGGATCTACATAGGTGCCTCCAACGCATATCTTCTCTGGAAAATACAAACAAGAAGCTTCGAGCGACAATCTCCGACAAGACTTCTTCACCATGAAGCACGCCGCGGTATCAAAATAATCACAAGGAATTATTTGATCCACCCAGCTTGACTCCAAGCTTGCGGGGATCTATGAGAACCTTGTAATCTATCTTATAGTTTTTTCATATTTACTTTTCTACATGCATGGTTAGGTTTATATTTCCGAATTTGCAGTAGTTGCATTAACTTTGAGTTCCCTTTGTTCAAGAGAAGAATTATATCCGTTAAGTTATGAGACTTTATGATAATTGAAGTTGTGTTTGATTCATGATTATTATATTAGATGATTGAACTAGGTTGAGTGTTATGATACTTGCACATCTGTCATAATTTTAGGGACTTCCACACCAATAGAAATATTGATTAAGTTATGACAAGAAGAATCCTGGTAGCATATTATGATTAAGAGTTTTTGAAAGCCATTGAAGTAGTGAGCATGATCAAATAGCTTGCTAAAAAGAAAAAAAGGAAAAAGGGGGCAAGTAAAAATAAAGACATACAAGTATCAAAACAAAAGAAGAAACCAGCTATCAAAAGAATCAAGCATATAAAAAAGGAAGAGAGAAAAATAAAATGATCATGAATCTTCATTACTAAACTTAGTGCTATATATCTTCAAACTCTGTGATTATATGATATGTTGAATGACTAGTAGCTTCTTATAATTTCATTGATATTGAAAAAGGTGTGGAAGCCTCTAAGTTATGTAATGTATAAGGGTATGGTAATACCCCCGGCGTATCTCTACATACGTTGTTGTATTCCTACTTCAATTTTTGCCTCATTTATTGTAAGGACTCGTGTCTCATGAACATGATGATATTGTCCATAAGCCACCATCTTGCTCGGGGATGAGCAAGAGCCTAGCTTGGGGGAATTGTTGCGTCCAAAATTGAAGCATATTTACCTTTTGTTTTTTGCATAAATATAGTAGGGATTTTTGTATTTCACCGCGCCTACGCGCGCTATTTCGTTCTTGTTTCAATAGGATCTCAAATCATGAAGTCATATATAAACATATCAATTAGAGCTGTCATATTGTGTAATTATATGATATTTCTAAGTGATAAAAGTCATTTTATGAATTGGCCTTCTCTCCTGGAAGAATAACAATCGCAGAGGAGGAATCGGCACGGTTAACAAGCACTAGTATGGGCGGAGCCCGCCCATACCGTCTACCTGTACCAGGATCCATCGCGACTACCTCGTCAAATACTTCTCCCTAGCGAAGACGAGAGAGAGATCCGACATTCACAACAACCAGAAACCCCGAAACACCACATCCAAGAGGGATCTGAAGGAGGAACTTGGCCGGGGTAAAATCCCTGCTGATCCACGGATCATTGGAGGACAACGCATCATCCCCTTCATCATCAACCACTGCATCTTCATCACCACCATTACCCCATCTTTCATCTATTAGATCTCTTTGTAATTCCAGATCCAATTGTGATTTGCATTAGATCTACCTCTGTACTTTAATCCATTCATTTGATTATGATGATGTTGTTGATTGCTTCCATGAGTGAGTAGTTCCTTTGTTCTTGGGGAGATGGAGAAACCCTAACACAATTATGAACTTGTAATAAAGATTATATATCCTTGTGTCTGTATGACTTGCTTGTCTATGATATAATTATGATTTGTGTTTGATCTTTCACTTTAGATGGTATGTGTAGTCGACCACATATCATTTGCCTTCGAGACTAAAGGGAGGGTGAAACCCTTTGGACGTGTCTTGGAAGCGTACACGGAATTCCCTGTGACAGATTGGCATCGTCTCGTAACCTACACGGTCAAAGGGGGATTAAAGAGACTCCCTAAGCTAATTACGATATCCATGGGGAAACCCTTAATTGCGGTGGTTTGTATGGGTGATTGCTCTCAGACATCGCAGTGGTTATTCAGAGGTGACCTCACACTTGGCTCAACAAAGTGGCTTCCTACGAGCCTTGTCGTGAAAATCTTATTATGGGGCTCTTTCCACACATATCATGACACAAGGAGGATGTTATCTTGATTACATATAACAATAATACTATGCTAGTGGCGATCCTACGTCCCCGAGAACGTTAGCCCTATTGAGTTTAACCATACTTCCATATAATCTTGTTACTTGTTTTCTTTTGCTTGTTTTAATTCTTTTATGAAAACAACCATAAACCTTTCAAACACCCTTCACTTGAGATCAAAGACAACTTAAAAGTATACTTTGGTAGAGAGTAACAAGGGGCATAAAGACTTTACCAATAGCTCTCTATGGGTTCAATATCTTTACTTTGAAACTAGCTGCAATTGGTCTTTGCACTTGCAGTCATCACAATGTGATCCAGTCACAAAGTTCAAGATTGTGATTTCAAGTAGAGCGTAGTAACTTAATCCTTTGACCATGAGATCATGTTCTATATCCCGCATCTTCTTTGATCGCATCAACTGCCATGACCGTAACTGGGTGGCTATAAAGGTGTGTGTCAGGTATTTTAGAGGAATAGTTGAGGCATATGGATCGAGATTGGGATTTGCCTGTCTGAGTGATGGATAGATACTCTAGGCCCACTCGGTGAGATTACGTCAATGAGTTTGCAAGCATGTGACAAAGTCACAAGGATGTAATATCACAGGAACGAGTAAACATGTTTGTCGATAACAAGATCAAAGAGTATATGGATACATGAGATCAAGTCTTAGACAAACCAGGTATCATTGTGCAAAAGGAATAAGACTCAATGTCTGAAAGTTCAAGCGAACAACCAAATTAATGGAATATGAAGGGACCATCATGTGTTTCCAGATGTCGTTATTGGTCATTGATTCGAGAGTTATCTCAATCATGTCTGAATATTCTCGAACCGTAAGGGTGTCACGCTTAAGGGTAAAGACACTACGGGTTGATCTGCTACCGAGAGAGAAATAGGAAGAGAGAACAACGGAAGTGTTCT
This sequence comes from Avena eriantha, assembly GCA_910589775.1. Taxonomy (NCBI): domain Eukaryota; kingdom Viridiplantae; phylum Streptophyta; class Magnoliopsida; order Poales; family Poaceae; genus Avena; species Avena eriantha. The sequence continues at coordinate 518,514,881 of OU342743.1, read as the reverse complement.
AGAGAGATACCGAAGTGTTCAGTGACTATTCAAAAGAAGTTCTGAATATGGAAGAATTAAATAAAGTGTATTTAATATTTAATTGGTGAATTAATATTAAATTTAATTATTTAAATAAAAATAAAAAGGAAAAAACCCCTACATGGGCCCTCCCTAGAAGGGATGAGGCCCAATAGGGGGAGGAGGCTAGAGCCAGGAGGGCCCAAGCGCCAAGGTGGGTGGGTACCACCCCGCTGGCCACCCTTGGTGGGATTGGCACATGGGTGGGGACCACCCCAGGCCAGCAGCCAGCCCCCCTCCCAATTCCTCCAAGTCATGATGGGGTCCATTGCATAGAAAACAAAAAATTCCTACGGTTGCAACCACCAAGGTCATATCTAGGAGATACATGTAATAATTTCAGATGGACTCACCCTCGAAGACCGCAATGTGGGATAACATTCCTGCAAAAAAACATGGACAATGTAGAATGTACACGACCGTCCTCAAGGACATGTAGACGATCAGCTCCACAAGGGGCAGCTCATCCATAATTGGTCACACGTATAGTGTGCCGACGACTCCCGACCCTCGCTCCAGCCGGGCAGCGGAAGTAGAAGATCCCCGGGAATTCCAACAACACTACGCCATGGTAGAGATGGTGGAGGGGAAGATATCGAGCAAGGCTTCACCTAAGAACCTTTTATAGTGGCAATGGACAAGTCTAGCAAGAGGGAGAAGATGCCAGCCAAAGGGCATATGAGAGGATGGGCAAGTGAGTGTGAGAGAGGGGGAGGTCTCCAGCTCCTTTTATAGGGGGAGGGGGAAAGCCCCTCCCTTGGCCGGCGTCCAAGAGGGTGCCCCCTCCCCTCCTCTCATTCATGTGGGTGGACTCCCCACTCACATAATTTCAATCTCCACTTTCTCCCATTTATTCTCCACTAAAAGACCAAAGGTCTTTCCATTAAAGCACTTTAACTCTCTTGTTTTAATACAACTCAATTTAATGAACACTTCATTTAATGAACACATTAACATTTTGATCCCTTGCTTTGTTTCGATACCCCGAAACCATTTCGGAAGATTCGACAGAACAAATTCCTGCGATGTCCATTATCTTCTCTTGTGTTCCCTATCCACTCAATTGCGTCGACTAACCTTAAGTGTGTCTCCCTACGAGTTTGAGAACTATGAAGAAATGATCGAGACTTTCTCCGATCAATAATCATTAGCGGGATCTGGAGATCCATAATGACTCCCACTAGTTCCACGAGAATCCAATGATCGTATGAACCTTTTTTGCTGTAATCAAATTCCTTTTGTCTCACTGTATTTTACTTGTCCGAGATTCGATCACTCGGTATCATCCATACCTTGTTAAATCTTGTTCCCGACAAGTACTGTTTTTCTCATTCCTGTGATATAACATTCTAGTGACCAAATCCCTTGCTTGCAAGTTATGTTAATGTGATATCACCGAGAGGGCCCAGAGTATATCTCTCCATCATCTGGATGGACACATCCCACTCTTGATCCACGAGCCTCAACTAACACTTTCCAAGTACCTGCAACACCATTATAATCACCCTGTTATGGTGTGACGTTTGATGGAATCAAAGTACCTTTCCGGTGAAAGTGATTGACGTGATCTCATGGTCTAAGGACATTGAGTTACTACGAATGTGATAACAATATAAACTTCAGGACATGATCGTATTGTTACATCTAGTTCGGGTGACCGTTCATCATATCATTCTCCAATGATATGACCCTATTATTAACAACATCTCAATGTTCATGATCAGGAAACATGTGATCATCAGTTAATCAATAAGCTAGTATTAAGAGAGGCCATACTAGGAACCTTTTTTTTATAAATCACACATGTATTAACGTTTCCTATTAACACAATTATAGCATGAAAAATAAACATCTGTTATGAACCTATAATAACATAATAACCACTTTATTATTCCCTCTCGGACATATTCCTTTCAAGTCCCACCTAGGACTTGGACGGTGGGAGCGCCTAAATGTTTCCTATATATAGGGGTGTCATCCCTCCTCAATTCTCATTCAACAATTGGCCTTTGCCATTCTCTCTCTCCCTCCCTCTCTCCCTGTCGTGCATGTTCTCATGTTTGGAACGTGTTCCACGAGGCAGAGATTTCTCCACCTAGCACATGTCGTTGTGCTACAGGAATCGGTCCGGATCTTCTTGTTCTCCTACCTAGCTGGACCAGGGCCCAGGAGATGTTCCTTACACCAAAAATGTGTAAAAATTGATGATGCACTATCGTTAGTGGTGTTGTATGCTTGAAGACTTCTAGACCTTGAGGTCTTCTATGCTTGGCTTCATCAACAATGTTTGTGCGGGAACATAATCCAGGAACCGGTCTTCAAAGGTATGAATTCTGTATCCCGCTCGTTATTGTACTTCTCCATAGATAGATGTTGGGTTGGTGATTCTCGTAGTAGGAATTTTTTGTTTTCTACAACGGAACCCCTTCAGTGGTATCAGAGCAACCTATGTGTAGATATACCAGTATGAGTAGAACACACGTGGATTGTGTGGGAATTGATTTTATAATTGCCATCCTCCTAAGTGTACTTTCTGATATCGCGACAATTTCGGATGAAGCTGCCTGAACCAAACTTACGCGTAACCTTACGCGAGACTGGTTCCACGACTAACATATGGCTTGTACCATATAAGTGGCTAGCGTGTGTTTTTTTCTCTGACATTAGTTGATATGGAATTTACAAAGGATGGCTCTAAAAGGGATTAAAAGTGGCAACTAGTTAATCCATGTTGTGGTTGTATTCGTTGGTAAGAAACGGTTCTTGTGCGAAATCCCAAACAACCACATAAAACTTGCAAAGATAAAGTAGAGGCGTCTAAATTTATGTTGCAGGAGGGCAAAGTGATATGTGTGGTTTAAGTAAGTGTTTATGAGATGAATAGCCGAAGGCAAGGTGGCACCATGAACCTGGTGCAAATGTTAGCATTCTCGATGGAGATGAAGATGCGACAACCACTACATATCACATATAAACTGTTTTCATTAGATTTAACTGTTGTGTGAATCTTTTTCTACTAGTATTAGACTACAATGTTAGCATAATAAGATAATCCTTCATACTGTAATTCCAATGTCATGTTCTCCCACAAGTGTGCACCACCAAGAAAGTTCATCGTTGTGTAGCATGCCGTGATTATCAGGTGCAAACACATCGACGTTTGCATATGGTGGATGCAAGCCATGTATGCGCTACAATACACTATGGTTAAAGTTAGCGAGCCTAGCATGTATAGACATGGAATCAGAGCACCAATAACTGAAAGGTTAAGAATGAGTCACATGGAGATGTGATTGATATGGTGATATCTACCCTGGCATTGTATCAAAGGTCGTGATGATCGGGGATGATACGGTGTAAAGGATCATGTAGTGACTAAACGAATGTTGAGGGTTGTTTGTTTGAGTGGGAGTTTTGGTATTTAGTGGAACCCATATTATGAGCATAAGATCAATTACTTTGCGAACACCATTGTAGATGTCTTGCCCTACCTTCACTCTTGGCCCCTTCCTTGAGAAACAAAATCTCAAAACTAACGGGACGAACTTCACCGCCTGGTCCCACAACCTAAGGATTCTACTTGTTCCCTAGAAGATCTCCAACATACTTGAAGTTGCATTAGGAGACCAACCCGCTACCAACGCCTCTCGGGCTGATAAAAATGTTTATTAGCAGAAGGCCAATGATAACACCTATGTCTAGAGTGGCATGATGTATGCCATGGAGTCTGATCTGTAGAAACACTTTGAGAACAAGAGCACCTTTGAGATCATCACCGATCTCAAGGCCATCTTTGCGCCTCATGCCAGGTCTAAGAGGTATGAGGTTTCAAATCTCTTCTTATATGCCAAAATGGAAGAGCATAGCAGCTTGAGCGAGCATGTGGTCAAAACATCTGGATACATTCTACACCTGAATGATCTTGATTGCAAAATCAATGACGAGATGGCGATAGATAAGGTGTTGCAGTCGCTAGCCCTAGCTACAAAAGCTTTGTGCTAAACTACAACATGCAAGGTATGGACAAAACATTTTCTGAGTTGTCCGCCATGATCAAGCACGCTGAGGTGGAAATCAATAAGGAGCACAACATCTTGATGGTCAACAAAATTGTTGATTTAAAAAATACCACCAAGAAGGGAAAGGGCAAGAGAGGAAAACCGAAGAAGGACGACAAGCATGGTGCCTCCTCCTCTAGGGATCCCAAGACCAAGCCCGACGCCACGTGCTACTAATGCAATGGTGAGGGCCACTGTAAATGCAACTAATCCAAGTACACGGATAATAAGAAGGCTGGCAAGATCGTTGCCAAAGAGAAAGGTATATATGATATACATGTTATCAATGTTTTCCTCACAAGTTCCAAGAGCAATGTTTGGGTATTTGATACTGGCTCTATTTCCCATATTTGTAACTCTCGGGAGGAGTTGCAGAATAGCTGACGCTTAGTGAAGGACAAGGTGATGATGTGTGTTGGCAACAACCTTTAAGTGGACGTGATGACTGTAGGCACTATCCATCTATGTCTCCCTTTAGGATTAGTTTTAATATTGAATAAGTGTTACTATGTACCGTCCTTGAGCATGAATATTTTCAGTGGGTCTTGCTTGTTGCAAGTCCATTATTCATTTAAATCAGTAACAAATGGTTGTTCTGTTTATATGAATAATGTATTTTATGCTCATGAACGACAAAGTAAAGGTTCATTATAATTGAGTCTTGATTGTGAAGACACACACATCCATAACATAAATGCCAAGTGATGCAAGCATGATGGTGATAATTCCATGTATATGTGGCATTGCCATCTAGGTCATATAGGTGTAAAGTGCATGAAGAAGCTCCATTATGCTGGACTTCTAGAGTCGTTAGATTTTGAATCTCTCGACACATGCGAACCATGCCTCATGGGTAAATGACCAAGACACTATTCAACGGTATGATGGAATAGGCTGCAGACCTATTAGGAGTCATACATGCAGATGTATGTGGGCCAATGAGCGTCTCCACACGCAATGGGTATTGTTACTTTGTCACCTTCACTGATGATTTGAGTAGATACAGATATATCTACTTGATGAAACACAAGTCTGAAACCTTTGAAAAAATCAAGGAATTTTAGAGTGAAGTTGAGAATCAACTCGACAATAATATCAAGCACCTTTGTATTGATCGCACTACAAGAAAAGCTGGATTTTACAACGGACGATTTCCTAGTTGAAGGCCCGTTTTTGTGGCTAAAGAGTCTTGCGCGACGGATGGCCTTCGTGATAAAAGCCCTGTCAAAAATGAATTAACCACGGTTTTTTTCACTCATGGAAGATCGCACCCTTCAGCCACGAAAACATGTTCCGTCGTAGATCTGTTTGCCAGCCACGCTGACGGCTGACGTCATGCAAACTGTCACGTGGTAGCCACCGTTAGCGGCCGGTTACCGCCGTTAATGGTCATAGAAACCGTGGCAGAAGCCAGGACCAACCAAGGCCTACTAAATACTAACTCGGCTGGCCCATCAGGGGAGCCTAATAAGAAGATGGTCTGTTATTATTTTGTCCTGCACTGTTTGAAATGGGCCCAGAGATGCGGCCCGCGAACTTTCATGCCCGATTCTATTTCGGCCTACAGAAGGCCCATGTTGGTCCAACACTGTGCTGTCACTTGAGGCCTGCACAAATCCGGCCCTACACTGTTTAGGCTTGTTACCAATTTAGCCTTTTACTGTTCAGTTATGTTACTATTTCAGCCTTTTAGGAATTTTGACCCGTTACTGTTTAGGCCCATTAGTGTTTGGGGTTTTGCCTGTTCAGGCTGGCACTGTTTGGCCTATTATTGTACTGGCCTGCCACCGTACTGGCCTTTTACTGTTGATACCTTTTACGGTTTCGACCTTTCACTGTTTCGGCCTTTTCACTGTTCTGGCATTTTACTGTTCTAGCCTTTTATGGTTCTATCCTTTTACTGTTCTAGCCTTTTGCTGCTACAGCCTTTTACTGTTCTGGCCTTTTACTGTTCTAGCCTTTTAATATTCTGGCCTTTTACTGTTCAGGTCTTTTATTGTTCTGGCTTTTACTGCTCTGGCCTTTTACTGCTCTAGCCTTTTACTATTCTGGCCTTTTACTGTTCTGGTCGCTTTGGGTCATCCATGCGCATGTTGTTTCAATGTTCGGCATGCTACTGCTCTGGCTTGTTACTGTTTCAGACTTTTTTTGCTAGCACCTACTTTTTGCAGAACAGGTGAATATCAATACATCAATTAATAAACACACATAAATTAAAATTACTTATTACACAATAATAAAAGTTTGTTACAACAGGTTATACAACAAGATCGTAATTCTGACAGATTACAACGTGTCAGTACCATCAATAAGAGATCGGTACATGGCGATTCGCTTCACTGTATCGTCTGTCCTCTTCTTCAACATTTCAGCTACAGATCTAAGAGCAGCTACACCCTTTCGTTCTGCATGCAATACAACATTTATATATTTATCACATGCAGGAGTTGTTCTAGGTGGACTGTTAAGTAAGTTTGCTTCAACAATGCAATGGGAGGATGAATGGGACGAGGGATCACAACTTTTAGTCCTGCCTTCCAAGGACTCCTGCTGGGTTTTAACTGGAGTCTGCTAAAGTATGGTGAAACAGGTTAAAACAAACAACAAGGGAAACAAGTAGTATTATATAAAGTAGAGATCATTTAAAGTAAGTATGAACTTACAGTAGCACGTTCAGGCTGACAGTAGCTCCTTCTCAAGTGGGTGCGACTCCTGGTCAATCTGCCAGAAGAATCTAAGCAGAGCAGTTGGAACTCTGGTCCTTGTACTCCGTTGCCATTTCTCTGCATGACATTTGAAACCAAGTTGGTTGGTTTGGAAGGATGAAAACTCTTGAAAAACACCAAAAACATAGCATTAAAAATTACCAGATGTATATTTCAAACTAGATAGCTGGTTTGGAAGGATGAAAGCAGGTGAAAACACCAACATATAGCATTAAAAATGACCAGATATATCATCCAAACTAGATGGACATTTTCCGAATTAAGCATTTGCACATATATTCACAATTGAACATAAATGCAAAAGTCATGGCAAGTTCTTAGGTAGAGTGACAACTAATTAACATGACAAGAAACTGGCCTAAGTAACACAAGGAAACCTCACAATTCGGCCTTACTGGGCGTCAGATTGTCAGTGTTGGATCCTCTATGAGCTGTTTGCATGACCCGTGCGAGTGCTCGGAAAGAATATAATTTATGAGTTCATGTTGGAGGATTAAACTGATAGCGTGAGAATAAAGAAAGGGAATAAAAGAAAGAAGCTAATGGGGTGGATAGGACCTACAAGATGAAGGGTGCAAACGAAATGGCAATGGCATACAGGATATTGAGCAACATCCTGAATATTTCGTAGCTTACGAGTAACAAAAATATAGCAAACGGGCAAGAGAAATTACCGCTGCGTGGCGAGGACGGGTGGGACGGGCAAGTGGGTGGCGGGGGCGGCGGCTCGGCATTTCGGGGTCAGCAACGAATGATTCAGTGAAGCAGCCCCAGTAGGGTAGACGACGGCGTTGGTGTAGCAGATCCGGTGCTGCGAGGGAGTAGGTGCAATAGTTCCAGTAAAGAGCGCCTGCAGTGGAAGAGCTCTGGTGTGGAAGAGAGGGCCGATGGTGAAGCAGCTAGAGAAAGGTCGGGGTTGGAGGGGTTTGGGCGGGGAAGAGACGATGGGGGGATATAGGTGGGATGACGCACATTTACGACCTATACCCCTCTATTATTGCAGTACTCCCACGGTCCTTGTTTCTGGAGCAGGGATAGAATAGGAATTTTGCATTTGCAAAAAGCGGGGCGGGATATTCGAATAGAAGCGCGGGATATTTGAATAGATGTGCGCGAGATGTTTCAGTGCCATGCGAAAATTTTGAGGTTGAAGCTTCCATCGTATGCTACTCCGACGTGGCCGCTCTAACGTGTTGGCCCTGTCTAGACCCACATGCCAGCGATAGTATGCTTACCAACATATAAATGAGTTTCCACACATTTTCTGAAATTGATAAACAATATATTTTGAAGGCTTTCATACAAGATGACCAAGGTCACGACCATATCTCTGTTGTAGTTTATAATAGCGGTCAGGCTGAAAGAAAGAGGGGAGAAAGTCACGCTCAGCATGGGCAACCTATGATACGTTTTCTCCATGTGAAAGAGCTCAATGAAGAGGCCACGGGACCATTCCCAGGTGGCGCGACAGAGCAATGAAAAGCTGGGATCGAGCCTTATCTTCGGTCGTGACGCCGGAGCCTTTTGTATGAGAAAGCCTAAGCGCTAAACCACATCCTTCTCGCGGGTTATCTTCTACTCAAGCTCTCTCCTATTCTTCATCCACCAACTAGCAGGGGGGACGGACAGGAACGTAGGAGCACAAGACACGCGGGTCATCATCTTCTGAAACGATTGGCTTTCGATCTGCTTTCCAAGAGGTGGTTTCTGACATGACCAGAAAGAGTGGAATTCTTGTTAGGATTGGCATGTCAAGTTGCTATCTGGTAGATAGTTGCATCTTGGCATTTCAAAAGAAGATTCTAGATTTGATGGACAATGCCCAACTTTCATGAATTTCCAAACTCTCTAACTAAACCTATGCAATAAAATGACTTTTTGACAATCTGAAGTAAATATGTCTAATTTCGAACTAGAAAGTGTGTGATATACCTTGCTCTTGAGTTTTTAAAATAATTCAAAGATATCAAGTAGTCAAATATTGGAGAACCACCGAGAGTTTTGAAAAATTCAACTCTTTGATATGAATGGTAATGACACCTAATTTCAGACATTTTAAAAAAATACAAAGAAACAAAATATAAAAAGAAATGCATCCATTATTTTGTCTCTTCGTGTCTCACTATGTGCACTAGCTAGTTTCCATGGAAAAATATAATCTTGAAATTTGATAATTTCTGAGAAAAAATTGTATCACAATATATATGGAGTACCATGTAAGAATATGCATGGCTTTCAAACCAGATGACCAAGGTCATGGCCATATCGTTTCTATAGTTTATAATAACCTATCCATATTTGTTATGGTGTGTATTGGCATTTAAAATATTATTTACAAAGAAAGCTTCCGAATTGGAAGTTATTTCAATTTTATAATGCACAACAATGGCTTTAGTCATGAAGCTACTACAAAAAATGGTTTTAAATCCCACCGCCCGGTTTTCACTCAAAGTATATATAGCCTAGGGTTAATTAAGTTTAGGGTTTGGGGTTTTATTTTGGGTTGAGGGTTTAAGGGTTCATGGTTTAGGATTTTAGGGTTTAGGCTTTTAGGGTTTAGTGGTTTAGGGTTGTTCAAGGTTTTAGGGTTTATGATTGTTTATATTTTAAGGTTTATAGAATTTTCAATAATAATGTTCAAGCTTTATATATATGGTTATATTCATGGAATATAATGTCGTTATCGCAATTTAATAAAAGTATTTCAAAATTTGATCTATAAGTGCATTATACCTCCTTGGTAAGGGTTTATGGTTCTAGGGTTAGGAAGTTAGAGTTCTAGGGTTAGGAGGTTATTAGGGTTTACGGTTAAGGGTTTATGATTTTCAATAATGTTCAAGATTTATGCTTATATTCATGTAATAGAATGGCGTTACCATAATTTAACGAAAGTATCTCAAACTTTGATCTATAAGTGCACGATACCTATTGGTTTAGGGTTTATGGGTCGATGATTTAGGGTTTCACGGTTTAGGTATTATGGTTTGTTTAGGGTTTAGGGATTAGCGATTTTTCAATAATTCTCAAAGATTTATACTTATATTCGTCAAATAGAATGGTGTTACCTACTTTAATAAAAGTATCACAAATGTTGATCTATAAGTGCATGATACCTGCTTGGTTAGGGTTTTACAGTTTAGGTTTTATCATTGTATAGGGTTTAGAGTTTAGCGAATTTAGAATAATGCTCAAGCTTTATTGTTATATTAATTGAATAGAATGACATTACTTAATTTAATGAAAGTATCTCAAATTTTGATCTATAAAGTGCATGATATCTGCTTGGTTAGTGTTTATGGGTTGAGGGTTTGGGGTTTTAGGGTTTAGGTTTTCGAGGTTATTTAGGGTTTAGGGTTTAGGGAATTTTCGATAATGGTCAACATTTATGCTTATATTCGTCGAATAAAATGGCGTTAGCAAATTAAACGAAAGTATATCAAATTTTGATCTATAAGTGCATGCTAAGTGCTTGGTAAGGGTTTAGGGTTTTGGGTTTTGGGTTTTAGGAATTTTCGATAATGTTCAAGTTGCTTTATGCTTATATTCATTAAATAGAATGGCATTACATCAATTTATTAAAAGTATCTCAACTTTTGATGTATAAGTGCACAATACCTGCTTTGGTTAGGGTTTATGGGTCGAGGGTTTAGGGTTATAGGTTTTTACAGTTTAGTTTATGGGTTGTTTAGGGTTTAGGGTTTAGCGAATTTTCAATAATGCTCAAGATTTATGCTTATACTCTTAGAACAGAATGGGTGTTAGCTGATTTAATGAAAGTATCTCAAATTTTGATCAATGTGTGCATGACACATGCTTGGTTAGGGTTTATGGCTGAGGGTTTAGGGCTTTAGGGTTTAAGTTTTAGGGGTTGTTTAGGGTTTAGGGAAATTTTTATATTACTCAGGATTTATGCTTATATTCGTCAAATAGAATGGCGTTACCCAATTTAACGGAATTATCTTAAATTTTGATCTATAAGTGCATGCTACGTGCTTGGTTAGGGTTTAGGGTTATAGGGTTTAGGAGTTGGGTTTTACAGGTTTCGGTTTTCAGGAATTTTCAATAATGTTCAAACTTTATTATTATATTCGTGGAATAAAATGGCGTTACCACAATTTAATGAAATATCGAATCTCAGATTTTGATCTATAAGTCCATGATACCTGCTTGGTTAGGGTTTTTATATGGGTTGAGGGTTTAGGGTTTTAGGGTTTTACGGTTTAGGTTTTATGGACTGAATAGGGTTTAGGGGTTTTATCGAATTTTCAATAATACTCAAGCTTTATGCTTATATTCGTTGAATAGAATATATATGGCGTTACCTAACTCATTGAAAGTATCTCCAAATTTGATCTATAAGTGCATGATACCTGATCTTTAGGGTTTATTGGTTGAGGGTTTAGGGTTTTAGGTTTAGGTTTTATTAGGGGTTGTTTAGGGTTTAGGGTACTTTCGATAATGCTCAAGATTTATGCTTATATTCATCGAACAGAATGGAGTTACCAGTTTAATGAAAATATATCAATTTTGATCGATAAGTGCATGCTACGTGTTTGGTAAGAATTTAGGGTTTAGTGTTTAGATTTCAGGGTTTCAGGAATTCTAAATAATGTTCAAGCTTTATGCTTATATTCGTGGAATAGAATGGAGTTACCACAATCTAATGAAAGTATCTCAATTTTTGATATATAAGTGCACGATACCTACTTGATTAGGGTTTATGGGTCGAGGGTTTAGGGTTTTACAGTTTAGTTTTATGGGTTGTTTCTGGTTTAGGGTTCAGAGAATTTTTGTTAATGCTCAGTATTTATGCTTATATTCGTCTAATAGAATGGCGTTACCTGATTTAACAAAAGTATCTCAATTTTTGATCTATAGTTGCACGATACCTGCTTGGTCAGGGTTTAGGGGTTTAGATTTTATGGTTTAGGATTCCGTGAATTCTCAATAATATTTTCAAACTTTATGGTTATATATATATTCGTGGAACAGAATGGTGTTACCGTAATTTAATGAAAGTATCTCAAAAATTGATCTACAAGTCGATGATATTGTCATATTTTTTGTTAAATAAAATTGAAGGTACCCAGGTACTAAACCAAGGGAGAAACACGAAGAGTTCCTTGAGATTTAGGCATTGTTTGGTTGGGCTCGAATTCTGGCTTTTAATTTTTGGCTTATAAAGCTAGGAACGTGTTTTTGGCTTTGTTTTTTTAGCTTTTACTCTGACATAGTGGAATGATAGTATAAGCCAGGTTGGATGATTTTAACGATTTTTATCTCGGTTTAGCAAAAAATGTTCGAATTTTGAACAACAAGCGATGGGAATCTCTACTTCCCGTAATTTTGGCTCACTGACATGTGGGTCACTTGCATAGTTGGTCCAAAAAGTTGGTGTAGGTCGGAGTGGGTGGGCAGGTAAATATTGAAGAAGGGCTAGGAAACGTGGATGGGAAGATGCACTTGGGAGAACGCAAATTTACCACCTATATCCCTCTATTATTGAAGTGCTCCCTCGGATTCTTGTTTCCGGAGCAGGGATAGAAGAGGAAATTTGCATTCTAGAAAGAGGTGAAGCATGTTTGAATGGATGCGTGGGATATTTTAATGGATGAGTGTGATGTTTGGGCGTCGTACCAAATTTTGAGGTCGAAGCTTCTAGCATACGCTACTCCGGCGTGGGGCCTCTCAGACGCACTGTCACCGTCTAGGCCCACACGCCGGCGAGAGTTGCTTCCTAGCATTTAAACGAGTTTCTAGGCATTTGCTGAAATTTTCGAACAATTTGAGGCTTTCGAGAAGATGACCATCATCCAAAACAAATTTGACCAAGGTCATGGAAATAGTTTATGATGATGTGTCCGTATTTGGTAGATCAGTGCATCTTTGCAAATCAACCAATATGCCCGCTTCCAAATTTGAAGTTTATTTTCGAATTTCCAAGTAACAACAATGTGTTTTATTGTGAAGCAACTACAAATATAATGGCTCAAAATGCCACCGCCCCCTTTTTCACACAATGTATAACACCCTTTCAAGCTTTCAGGCTAAATTTGTGCAATAAAATAATTTTTGGGGCTGGATTTGGGGGGGTGGATGTTTGAATGGATAGGTAGTATGTTTGAATGGGTCGGCAGGATATTAGAATGGGTGGGCGGGATATTTCGGCGCTCTGCCGAAATTTTGAAGTTAAAGCTTCTAAGGTACGCTACTCCCACTTGGGATGTTGTCCCCGTCTGATACACCCACATGCCTGTATGCTTTCCAGCATTTAAATTAAGGCTTTCAAACAAGAGGAGCAAGGTCACAGCCATAGTTTCTGTATCTTTTTCATCTTTTGTACTACTCCGTCCATTAAAGCATCTTCGCCAACCAAGCTTACAAACCTGGCCATATTTGGTAGATCGGTGCATCTTGGCATTTCAAGTACAAAGGAGATTCCAGATTTGATGGATAATGCCCTACTTTCATGAGTTTACAAACTTCCTAGCTGAAGATGCTGAAATTAAATAACTTTTTGACAATTGAAAGTAAGTATATTTACGAACTACAAAGTGTGTGATACAGCTTGCTCTTGACTTTTTAAAAATAGTTTAAAGGTACTGAATTAGTCAAATATTGGAGAACCACCAAGAGTTTTGCAAGATTTCAATTTTTTTATATGAATAACAATGACACCAAATTTGGGCCAGTTTTTTAAAAAAATAAAGAAAAAAAATAAAACGAAATACAACTATTCGTTTCTCCGTTGGTGTATCACTATGTGCATTGGCTAGTTTTTATGAAAAAATATAAAATTTGATAACACTTGAAAAACTCATTTCACAATATGGCGTACCATGTTTGAACATTCATGGCTTTCAAAAACTAGATGACCAATGTCAAGGCCATATGTGTTACCATACTTTATGATAATGTAACCATGTTTGGTAGATTGGTGCATATTTGTATTTCAACATTGTTTCGAAAAAGAGCTTCCATATTTGGATTATTTTAAAAGCTCCAATCGATAATAATGGCTTTAATTTTGTCATATGATATATGGCGTACCATGTACAAATTTGCATGGCTTTCAAACCAGGTGACCAAGGTCATGGCCACACCTTTGCTATAGTTTATAACAACATGTTTGTATTTGGTAGATTGGTCCGTATTATTGGCATTTAAAATATTATTTACAAAGGAAGCTTCTGGATTTGAAGTTATTTTCATTTTCAAGCAACGACGATGGCTTTTGTCATGAAGAAACTACAAATAAGTATGGCTCAAAATCCCATTGCCCTAGTTTCCCCACAAGATATATATAGCTCGGGGTTTAGGGTTTGTGTTTTTTGGGTTGAGGGTTTAGGGGTTTAGGGTTTATGGTATATGATTTAGGATTTTAGGGTTTAGGGCTTAGGAGTTTAAGGTTGGTATTTAGGGTTTAGGGTTTTAGGGTTTAGGGTTTAGGGTTTTCTAGGGTTTAGGGTTTATGAATTTTCATTAATAATGTTCAAGCTTATATATATATATAAATGCTTATATATATTTGTGGAATATACTCGTGTTATCGCACTTTAATGAAATTATTTCGGATTTTGATCTATAAGTGCCTCATACTTGCTTGGTAAGGGGTTGAGGGTTTAGGGTTTTTATGGTTTTGGGGATGTAGGTGTTTAGGGTTTAGTTTTTTTGGGAATTTTCGATAATGTTCAAGCTGCTTTATATATGCTTATATTCATGGAATTGAATAGCGTTAGAACAATTTGAGGAATGTTTATCTGAAATTTTGATCTGCAAGTGCATGTGATACCTCATTTGCCAATGTCGTTTATGCGGGGTTGAGGGTTTAGGGTTTAGGGCATTTTCGATAATGTTCAAACTTTATTGTTATATTCGTGTAATAGAATGGTGTTACCGCAATCTAATGAAAGATCGAATCTCAGATTTTGATCTATAAGTCCACGATACATGCTTGGTTAGGGTTTATATGGGTCGAGGGTTTAGGGTTTTATGGTTTTATGGTTTAGGTTCTATGGACTAAATGGGGTTTAGGGGGTATATCGAATTTTCAATAATACTCGAGCTTTATGCTTATATTCGTTGAATAGAATATGGCGTTACCTAACTCAATGAAAGTATCTCAAAATTTGATCTATAAGTGCATGATACCTATTGGTTAGGATTTATGGGTTGAGGGTTTGGCGTTTTAGGTTTAGGTATTATTTGGGGTTGTTTAGGGTATTTTCGATAATGCTCAAGATTTATGCTTATATTCATCGAATAGAATGGAATTACCAGTTTAATGAAAATATATCAATTTTTGATCGATATATGCATGCTACATGCGGTGTTGAGGGTTTAGGGCATTTCCAACAATGTTCAAACTTTATTGTTATATTCGTGGAATAGAATGGTGTTACCACAATTTAATGAAAGATCTAAACTTAGATTTTGATCTATAAGTCCACGATACGTGCTTGGTTAGGGTTTATATGGGTCGAGGGTTTAGGGTTTTACGGTTTAGGTTTTATAGACTGAATAGAGTTTAGGGAGTTTATCGAATTTTCAATAATACTCAAGCTTTATGCTTATATTCGTCGAATAGAATATATATGGCGTTATCTAACTCATTGAAAGTATCTCCAAATTTGATCAATAAGTGCATGATACCTGATCTGTTAGGGTTTATGGGTTGAGGGTTTGGGGTTTTAGGTATAGGTTTTATTAGGGGTTGTTTTGGGTTTAGGGTATTTTCGATAATGCTCAAGATTTATGCTTATATTTATCGAATAGAATGGAGTTACCAGTTTAATGAAAATATATCAATTTTGATCGATAAGTGCATGCTACGTGTTTGGTAAGGATTTTTGGTTTAGTGTTTAGATTTTAGGGTTTTGGGAATTTTAAATAATGTTCAAGCTTTATGCTTATATTCATAGAATAGAATGGCGTTACCGCAATTTAATGAAAGTATCTCAAATTTTGTTATATAAGTGCACTATACCTACTTGATTAGGGTTTATGGGCCGAGGGTTTAGGGTTTTACAGTTTAGTTTTATGGGTTATTTCTGGTTTTGGGTTTAGAGAATTTTTGGTAATGCTCAGGATTTATGCTTATATTCGTCTAATAGAAAGGTGTTACCTGATTTAATGAAAGTATCTCAATTTTTGATCTATAGTTGCGCGATACCTGCTTGGTCAGGATTTAGGGGTTTAGATTTTATGGTTTGGGATTCCGTGAATTCTCAATTATATTTTCAAATTTTATGGTTATATATATTCATGGAACCGCAATTTAATGAAAGTACCTCAAAAATTGATCTACAGTCGATGATATCCTGCTTGGTCATATTTTTTGTTAAATAAAATTGAAGGTACCCCGATACTAAAACAAGGGAGAAACAGGAAGAGTTCCTTGAGATTTAGGCGTTGTTTGGTTGGGCTCAAATTCTGGCTTTTGATTTTGGGCTTATAAAGCTATGAACGTGTTTTTGGTTTTGTTTTTTTTAGATTTTAGTCTGACATAGTGGAATGATAGTATAAGCCAGGTTGGATGATTTTAACGATTCTATCTCAGTTTAGCGAAAAATGTTTGATTTTGAACAACAAGCGATGGGAATCTCTACTTTCCATAATTCTGGCTGACTAACATGTGGGTCACTTGCATAGTGGGTCCAAAAAGTCGGTGTAGGTCGGAGTGGGCGGGCAGGTAAATATTGAAGAAGGGCTAGGAAATGTGGATGGGGTGATGCATTTGGGAGAACGTAAATTTACCACCTATATCCCTCTGTTATTGCAATGCTCCCTCGAATTCTTGTTTCCGGAGCAGGGATAGAAGAGGAATTTTGCATTCTAGAAAGAGGTGAAGCATGTTTGAATGGATGCGCGGGATATTTTAATGGATGGGTGCGATGTTTGGGCTCCATACCAAATTTTGAGGTCGAAGCTTCTAGCATACACTACTCCGGCGTGGGGCCTCTCAGACGTGCTGTCACCGTCTAGGCCCACACACCAGCGAGAGTTGCTTCCCCGCATTTAAACAAGTTTCTAGCCATTTGTTGAAATTTTCGAACAATTTAAGGCTTTCAAGATGACCATCGTCCAAAAAGAGATGACCAATGTCATGGAAATAGTTTATGATGACGTGTCCGTATTTGGTAGATCGGTGCATCTTTCCAAATCAACCAATATGTCTGCTTCCAAATTTGAACTTTGTTTTCGAATTTCCAAGTAACAACAATGTGTTTTGTTGTGAAGCAACTACGATGGTTCAAAATGCCACCGCCCTCTTTTTTCACACAATGTATAACGCCCTTTCAAGCTTCCAGGCTAAATTTGTGCAATAAAATAATTTTTGGGGCTGGATTTTTTTGGGGGCTGGATGTTTGAATGGATGGGATGTTTGAATGGGTGGACAGGATATTTCGGCGCTCTGCTGAAATTTTGAAGTTGATTCTTCTAAGGTACACTACTCCCACTTGGGATGTTGTCCCCGTCAGATAGACCCATAGGCCTGTATGCTTTCAAGCATTTCAGACATCTACCGAAATGAATGAACATTAATTCAAGGCTTTCAAACAAGAGTAGCAAGGTCACAACCATAGTTTCTGTACCTTTTCATCTTTTGTACTACTCCGTACATTGAAGTATCTTCACCAACTAAGCTTACAAACTTGGCCATATTTGGTTGATCGGTGCATCTTGGCATTTCAAGCAATTGTTTACAAAGAAGATTCCAGATTTGATGGATAATGCCCTACTTTTATGAGTTTTCAAGCTTCCTAGCTGAAGATGCTAAAATTAAATAATTTTTTGACATAAAGCCATTCGTTCACAAAGTACAATGCTATGTGCATTAGTTTCCACGGGCTACCAACTTTTGGAAATGCATTGCATGGAAAATCATATCAAACTGAAAAATAATAATAAAATGTTTTGCAACAACTGACTTTTTTGAACGCGAGAAGTGATTGGAAACAAAGTGTTTATTATGGAGTTTTGGTATTATATATTATAGCATATTTCATTTTCATTATTAAGTATTTATTATTCTGTGTGCTCACGGAATTTCTCATAATGGATATACCGATTAGAAATAAGGTAAGAAAATAAGGCAAACTATAATCATTCTGATTTTCAGAATTCATTGCAGATATGGATGTCTACTTGTTATAAATGAAAAGTATGAAACAAAGTAAATGGGACTCCAAACATGCATGCTCTTTTTAGATTGATATTTTAAATAATGGGAAATTGAATGCATCGGTCAGTAAGATGGAGAAACCTCACTGGGTACATATGAAAGAATCTTGCATGTTTGACATTGATTTGGTTGCCATAAGCCAATAACTGAGGACAATAGCAGTATATGTATCGTCTCAAACAGGTCAAATTTCCAACTGATGTTAGGAAATCCAATTCATTCCTGCTGTAATCCATGTGATCAACAACAGAAAAGTTCGTGTTCACCCTCACTACAAAACTAAAGTTTCGTACACACAATTTCTATTTGAAAACTGATGTCCAATAATAAGACATACAAATTTAAGGTATGTTAAGTTAAGCCCATCGTATAAAATAATGATGATTACAGAAAATAAGAAAATGGTCTGGCTTGGAACATAACTAATATAAGGCACCGTATATTCCTCCTTTTTTTGTGAGACAAAATTATAAATGAAAGGAGGCATCAATAGGACGTACACTGTTTCTGATTGTTGGTTGATAGGAGGGAACCAATAGGACGTACACTGCGAGCGCTTGGTTAGGGTGATCATTCTGAAGATCTCACAGTACAAAATGCAAATATCAGCCAAATTATCTGCTTAAGGATAAAGGACAGACGAAGAAATGCAGAACTTGAATTTTTTTATACTCTCTCCAACCCAAATTAGTTGACTTAGATTTGTCTAGACTCGATTATATCTAGACATGATTTAATATTAGATTCATCCGTATCTTGACAAATTTGAGTCAACTAATTTGGATCGGAGGGAATACTATTATTTGATTGTCCGGATGGTATACTCACTACAGACTTTGTGCTATCAGGTAGTTAGTCATGCGAATAGATAAGAGCTTGAGAAATTATTAGGTAGTTAGTCATGTGAGATAAAGCAAACATCAATACACGATCAGTGGGTAACAAACAGACTTTGTGCTAAGCAAGATTACATCGAATGTTCCACAACAGTACACGATAGTGCTCACTCTTCTACTTTAACTTATATGCTTCAGGATATCACATTTACAGTTTAAATTGTGGCACAGTCACATTGAAGAGCAACTATAGTTCAAATATCAGAAGTTGAAATTGTAAAATGAGTACTTAGATGAGAATCAATTTACTAACTGAGACTTACCACTAAACAATATCTTTTGAAGTCACTGGAGCTGGATAAATTTCCCATTAGTAAATTTATTAATGAAATGGTATTTACAAACAAATCAAAAAATTATAGAACACAAAAAGCAGAGAAGTTTTAAAAAAAATCGATGATACCTGAAAATTGACACCAAAAAGACCAAAATAACAATTCCTTCCTCAGCCGAATTAATTTCGATGTAGAAGTTACTTGTTATCAGACATAACAGTCCCTCAACCTGAGCAGAAGAGTGTCATTAGAGTCAATTAATTGAACATGAGAAGGTGAAAAAGTTAAAGCTTAAAAATCTAGCTCGATATTTAACGTATTCCTCCAATGTCCCCAAGAACAACACTATAATAATCAGGAGGCCTTAGGCCGTGTTAGTAGATCAACGGATTCAGCCTGATAATAAGAAATACAATAACAAATATTACCTCCCAAGATACGAATGTGTTAGCTAGTTGATCTTAAAACTTACAAATAAAAAACACCAACTGATTTAGACCAACGCCTCTATGTTGATGTAACTGGAGGGTGAAAAGGTGGTTAATATGCTGCTGACATCCATCTTAATCAGGAAGTGAAACACATGATATATCTTCTAGATTCACACATAAAACTACATCAGCGAATTTAAAGGTACAAATGATTCTTCGGTGGTGATTGGCATAGGAAGTAGGACGGATGGTGTCGAGGAACTGAATATCTGCATCGCCAGTCCGCCACAAGTTTCCTCGAGGCAACCTTGGAGAAGGCGTCGGCCACCCAATCTTCTCAAAGAGCAGATACACTTCCTCCTCAAAATCAGAAATCGTTAGATTAAATCTGTACTGGGATATACGTGCTGGATTGTTGTATGGCCTGAACTTGGAAATAAGATTCAGTTGCTAGTAGGCATAATTAGGGATAATCATCTTACATGCAAGCCAGCGCTTTGATTTCGCCGAAGCCTTGGCGCTTTGCAACATCCTTCTCCTTCTTGATTT
>OU342743.1:517802522-517893701 GCA_910589775.1 Avena eriantha | reverse complement strand
CCAAGAGTCTAGCATGAGCAGTCCCAAATTCAATTTTTCCCTTATTAGTTTCTTTACCTTAGAAAGAGCGTTGTCATGTTCTTTGATGAGCTGAGCAACAACCTCTTCATGGGACTCCTCAATTGACTCAAGTCTCTCTTCCAAGGATACTCGAGCTTCCTCTTCTTCTTCCAAGGCATTCTTCAAGGAGACTATCTCCAAGGCATCTTCTCTTTCAATTATGCCCTTTTCTTCTAGAAGATCTTTGGATTGGGCAAGTTGACTCATCAGAGCATCAAAATTAAGTTTGTGATCACCTTGCAAGTTAGTGAAAAAGGTGTCCAAAGCAATAACTTCTTCTTTATCTTCAGACTAGTATGATCATCCATATCCATATTTATGTTAGTCTTAGGAAATGAATAAATAGAACATGATACCTCGGACCCTCTCCCCATAAGGCAAGTGGCGTTGTTGTTGATGGCGTTTTTGTTTGGAGAGTCGAAGAGTGATGACAGAGTAGATGTGGTGGCTATAGCTGTAACATCCTAATTTCAGCAAACCTGATTAGTTGTCCAGAATGCAAAAAAAATCATGGGGAACAAAAACTTTTCATGTTTAATGCTGAAGTGTTTGCTTGTTGTTTGGATATGCTTATGCATATGAATGTGTACCATATGATACTCCTTACCTCACCATCAGTTCACAAAGCTATATAACAAAACTATCCTGGCTCATTTTACATATTCTCAAATGTTCTGGCATTTCAAAACATGAGCCAAGATTGCTTATGTAACCAACACTACTTTAGTAGCTTCTATTGACAAAACTACGGAGAGATATATAATATAATCTCCTTATGTTTTCAAGACAGAACTTCAACTACTCTGACCTCTAAGTTTTCCAAAACCTAGTTATAAAACCTTTGAATTCTACTTTTGGTATATGTACCAAGGACCTTACCTTTTTCAAACTCCAACCTCTCAAAATTACCCATCCTTACCTCAAGCTAAGCTTGATGGTAACCCTAGTAGTAGTTGACTTGTTTATAAGATGAGTTGCCTTGATCTGCTGGTTGACTTGGTTGCTCAGAAGTAGTATGAGCTACTCTAGGAGCTCATCCTCTAGGATCAAGATACTTTAATACCACAAACCCTAAGAAAGAATACAAGATGGATCTGATCTCTAGCCACTAGGTGATCATCTAAAACCCTTAACTAGATCAATTTTGAAGTGATCCCTTCTAGAAGTTTCCAAGTCATTGATGACCAATATCAAGCATGGATACTTCATACTCTTCCCAAATTCAACATCATCCACTTTATGATTCTTGGGTACCTTGCAACCCATCCAAAACATCCCCTCTCATACTCTAGTCAAAATCCTCAAAACTGCCAAATTTGACAGTCTATAAACTGTTCACAACATCCTTTTTGAATGCCTCCCTTTCTCAAACCATGTGCATTATTGGAAATGCACTTGAACCATCATGTTAACCATCCTAAGTAATACCAAGGACCACTCTTGCCCTGGATTAGATCATCCTCCAACCCACTTGTTCTTGATGGTTTTGCAGGCAAGAAAATAACTATTCCTACAAATCTAGTCATCATGCCTACTTTGATAGAAGCTCACACCACCATCCCACCTTCTCTGGACCAACTCTTTGGATGGTTGTGTTATACTCATATAGGTATATCAACATCTACTTAACTTGTTCCAAGTGGATCTTTGTGCTTCTTAAACCCACATGGTTTATAAGGCATCATGACTCATTTGGTATGGCAGCCTTATTTTCAACAAAGTTTGCCATCACTTCCAGACCACCTCAAATGTAACCAATCCAAACTCATTCTTCCATGATCATATATATGACTTGGTCTAACTATCCATATATCCCTTGTATCAAGGTGAGCTCTGAGCTCCAAGATCCAACAAGGTTTTGGTGGTATGAAAATAACATCACCCTAGATCCTCAACTCCTTGTTTTTCATCTAATTCAAGTTGGATTTCCAATTCCCAAGGTTGAAAATTCTTGCTACACCTTTTCAACATCACCTACCCTGATCATCAATATTTATCAAATATTATCCATAATTATTATGGCCCCAAATCTATTTAATTCCTTTAATAGATAAAATTCCCAAAACTTCATCCATAATGGAAAGTTTGGTTTTTGCCATAACACTTACTCAACTTTTGGTTCAATTGAGATCCATATATCATACCCTACATTCCCACCTCAAAAATAAATATTTTGGAAGACTTTTATTATTTATTTTTGCCTATTTTCTTAAATGCCAAAATGGAATAATAATAGTTTTAAATACTTTTAATCCCCAATAAATCTCGGGGAAATTCCTCAAAGTGTGGATTCATATTTAGAATCATCTCACATCAAAAACCAACTTTGTACAATTAAAATATATCAAATGATCTTCTAGAATCTACTTCTGCCTTTTTTGAATAAATGGATTTAAGAGGACTAACACCCCATATAAAAATACAAATAAATCCTAGGAATGTACCTTGACCATACCCATCTACCAGTAGCATCCCCCCACTTTTTCCAATGGAATTTAGTGAACTCCTTCACAAGCACTCTTGTGATCAAATTATGCAAAACAATCAAAACTTGAACTAAACAAAAACCCAAACATCACCCAAGGCTGGCATCAGACTTCTCCACAGCACTAACACCCCCTCCTGGCCGTGCTACACTATAGACCACTGCTGTAGCATCACCCTTCCCAATGTCCTTTACCCCTTAAAGGAGGAAAAGCTATGCCATTTATTGGTGTGTCCCTCCTTACATCAAACGCTGTGCAGCAACCTCCCCTGTCTCTCTATCTGCTCGAAACCAGGACCCTTCAGCACTCCCTTACCCCTCCTATCAGCCTCCAGGTCCCATCCTCTCAGTACAAGGCCTTACATCCACCTCTGTACCACCCTTGACCTCTCAACCGACCTCTCCACCATCCCTGCTGCCCCATGGAAGGCCAGCTCTCTCCCCATGCTCCCCATGGACCTTGCCCATCATGGACCTCCCCCACTCGAGATAAAAGGACTAGAGGCTGGCCAGCCTCTCTCCGGCCTCTCATTTCACTCCTCTCCCCTCCACTTACCTCCTAGAGCTCCCCACCCTCTCCTCTATTCTGTCCTAGCCAGGAGAAAGAAGAAAAGGCACCTCGGTCCCCTTCCAAGATCTGCTCGGGGCTCCCTCCTCTACTCTTTTCCCTCTACATGTCACCGTGGTGCAACCTCCTTCATCTCCTCTACCTGAACCTAGTCTTCTTTTTTCCCAGGAACGCCTCTACCATCGTCACCCAGCGAGCACCGATGCAAGCTCCACATGCGTCATCCCGCGAGCCAGATCTCTATCGCGGAAACTAAGCCTTGCCGCCCCTCGTCGGGACCATCGTCAAGCGCCACGTCGCCCCTGCCGCCTCCCTGACACCGACGAGCCCTTAGGTGAGCACCCCGGTCAACCCCCGCAACCCCTAGGGTTCCGTCCCTCTGTAGCTAACGCAAGGTAGGAGACGCTGCGGGGCCGTCGATCCCGACTAGATCGGACGGCCCATAGCTCCCCGTACCGCTTCGGCCGCCGGCGCCCACTGACGTGCGGGCCCTTTTGCCAGGGATTCAAATCCCGCCCCACGTGCTTGCCTCGCCGCACCGTGGGCCGAAATTCCTCCAACCGGCCCAGTAACCCCTAGATCCCAACCCAGCAAGCCTTTGTGTTTTATTCTTTTGTCTAGATCTAGTTTTTGGCACTGTGGTTTAAATCATGTTTGAAAATGGAAATCGATCCAAATGCCCAGATCTAATTTTTACCAAGTACCATAGTGTTTTGTGCAACATGCAGAACTGGTTTCGTGTCAAAAATAATTTTTATTATTTAATGGCAATTAATCCACTAAAAGTTGTCTTTTGCACTAAATAAATTCCTCAGGGAGTTGTACATACCCATTTGGTATGAATCAAAGTCCTCCTGGGAGGTAATTTCCATACCCATAAATTAGCATAGGCCTCATGCTAAGGTCAACCATGGTTTGGCATTATTAAAAATAACAAAACAGGGCATCTCCGACTTTAGGAAATTCTCTAGGCCAATATATGAAATGTATTGACGTAATTCCAACTCCCTGTGATGTGGTACACTAAGGTAAATTCAAAACCCAGGAGATCAAATTTTATGATGCTCTGTCTAACTTTGGTGAATTAATCATCTTTGGCTAGGGTAGTTTCAGTAGAAAAATCACTACTAGAGTTTTTAGCACTCCAAAGTGGGTGATTTCAGTTTCTACAGAACTGTATTCAAAGTACCTACCATTGCCCTTTGCTTCATATCAAAATTCCATGTATATTTAATCTGCTGAAAACACACAAACCCCACATAACTGCCTTTGTGAATTTCCTGAGGGCATTCTGGTAATTATTTTTACATGATTCCAACTCTCAGTGAACATGTGCATCAATCCCTACTTAACCACCCAAGGAAATAATATTTGGAGATCCAAAACTTTTCTGGTGAATTATTTCCTAAAACTAGAGCTTTTATCACTAGAAAATTCATAGGAAATTAAAGAAAAGTGACAAAATCATGAAACCACTTTTGTTGGTCTTGTTTTGTCAAGACCTACCAGATGGTATTCTGGTTGAAATTTGGTACCATACTTACCCAGGCTTTGATCCCAGACCCCTTCATTAGTGGTTTTGACTTTCTCCCGAATAAAGGAAATCCCCACCACTGCAAATAGGATTTTTGCAATGGTTCTAAACTCAACTACTCAAAACCTACTGAATATTATACTTGTGTTGCCCACTTTCTTGCTGTGTGAATGTCCACTTGTATGCCTTGTTTTGATTGTGGCCTTGCTTGTTTGCATGTATACTCGGTGACGACGATAGTTGCACTTGTACTGACGCCGAGAAGAAGAGATCTTATTGGTATTGGTATTCTTGGTTATCTAAAGAAGAAGTCTAGGGACATATTGCCATATTGCTGATCACAGGCAACCGACCTTCTTGCTCATAAGCCTTGTCCTACTATTTACTTATGCATGTTTTATCTACTGTTTATTTAAAATTGCATTGTTTTACTATATGTTGATGTATATATGGTAGTGGTTTGGATCTTCCGAACTATTACACTTTTGTACTACTAAGTACAACCCCCTTGGTGACACCTACTTGTCCCTAGTAGAATAGATGGTGTATATCACCATAACCCGCTAGAGACCCTGTTTTATCCAAAGCAAAGCTAGAGGATGGGAAGACCCCGGAAAAGTTTCTACCAAATGTTTTATGATAAAACCTTGATGAGGTGGGACCTCCCAAGAGTTGTTGACAAAGAAAAGGTTTTGTTTACAAAATGCTGAAGGAAAGCTGGAGGAACAAGGTTTACGAAAACGCACCCGGTTCTTTGCAGTTTAGCTATAACAACTTAACCCATGCAACTACATTACTCTGGAATGGGACAGGGCTGGATTTGATGTTTGTCTATTCTGGTATAAGCTGCCTCGCAACTACTATAGGGGATCACGATCCCCGGAGGCTGGGCCTTCTCCCTTAAAGGTCCATGTGGGACATCAACCTGGAGAAGGAACGAACTGTCTGCGGGCAGCTAGGTGTTACTATGAGCCCCTCATTGAAAGCGCCCACTGTGTAAAGTGTAAAATGCGCTCCAGTTGGTCCTCGGTACCCGACGTCCCGGTTTTTTGAGGGGAGTAACACTCATAGGGCAGGCACTTATATTGGAGTGGGCATCTGGAGAGTCTTGATCGGTTACTCGACCCACGATTGGTGTAGATCAGGGTAGTGTACCCGGATGATGTGGGTAAAGTGTACAACCTTTGCGGAGTGTAAATCTATTCGAATAGCCATGTCCATGGTCATGGACGGGTTGGACAAACTTCTATAGAGCGGTGATGGTTTTGATTTCAAAAAGGATTTTTGAAAAGAAATGGCTTTGGAAATGTTTTGACCATGGGATGGTCGTAAAGGAGAAAGGTTTTGACCATGGGATGGTCGGAAGGAGGAGAAAGGAGTTTGGTCGTGGGACGACCTGAAGACGGGAACAAATGGGTGACCCAGTCCTAATGTTTCCAAAACTTTTCAAAAAGGTTTCCAAAATGTTTTACAAAAGTTCTCAACAAAGATATGTAGATTCTATATCTACAAGAGAAACTATTTGAGAAAAGAACCTCCTTGGATCCCTCCTACTACCACAGCCATAATGCATATCCTCTTGTTGTTATTGTTATCTTAAGGTGGTTTGCGAGTACATTCAAAGTACTCACTGGAATTTCCCCTGGCTATTAACTTGTCAGATATCAAGAAGAAGGTGGAGTTGACGCCTATGCGAGCTAGGACGTTCTCCCAGGTAGTTGCCTGTAGGTTAATGCACGACTCGGGCTCTATACTTAATGAAGTTCCACTGATGTTTATTGATGTAGCCATAATGGCATGTAAGGTATGACATGTATCCGCATAAGTATGGATGTTTACTTTGATACTTGTCGGTTATGTTGCCACGACTAACTGATCATGGGATCGTGGTGTATGCATAACAGGGATTCTCGGAGGATTAATCCGGGGCCCCACAATAGCAGCCACCTCACGAGTACTATCTTCATCCCCTTCATCTTCACTTGCAGAGGAATATTCTTCTTGTGCCACCAAGACAATCTTAGGTTTCTTCTTGTAAGGACCATTCTTTTTGATAAATGGTTTGTTTCTAGGTGCCTTGGATTTTTATTTAAGGACGAGCCTACCACCATTGTCTTCTCTATTTCGATATGGACACTCAGCCACAAAGTGTAGCCTATCTCCACAATTGTAGCATGTTCTCAGTTTTGGGCCATTCTCTCTTCTTCCACTTGACCCAGTCTTGTGCTCGACTTCGGACTTGGCCTTGGCTGGATCCTTCAAAAGTTCCTTGCATAGAATTCCATGTACTCACCATGAGCACGCTTGACTTCCTCGGAGCAGTCCATGGAGACACCCTCGAAACTTCTTTCATCCTCATGTTGCTCAACAAAATTTGCCTTTAGAGCAACATTGACCCCTTTTTGCATTCCAATGGCTCGGGCACGACCATCTTCCGCTTTCTTGGCTGCAACCTTGAATGATGCCATTTCTTGCATGACTTAATTGGAAGTCATTTGATGATAGTTGTGTCTACCTTGTAAGCTCTTCAAGTCTGTTGGCTCAAACGGCTTTAGAGCACTCACGTATTTCCTTTTTATCCAAGCATCATCAATGTGAGTGGCTCCATGCTTTATAAATGTTGTTGCGATGACCTTGAGTCTTCTATACATATCTTCATGGTTTTCACCATCCAACATGTAGAATACTTTAGCTTCATTACTAAGGGCATCATACCTATTCCTTCTCATTCTTTCATTTCCAATAAAGAGGTCGGTGAGGGCATCCCAAGCTTCTTTAGTTGTGTTGAGATGCTCAATGTGGGGCATGTACTTGGGACCCACTCCGAGATGTATCCTGTGGAGAACCGTTGCATTCAATGGGCTATCCGCAACTTCTCTTCTTATCAAGTTTGTGTGATCTCCAATATGAAGACCCTCTTCGATAATCCTCCAAAGTTCAATTGACGAACTGCAAACATGAGACTTCATTAAGAATTGCCATTTATTAATGAAGATGCAAAAAGTTTGGGTGGATCACACGTATTGTTTATATGAGGGTGTGGGATAGGTGGGTCAGGACAATATAGGTGATGAACCTCACTATAGTCCTCCTTACCACTTCCCTTCTTGGAGGTGGAACCATTATGTTTTTAACCTACCACTCATCTTCCTTAGATCCGGTGTTAGCCTTATCCTTGGATGATGGAGTGGCAGCCTCTGAGGAGGATGGAGATGGGGCTGCGAATGATGTGAGGCGAGCAATCATTTGTTGAATCTCCTCCATATTGGTCTCAAAGGAATTCAACAAGGTTGTTTCCAACGTCTTGAGGTCATCCATTGTGACCTTGTCCACATCCTCATTCCCATTCTCCTTGGTATACATACTTCTCTTAGGCGGTTAAGCCCGAATAAAGAGTCGGGGCTCTGATACCAATTGAAATGGATCATATCGGCACCTAGAGGGGGGGGGGGGGTGAATAGGTGCTACTTCAAATTTTAATGCTTTTTCAATTTTAGGCTTGACACAAAAGGTAAATTCTCTAGATAGCTATTATATAGAATTTCTGTATATGCAAACGTAACTACTAGCGAGTAAAGGCGAGTGAGAAAGAGGAACGAGTAAACCGTAGTGGAGCACGCGTTGGAGGGGTGGGCGGTACTAAGACCACCACGCCACAATAGGCCTCACCCTGTTCTTTGATGCATCCCGCCACCAAAGGCCTGATCCACCTTTCCACTATTGGAACCCTTCGAGGAGGGAACCGACGCCTTTACACAACTAGAGAGGCACAACTCCACAACCAAATTGGAGGCTCCCGTAATGACAACAAGCTGCCACAAGAACAAGTTATCAATAACAAAACATGAGATCTAGATATTAATGAGAATACTAGATCAGGGATTTCTCCAAGTGAATGGAGAGGAGTTGATGCGCTTGATTCATGATGACGATGTAGGTTGTCTCCTCCTTCAATTCCCCCGAAGATCGAAGACTTCAGGTGGTTGAAGTGGGAGATCTAGAGAGAGAGAGCTCTTGCAACAGGTCTGGCAATTTTCGAGTGAATCAAGAGTTCTGAAAGGAGGGGCTAAAGGGGATTTTATACCCCCTGCACCCACTGAGCCGTTGGAGCCATATGGGGCCGAATTATCCGGCCCAAGTGAGGGTCGGATTATTCGGCCTGGGGAAAACTCCGCCCCAGACTCGGATTATCCGGCAAATAAACCGCCCCCACTCAGAGCGACGCGCCGAGCCTGCCCTTGAGCATCTCCTGGGGGCCGGATTATCCGACCAGGGAAGAAAAAATCGCCCCTATTCAGATTTTCCGGTAGAAAATCCGAACCCACTCTGCGCGTCGTGCCTTGGCTCCCTTTGATCGTCTTCTGGGGGCCGGATTATCTGGCCAGGGAAGGAAAAACCGCCCCTGTTCGGATTTTCCGGGAGAAAATCCGACCCCAGACAGAGTGACGTGCCAAGCCAGCCTTTGCCAAATGAGTTAGGCCGGATTATCTGCCCCTTGATGGGGGCGGATAATCCGGCCCCCAAACACAAAAACATTCCCTGCACACTTAGAACACATGAGAAAACTTCACGGTATTGTTATCTAACACTCAAAACATAGGGAACCATGAAATGTTCTTTCAGCTACAACTTGGGGCGTGTGACCACTCGAAATATTTCAGTGGAGGTGAGGAGGGAGAATTTACCGCTCTGGGATTTTGAATTTGGCTATACGGTTCAAAAGATATAGAATAATAATATCCTATCCTAGGAGTAGCTATAGTCTAATGACTAGAAAAAATTGTTTACTGTAAAGTCCTAGCCTTTCGAGGTACGGAGTATTTCCCGAGCCATTTCTGCAAAAATAGGTCTCCACCTTTGGCTCAATTATGTACACACATGAAGGTACTAACATGAACTAGTATGTTTCGCACTATGACCAGCCTAAGAGCATCTCTAGTGGCTAGTGTATCGAGTTGTCTAAGCCAAATACAGACTACCATGGACCGAAAAAAGTTATAGCGTGCTAATAACACGCTATATTATAAAACATCTTTTTGTAAAAATTTAAAAATATAACAGGTATATCATGAATATAAAGGATTTCAGCATCTAATAAAATGCCTAGAGTAATACTTGTGCATACATAATAAATTCCGGCATTATCCAAGTTGGAGGAGAACCAACAGGGCTGAATCTAGGTACAGCGCCGGGTGCTGCAGGAGGAGGCGGCGGCTTGACGCGATCACTTAATTTTAACAATCAAATTTTCATCGTATGTTTTCTTACTCGACACATTCATCATATGTTATGTTACTCCACACACACCAACAAAAAAATAATGTCATATACTTAAAATAGCGCTAACGCTATGATGTTTTAGCCCAATATAGAAAGCTATTTAAAAAATAGCGCCATAGCGAGAAAAATCTTGAAAAAATATCACGGACTCTCCAAATACGCTATATCACGCTAAATAGCATGCTATTTTTGCCATGCTAGAGATGCTCTAACGCTGGTCTGAGTGGTAAGTAACTTGGAGTAGTAATATGCATAAATTGTGCTAAAGACTATCAAAGGTACCCCCTTCGTAGAGAAATAACTGAGTTGGTTTTGTCTAGATTCGAACGTATTTAGACGCATATTAGTGTATAGATACATTCGAATCTAGACAAACCCAAGTCAGTTATTTATGGACGGAGGGAGTAGTATTTTTTAGATGCTAAAATGGAAAAGAAGATCCAACTTCTGGCAATGTTGGGATTCGAGAGTCTTGATCCAACGCTCAATATCCGAAGTTATTCGTACACTGTATATAACTAGTAAATTGCACATACCCTGCACGTGAGAGTCAGATAATATACGTCTGACATATCATCACTATATAAAATTATAATAGGTAAAGGAGAAAAAATATAAATTTGATCAACATGTATGAAGTATGGATGTATATTTAGTTCTTGAACTTTGTATATCATGTAGAAGTCAATGAGTATTAGCTATCTAAAACTTGAAAATTTTGGTAACATGGTCCAGAGAAACGAGGGAGAAGATTCTGGAATGATGGAGAAGTGTGTTTTGAGTTTTGTGCATAGCATTCATTATAATGAAAACTATCAATAGGATCTTCTAGATGCTAGAATGGAAAAGAAGATCCAACGGCTGGAAATGTTGGGATTCACGAGTCTTGATCCAACGGACAATATTCAAAGTTATTCATACACTATATAGTGGTAAGATAAGATAAGAAATAACTAGTGAGTTACAAGTGTCTTGCACATGAGAATCAGATAATAGAAGTATGACATATCATTTTTTATATCATATTATAGTAGGTGAAACTGAAAGAACACATTATAATTTCGATCCACGTCCATAAAGTATCACGTGTGTTTGGTTTTTGTACTTTTTGTATAATCTATAAATCAACCTATAGCTACCTAAATAATCCGCGTCCATAAAACTGATCCGTAAATAAATTCTATTCTATAGGAGTACGTGGGTGGGGCCGGGGGGAACTGCATGCCTTTTTGTCTCCAGAACCGCTCATGCATGCATCTCCTGATCTTCCTAGTGGTTCCTTTCTTCTTGATTCCATTCATTTTCTGTCTCTCGGCCGAACCTACAAAACAAAAGAACGAGCCAATAAGCATCCATGGCAGCGTTGTTCGACATGATGTACTACTTCGTGGACCCTAGCAACAACACACTATAGATGGCGTATACCAACAGAGCGTTGGTGGTGAATGATTACATCGAGAAAATCCAAAAGCTCCTGGAGGAAACGAACGATAAGATTATGGCCTCGATGTTGAGTACACCAACGATCAATCATTGACGCAAAAGGCTGCTGTCGTCCAGCTATGTGTGGGCATGGATTGCTTGGCCAACCATTAGGGATGCAGACGGACGACCGCCAGACCATCCAAACGTGTCTGCCTAATCTAACTCATATGCTAATCGTGTACTCATTAATACTGAGCTAATTTATTTCCTTACTTTGCATGGCATCTGGCGGATTGTCTGGCTCGTCCGTCGGACTATCCACATGCATGCCTACCTACCATATCTGCCAGGCCGACTATGTTGGAGATATGCCCAAGAGGCAATAATAAAAGTGATTATTATTATATCTTTGTGTTTATGATGAATGTTTACATCCCATGCTATAATTGTATTATTAGGAAACACTGATACATGTGTGTTTTGTAAACATATAAGAGTCCCTAGTAAGCCTCTTGTTGAACTAGCTTGTTGATTAATTGATGATTATGCTTTCCTGATCATGGACAGTAGGATGTGATTAATAACAAGGTCATATCATTAGGAGAATGATGTGATGGACACACACCCATAGTAAGCGTAGCATAAGATCAAGTCATTAAGTTCGTATTGCTGTAAGCTTTCAAATCACATAGTAACCTATTCCTTCGACCATGAGGTTATGTTAATCACCATCACCGGATGAATACTTTGATAACATCAAACGCCGCTTCGTAACTGGGTGGTTATAAAAGTGTCATTGGGTATTCTGAAAGTATGAGTTGAAGCTCATGAACCAAGATTGGGATTTGTCCATCCATATGATGGATAGATATGCTCTGGGCCCTCTCGGTGGAATGTCATCTAGTTAGCTTGCAAGCATGTGACTAGATCACAAGGGATGACATATCACGGAACGAGTAAAGAGTACTTATCAGTAACGAGGTAGAACTAGGTATGGAGATACCGACGATCAAACCTCGGATAAGTATAATATCGTGAGACAAAGGGAATTAGTTTCATATGTAAATGGTTCAATCGATCGCGAAGTCATCGTTGAATATGTGGGGGCCATTATGGATCTCCAGGTCCCGCTGATGGTTATTGATATGAGATGTGTCTCTATCATGTCTACATATTCACGAACCGTAGGGTGACACACTTAAGGTTCGAAGTTGTTTTAAGTAGATATGGAATGTGCGTTGGAGACCGAATGTTGTTCGGAGTCTCGGAATGGATCCGGGACATCACGAGGAGATCCGGAATGGTCCGGAGAATAAGATTCATATATAGGAGATCATTTTATGAGATAGGAAATGTTCCGGAGTGTTTGTATGAGGATTCTAGAAGGTTTCGGAATGTTCCGGAAGATTCTAGAAGATATCTTGGAATTTGCTTGAAAATCAAGATAGGGATCAAGGAGTCCTGTTGGGTCAAGATAAGGAGTCATGGGGGAGGAGGATTCCTCCCCACCTCCCCAACCCGCCGGCCCCATAGGAGGGGAGTCCTACAAGGACTCCCCTTCCCTGGCGCGCCCTCCCCTCTTTAAATAGAGGGGCAGGGGCGCCCCCTCCTCACACGCTCTCATAACGTCCAATCTCTGCCGCCTCTCTCCTCCACCATATTCTGCACAGGCATAGGCGAAGCCCTGTAGAATTCGCTACTCCACCACCACCACCACGCCGTCGTGCTGCTGGGATTCCGTGGAGAAGATCTACTACCTCCGCTGCTCGCTGGAACGGGGAGAGGAAGGTCTGCTTCGACTCCGCACGTGTGACCGACTGCGGAAGCGCTGCCGAATTGCGGCGCCGGAAGGATCGTCAACTTGACCAAGGGCGGAAGCGCTGCTGGAACGTGACGCCAGAAGGATCGTCTATTTGACCGAAGGCGGAAGCGCTGCTGGAACGCGACGCCGGAAGGATCGTCCACACGATCTTGAGATCGGCAAGTGATCAACTACATCAACCACGAGATCTAATCTCGTTAACGCTTTCGGATCTACGAGGGTTAGTTCCCATCTATCTCGTTGCTCATGTCTAATAGATTAGATCTTGGCTTTTATCTAGATTAGATCTAGGTTTTGTTCGTTCTTGCGGTAGAAATTTTTTGTTTTCCATGCTATGAACCCATCAGTGGTATCAGAGCCGTATCTATGCGTAGATCTGTTGCACGAGTAGAACACAATGTTTTGTGGGCGTTGATGCTTTTGTTGTCGGTGTCTTAGCATGTACTTTGCATCTTGCGGCATGGTGGGATGAAGCGGCTCGGGCTAACATTACATGTCATCGCACATGAGACTTGCTCCACGCTTGACGTGCAACTTGCTTTGCACAAGTGGCTTTGCGGGTGTCTGTCTCTCCCACCATAGTTAAGATTCAATTTACAATGAGCATCTTGACAACACTTGTATCAACGTTGTGGTCCTTGTTCGTAGGTAAGATCGGTGTTATATGAAAGCCCCAAACCACGTAAAACATGCAAAGAAAATTAGAAGCGTCTAACTTGTTTTTGCAGGGGTTTTGTGATGTGATATGGCCAACATGTGATTGTGATTGTATTTGATGTATGCAATGATCCTTGTTGTGATATGGCAACCGGAAGGAGCCTAATGGTTGTCTTTAATTCTGTTAAGACCTGCGTGTCTATTCATCTTGTAATAACTTTATTCCAAGTAGTTGTAATAGTTGCTGGTGATGATGGACAACCATGAAGCGGCGCCACTGACCTTGACGCAATGCTGGTGATGATGGAGATCATGTTCGTGCTTTGGAGATGGAGATCAAAGGCGCAAGAAGAAAAGGCCATATCATATCACACTAATTATGAATTGCCTGTGATGTTAATCCTTTATGCATCTTGTATTGCTTAGATCGCGACGGTAGCATTATAAGATGATCCCTCTCACTAAATATCAAGTAATAAAGTGTTCACCCTTAGTTGGCACCGTGGCTAAGACTCGTCGTTTCGAAGCATCTCGTGATGATCGGATGTGATAGATTCTACGTGTGCATACAACGGGTGCAAGCCAGATTTGCACATGCGGAAACTAAGGTTATCTTGACGAGCCTAGCATGTACAGACATGGTCTCGGAACACGGAATACCGAAAGGTAGAGCATGAGTCATATAATTGATATGATGAACATGAAGATTGTTCGCCGATGAAACTACATCTTCTCTCGTGAAGATCGGACTTGGTGTAGTGGACTTGGTTCGTGTAATCACTAAGACAATGTGAGGGATGTTGTTTTGAGTGGGAGTTCACCTAGTTAGTTTAATAATTAAATTTGAACTCAATTTGTCATAAACTTAGTCTAAACTACTTGCAAATTGTTGTAGATTATGGCGACCCCCTCCATCAATTTCAATGCGTTCCTAGAGAAAGAAAAGCTTAAAAATAATGGAAGCAATTTCACGGACTGGTTCCGTGGACTGAAGATCGTCCTCAGGGCTGGTCAGTTGACCTATGTGCTCGATGCACCGCTAGGTGACCCACCTGCAGATAATGCCACCGATGACGAAAAGAATGTTTTTGCCACTCGGAAGAATCATTACTCCACAGTTCAGTGTGCCATCCTGTACGGTTTAGAAGCGGAGCTCCAACAAGCGTTTTGAGCACCACGACCCGTTCGAGATCATTAAGGAGCTCAGGCTAATTTTTGAGACTCGCGCGGCAATGGAGAGCTATGAGGCCTCCGAGAAATTCTTTAACTGTAAGATGGAAGAAGGAAGCTCCGTTAGCGAGCACGTGCTCACCATGTCTGGGTACGCTAAGAAGCTCCAAGAGTTGGGAATATCGATTCCTAATGAATTGGGGATTCACCGTCTCCTTCAATCACTGGCACCAAGTTATAAGAACTTTGTGATGAACTACAACATGCACTGCATGAACAAGACGTTGCCTGAACTATCGTCCATGCTGAAAACTACTGAAGTGGAGATCAAGAAGGAGCAACAAGTGTTGATGGTCAATAAGACCACCAATTTCAAGAAACGGGGTAAGCCTAAGAACAAGGGCAACTTCAAGAAGGACGGCAAGAAAGCTGCCGCACCTACTAAGAAGCCTAAGGCTGGTCCTAAACCTGAAACTGAGTGCTTCTACTGCAAGGGAGCTAGTCACTGGAAGCGTAACTGCCCCAAGTACCTGGCGGATCTGAAGAACGGCAACATCAAGAAGAAAGGTATATTTGATATATGTGTTATAGATGTGTATCTTACTAGTAATCGTAGTAGTGCCTGGGTATTTGATACTGGTTCGGTTGCTCATATTTATAACTCGAAACAGGAGCTGCGGAATAAACAAAGACTGGCAAGAGACGAGGTGACGATGCGCGTTGGAAATGGCTCCAAGGTTGATGTGATTGCCGTCGGCACGCTCCCTCTACATCTACCTTCGGGATTAGTTTTAAATTTAGATAATTGTTATTTGGTGCCTGCGTTAAGCATGAACATTATATCTGGATCCTGTTTATTGCGACACGGTTACTCTTTTAAGTCTGAGAATAAAGGTTGTTCGATTTATATGAGTAATATCTTTTATGGTAATGCACCTGAGATGAATGGTTTATTCTTACTGAATCTCGATAGTAGTGATACACATGTTCACAACATAGATGCTAAACGAATTAAATTGAATGATAATTCTACATACATGTGGCACTGTCGTCTTGGTCACATTGGAGTGAAGCGTATGAAGAAACTCCATTCAGATGGACTTCTTGAATCACTTGATTTTGAATCACTTGAAAGATGCGAAGCATGTCTAATGGGAAAAATGACTAAGACTCCATTCTCTGGTACAATGGAGTGAGCTACAGACTTATTGGAAATAATACATACCGATGTGTGCGGTCCAATGAGTGTAGCATCGCGTGGTGGATATCGTTATGTTCTCACTTTCACGGATGACTTGAGTAGATATGGGTATGTCTACTTCATGAAACATAAGTCCGAAACTTTCGAGAAGTTTAAGGAATTTCAAAGTGAAGTGGAGAATCATCGTAACAAGAAGATTAAGTTTCTGCGTTCTGATCGTGGGGGTGAATATCTAAGTTACGAGTTTGGCATGTATTTAAAGAAATGTGGAATACTTTCACAGTTGACACCGCCGGGAACACCACAGCGTAATGGTGTGTCTGAACGTCGTAATCGAACTCTCTTAGATATGGTTTGGTCTATGATGTCTCTTACAGATTTACCGTTATCATTTTGGGGCTATGCATTAGAGACAGCCGCATTCACTTTAAATAGGGCACCATCTAAATCCGTTGAAACGACACCGCACGAATTGTGGTTTGGTAAGAAACCTAAGTTGTCGTTCCTTAAAGTTTGGGGTTGCGAAGCATACGTAAAGAAGTTACAACCTGATAAGCTAGAACCCAAAGCGGAGAAATGCGTCTTCATAGGATACCCTAAAGAAACGATTGGGTATACCTTCTATCATAGATCCGAAGGAAAAGTTTTTGTTGCAAAGAATGGATCCTTTCTTGAGAAGGAGTTTCTCTCGAAAGAAGTGACTGGAAGGAAAGTAGAACTCGATGAGGTTATTGAACCTTCTCTCGGATTTGTGAGTAGCGCAGCACCGCAGGATGTTTTGGTGCCGCCTGCACCAATTGAAGAGGAAGCTAATGATAATGATCATGAAACTTCGAACGAAGTTGCTACTGAACCTCGCACGTCAACGAGGGTTCGTACCACTCCTGATTGGTATGACTCTGCCTTGAACGTCATGTTGGTGGACAACGCTGATGACCCTGCGACGTATGAAGAAGCTATGGTGAGCCCAGATTCCGACAAATGGCTAGAAGCCATGAAATCCGAAATGGGATCCATGTACGAAAACCAAGTGTGGACTTTGGTGGACTTACCGGATGGACGTAAGGCTGTCGAGAACAAATGGATTTTCAAGAGAAAAACAGATGCTGATGGTAATATTACCGTCTATAAAGCTCGACTTGTCGCGAAAGGGTTCCGACAAATTCAAGGAGTTGACTATGATGAGACATTCTCACCAGTAGCGAAGCTAAAAACTGTGAGGATTTTGTTAGCAATTGCTGCACATTTCGATTATGAGATTTGGCAGATGGATGTCAAAACGGCGTTCCTTAATGGTGACATTGAGGAAGAGTTGTATATGGTACGACCCAAAGGTTTTGTCGATCCTAAAGATGCTGACAAGGTATGCAAACTTCAGCGCTCCATTTATGGACTGAAGCAAGCATCCCGTAGTTGGAATCAACGTTTTGATAAGGTAATCAAAAACTTTGGATTTATACAAACTTATGGAGAAGCTTGTATTTACAAGAAAGTGAGTGGGAGCTCTGTAGCATTCCTAGTACTGTATGTAGATGACATATTGTTGATTGGGAATGATATAGATCTTCTTAATAGCGTCAAAACCTATTTGAATAATAGTTTTTCAATGAAGGATCTTGGCGAAGCGGCATACATTCTAGGCATCAAGATTTATAGAGATAGATCAAGACGCCTGATAGGGCTTTCACAAAGTACATACTTGGACAAAGTTCTAAAGAAGTTTAGAATGGAAGATAGCAAGAAAGGGTTCGTGCCCATGTTGTCAGGTAAGACCTTGAGTAAAACTCAAAGTCCAGCTACGGCAGAAGATAGAGAGAAAATGAATAAAATTCCCTATGCCTCGGCCATAGGTTCTATCATGTATGCCATGCTGTGTACAAGACCGGATATAGCACATGCTGTTAGTTTGACTAGCAGATATCAAAGTGATCCTGGAGAGGAACACTGGACAACGGTCAAGAATATCCTAAAGTACCTGAATAGGACTAAGGATATGGTTCTTTCTTATGGAGGTGATGAACAGCTTGTTGTAAACGGTTACACCGATGCTAGTTGGAACACCGATCCGGATGACTCAAAATCATAGTCGGGTTACGTATTTATTTTGAATGGTGCTGCAGTGAGCTGGAGGAGTGCGAAGCAAAGCGTTGTGGCAAAATCTTCAACTGAATCAGAAAACATAGCTGCTTCGGAGGCTGCACAAGAAGCCGTTTGGATGAAGGAATTCATTACTGAACTCGGCGTGGTTCCCAGTGCGTTGGACCCGATGGCCATCTACTGTGACAACACAGGTGCCATAGCTAATGCGCAGGAGCCAAGGTCACATAGCAAGCTGAAGCACATCAAGCTGCGTTTCCACGCTATTCGCGAGTATGTCCGAGATGGTGACATAAAGATTTGCAAAGTACACACTGATCTGAATGTGGAAGATCCGTTGACTAAACCTCTCTCTAGGGCAAAGCATGACCAACACCAAAACGCCATGGGTGTTCGGTATATTACCATGTAATCTAGATTATTGACTCTAGTGCAAGTGGGAGACTGTTGGAGATATGCCCAAGAGGCAATAATAAAAGTGATTATTATTATATCTTTGTGTTTATGATGAATGTTTACATCCCATGCTATAATTGTATTATTAGGAAACACTGATACATGTGTGTTTTGTAAACATATAAGAGTCCCTAGTAAGCCTCTTGTTGAACTAGCTTGTTGATTAATTGATGATTATGGTTTCCTGATCATGGACATTAGGATGTGATTAATAACAAGGTCATATCATTAGGAGAATGATGTGATGGACACACACCCATAGTAAGCGTAGCATAAGATCAAGTCATTAAGTTCGTATTGCTGTAAGCTTTCAAATCACATAGTAACCTATTCCTTCGACCATGAGGTTATGTTAATCACCATCACCGGATGAATACTTTGATAACATCAAACGCCGCTTCGTAACTAGGTGGTTATAAAAGTGTCATTGGGTATTCTGAAAGTATGAGTTGAAGCTCATGAACCAAGATTGGGATTTGTCCATCCATATGACGGATAGATATGCTCTGGGCCCTCTCGGTGGAATGTCATCTAGTTAGCTTGCAAGCATGTGACTAGATCACAAGGGATGACATATCACGGAACGAGTAAAGAGTACTTATCAGTAACGAGGTAGAACTAGGTATGGAGATACCGACGATCAAACCTCGGATAAGTATAATATCGTGAGACAAAGGGAATTAGTTTCATATGTAAATGGTTCAATCGATCGCGAAGTCATCGTTGAATATGTGGGAGCCATTATGGATCTCCAGGTCCCGCTGATGGTTATTGATATGAGATGTGTCTCTATCATGTCTACATATTCACGAACCGTAGGGTGACACACTTAAGGTTCGAAGTTGTTTTAAGTAGATATGGAATGTGTGTTGGAGA
Organism: Avena eriantha; assembly: GCA_910589775.1. Lineage (NCBI taxonomy): Eukaryota > Viridiplantae > Streptophyta > Magnoliopsida > Poales > Poaceae > Avena > Avena eriantha. Next base: position 517,874,070 of record OU342743.1, on the reverse strand, counting down.
CCGAATGTTGTTCGGAGTCTCGGAATGGATCCGGGACATCACGAGGAGATCCGGAATGGTCCGGAGAATAAGATTCATATATAGGAGATCATTTTATGAGATAGGAAATGTTCCGGAGTGTTTGTATGAGGATTCTAGAAGGTTTCGGAATGTTCCGGAAGATTCTAGAAGATATCTTGGAGTTTGCTTGAAAATCAAGATAGGGATCAAGGAGTCCTGTTGGGTCAAGATAAGGAGTCGTGGGGGAGGAGGATTCCTCCCCACCTCCCCAACCCGCCGGCCCCATAGGAGGGGAGTCCTACAAGGACTCCCCTTCCCTGGCGCGCCCTCCCCTCTTTAAATAGAGGGGCAGGGGCGCCCCCTCCTCACACGCTCTCATAACGTCCAATCTCTGCCGCCTCTCTCCTCCACCATATTTTGCACAGGCATAGGCGAAGCCCTGCAGAATTCTCTACACCACCACCACCACCACCACGCCGTCATGCTGCTGGGATTCCGTGGAGAAGATCTACTACCTCCGCTGCTCGCTGGAACGGGGAGAGGAAGGTCTGCTTCGACTCCGCACGTGTGACCGACTGCGGAAGCGCTGCCGAATTGCGGCACCGGAAGGATCGTCAACTTGACCAAGGGCGGAAGCGCTGCTGGAACGTGACGCCGGAAGGATCGTCTATTTGACCGAAGGCGGAAGCGCTGCTGGAACGCGACGCCGGAAGGATCGTCCACACGATCTTGAGATCGGCAAGTGATCGACTACATCAACCACGAGATCTAATCTCGTTAACGCTTTCGGATCTACGAGGGTTAGTTCCCATCTATCTCGTTGCTCATGTCTAATAGATTAGATCTTGGATTTTATCTAGATTAGATCTAGGTTTTGTTCGTTCTTGCGGTAGAAATTTTTTGTTTTCCATGCTACGAACCCATCAGACTAGCCATGGTCCAAGCTAGCAGAGTTCCATGCCAACCCTAACATTTCCTTTACAGGTGTCGACATCGGCAATAACGGTATCAGGCTTAGGCATTCTCTAGTGCCAGTGATGAACTTCATGGACATCCAGAAGAGGTGGAAGCCTTCCAGCTCCATGAATGATAAGGATGATTTGGCTGACTACGTAGTGGCCCTCATAGACATCCGTTACAAAGTCATGAAGAAGAAGGATGTGGACCACAACTAGTGGGGGAACATGCCCATGAACAAAGAGCAGATCCAGTATGCAAGCCTCGACGCCTACGCGACCTATGAGGTATAGATGTGTATAGTGAACTTCGAGAGGAGTCAACAAACTCTTGAAATGTTCAACAAAAAAAGAACTAAGGAAGAAGGGCAAGGGCAAGGGCTAGCGCAAGCAGACCAAAGAAGAAGAATAAGATGAAGACTCATAATTGTACACCATGTGACCTACGAGTATATCTTTGGGGTTCGGTATATCCTTGCTTGATACTACTCCTACTTGTACTACTACTCGCAGAAGTTAATGCATGTATATATCGTAGGCATGCAAGGGGCGGAGGCAAGAATTAATGCAAGGAATCATAGGTGTTTCTTTATTTTCACTGCAGAGTGATAGTAGGAGTAGGCATCGTAGCACACCAACAGCCCACCCCACCCCCACCCCACCTCAATGAATTGTGTTGTCAATCAACAGCCATGGTAGATTATAACTTTATTGTGGTAGAGACTTTCTTTGAGTAATTCCATTTATACTACTGAAGGGCGGGGTACTGCTGAAAGATAGAGGATGAATGCGCACCTACACAATTGCTAGTAGCACTGTAGCAGTAGAACCGCAAGATAAACTTTTGTCAATTGCCTGAATGTATGTTGAGTAGTACAGTATAAATATATATAGTACTACTACCTGCTATGTACTAGTACTACTACTAGTAAAAAACTGCCGTCCCTACTGCAAAAGGAATATGATTTGTTCCAACCAAACTAGTACTACTCCAAAATGGCCATATTTACTTGTCGCGAAAATGGATGTATCTAGACATGTTTTAGTGCTAGATATGAGTACATCCAATCAAGTGACAATTAATATGAATCAGAGCGGAGTACTACTACTACCGTACTCAACTATTGTTCTACTACATACTAATACTCCTGAATGTATGGAGAGCTATACTCCTACCTCTGTTTGGATTATTAGGCCAAAGAGCTTTCCAAATTTGTTAGAAATTATAAGACATATCTTCTTTATTGTCTTAACTCTCGTGACTCATTAATTTAGATATCTCTCTTTTCTCTCAATCTCCCAATGCATGTTGTTTCATCTCTCATCATGTCCCCTTTTTTTATCTAGCATCTCATGCATGTAAAACTAGTGGTGCAAGCATAAATTAATTAGAGTGAATAATTCATCTACTTGGTAGTATTGTGAATTGTCCCTCTGGCCTTATAATGCTAAACGGAGAGCCTTATAATCCTATTCAGCTTACGACTCAGCAGAGTACATCCACCCAACCCATCGGAAGTTAAGACTTCATGAAAAATACTTAGGAGAGTACACCCACCGAACTCATCTACCTCCGTTTCAAGGAATAAGGCGCACGTGCACTCCAAAGTAAAGTTTGACCGAATAAATGGAGCAACTAAAATTTACTTATATTGTGTAAAAAATTTCTTGTTGAATTCGTATTGAAACACACTTTCCAATGATGCTAAATTTGTATAGTACAAACATTCTTTATATATATTTAGAGTAAATCTTGGTCAAACAAAAAACAAGAAAACAAGGGAGCCTTATTTCTTGGGACGGAGATATAATACTACTACTAGAAATTCCACCATTCCTGGTATGCAAACGATCTTTATGCATGGACCCTATGAGTTGATTACATGATTATACTTTTTTGTTCAAAGTCAAGCCTATGATTTGATTACATGACATGGAATAAAGTTTACTCATTTGAATCATCCATGTTAACAATAATTTTGCTGCACTTTCAGGATGCATAAAGCCTGTATGATATGATTGCCATTACTCTATCTATCTAAAGTTTTTCAGATTTATGAAGTGGAGGAAACATGAGACTACCAACCATGAGTAAGATCGCCATCTAGTTATTTCAGTTTAAATGCTGAGTTCCTTTTCGATTTTGGTTTTCTTGCTCGGGGACGATCAAGTTTAAGCTTGGGGAGGTTAATGGCTCTGAAATATAGCCATCTACGTCCACATTTAAACTGGATATTATTCATATTTTTGATGAAATATCTCTCTAAACCCTGCCACTAATGCCTAATATTCAAAGGGGTATGCAATCCTTTTTTTTAGATTTTTCCTGCACAGATAATGTCGTTTGAAGATGGGTATCACTACATTAAAGTCAAAGATACGAGATTTCCAACAACCAGAAGAAACCAGGAGCCGTGAAGCGGAGGCAGACGCTTTAGCGACCAACTATACGACCTGAGCAAAATTCTGGCCGTATAGCTCTGGTCGTATAGTTGACGCCGCCACCGTTAGGTCAAACAGAACAACTTTCGTGAAGGGAACCCTGTATAAAGAAGCCTCGGGCGACGAGAAAACAAGCCAGGCCCTTGCCAAAAGTCTCTGAAATAGATCTACAGCCGCCTCTAGATCTCAAAACCCTTCTCCATCTCCATAGACATATTCCACCACTTGTAATAGTAGATCTCTTCTTCGATTGGACACATTGTAAGAATATTGCTATCAATCTTATGATTTTCAATATACAGTGTTTGTGATTGTTGATCTCATCTCTATGTGTGAGCAATTCTCCTTGGGCTAAGGGCCTCGACCTAGCCATGTAGCGTTTGTGCATGTTATTTATCATAGATGGGATCATGTATTAGTTTTTATGATATGATGATTATTGTATCCTCTCTTGCCTCAATCTAAGGACTTGTTAGGTACCCAAGACCCCGAGGGTTGAGCCACGTATAGGGAGTATGAGTAATGGCTGATCTGCTGGTTGGGAAGCCTAGTGACAGAAGGGGTAGTACGGCTGTATGTGAGGGATTTACTTGGGATTAACGGTGACATCACTATGCATATCATTAGTTCTCTTTCTTCTATGGATGAGTCTAGTAGGTTATTTATATAAGCAGTTGCGGAGGCAATAGAAATTATGGATGCACTGTCCACATATAACTTATCTTGCTCTAACAAGTACATGCATACTTTATTTCTATATTTTATTCCCATCAGATGTTTTGCACAGCTACAGGTGAAACCGAACGCCCTAGGCCCTCTCTCTCCATCATCGACAACAACAAAAAGATGCAAGCCATTGGTCTGGTAAAACACAAAAGGAATTCTATAACTCCCGAAGGTCCGTTAAAGTAACTTCACTATGCATTCGCTACCCAAGGATTAGATAACCTTGGTCTACTAGGGAAAAAGAAGCTACACTACATCCGTAATCCGGATCAAAGGTATCACCGGGCTTAGCAGAGCTCGGTGCATCGAGCTCCACCATCACGGTGCCGGGCCTCCTCCTGCTGTCCGTCTAGGTGAGCAGTGGCAGGCATTCCACCCACATCCTCACCCTGTACACCAGCAAGTCGCACATCGCGGCCCTACCACAGACCACAGACATGAGGGAGACCCTACTTATCGTGCCAATCGTTAGGATAAACACGACGCTGTCCTTCTCCTCGACGAGGATGAGCTGGCGAGACGCCTCGCCCAGAAGCAACACCAGCTCCTGGAAATCTTTAGTGGTGGCATACTAGATCTTGTACACTTGGATCGAGTGGACTACTTTGAGGTGGGCGACAGGCGCTAGCAGCGGGGCGGCAAAGTCACAACCTGTCTCCGTGAAAGTGCAAGGAGCATAACATCACGTGATTTCGTGCTTGTGGAGTTCATAGTGGGGCAGCAAACTACTGTAACCTTTGTCGGGGTACTCGACCCTAGCTAGTGATAGGACGACATCCATGGCGGGCTCATGGGTGAATCCGATGCTAGGTTTCTTGCACTTCTGGCAGGAGGTGATCTTATGGATGCAGCGGTGGCAGACTAGATGAATATCCACGCACTGTAGAAATGGAAGTTTGAAAAATAAAATAGTTGCACGGACAAACCAACAAAATAAAAATCAATGGATTTTGATGAGAAATGGAGATACCTTGTAGACCCGCCGGGGCTTGAGGGGCTGGGAGCAGGATGAACAGTTGAGAATGGTGGCTTCCATCTTTAGAGTGACTGTCCCAAGCATTGCAATCTAGGTGGGGGAAATGAGGACTCTTTGATCCGTCCTCGAGCCGTGCCCTTCTTTTATATACCAGCGCTGATAATCAATGAAGCTCTACCTGATGGCACCTTTCCTTTCTATACTAGGGTCCTTATTGTATATTTTGAGTCTTAATTTTCTACAAATTCCTGGTTTAGTTGGACAATATTAGTGGCCTCTTTGTATTTGTGAATCATCCTTTTATTAGTAAGTTGCACGTGCCTTGCATGTGAGACTCACATAATAATAAAGTATGACATGTAATCACTATATACAATTATACTCTGTAATAGGTAAAACTCAAAAAATATGAAAGAGCCATATCTATAAAGTAACGGTGTATATTTGGTTCTTGTACTTTATATCATATAGAAATAAATTTTGGGACCGTGGTCAAAAAAATGACTGAGGTGATTCTAGAATGATCGAGTAGTGTGTTTTCAGGTTTGCACATAGTCATTCTGCTAAACACTATCAATAGAATCTTATAGATCCTAGACTAGAAAAGAAGATCCAACGGTTGGAAATATTGAGATTTGCGAGTCTTGATCCAATGTTGAATATTCAATGTTATGCGTACATTTTATTATGGTAAGATTTGATGTAGCTCCACAGCTAAAAACTAAATGTTCGTGTGATGTTCTATGCAATCTTATTCGAGAATAAAAATCAAATATGAGGATTGGGAGAGAAATTTTCGAATCATGCTAGATTTTATCTTGTACAAAAAACATGGCTCAAATGATGGGGGTCTGCTTTCTCTCTATCGCTAGGCTTCATATGTAGTAGAACCGCCAGACTAGTACTCTTTGAACTATAATCAAGCGCGAAAGCACTACGCATACCTGATGGGTGCTGTGAAGCTTTCTAAGAGGGGGCAAGTAGAGAAGAGAGGGAAGAGCAGGGATCTATGATGATTTTTCTTCAAGTTCCGCATCGAGGACATAATTATAGTGATTGTAAGGACGAATAATGATGAAATTTTTGTGCATAGACATTGCAAGAAGATGAATTTTTCAAACCTGATGGTCGCTTCTAGATATTCAAATCTTGGGTACCTTAAATGATTCTGGAACCTATAATGCACTTGTTGTGCAAATTTGATATATATAATTTCTGTAGATCGACATGAGGTAGTTCCAATCAGAGAAAATAATTACTAGACAAATTGAAAATTCATGTTATTACTTGTAAATAGCCCATAAAAATGGTCTACTATGTGCAAATAATGGGGTATTACTATTCTGGGCTTTATTCTTCATGTACTAACTTAACAAATAAACATTGTCTACCACTTACAAAATTGAAAACTATTTTTTGTTCCTGAAAGTTGGAAACTACGATTGTAAACACATTCTCCCATACCAACATGTGCTCATCTACTAAATATGGACACACTATTTGTCTACTGCAATGTAGATATAGCCATGACCCTAGTCATTTTATTTGGAAGATAAGCATCTTCACAACATGGTAGACCATATTGCGATGCAAGGTTTTCGAAAGTAATCAAAACTCATACTTATCACAACTAGTACACTCAAGAGAACGTGATGCACAAGTTATACATTATTTTGATCTATCTTTATTTTTCTTGAAAAAATCATAACTAGTTCAAGCTTGTCATTTGTTGTGTAATTCTTCAAAAGAACTTGATGGTTTCAAACCTCTAGTTATTTTTTATAGATTGACTACTCTAGTACCTTAAAGCAATTTTACGTGAAATTAGAGATCTAGCAACCTATCATGCAGTCATAGTTAAATTTTGATCTGATTTTGACAAATCAACAACAAGTACTTTAAGTGGTTGAAATTAGCTAGAAAAGTCAAAAGTTCATATAATTGGAGAATATCTCATAAAACATGGTCCACTTTTGTGTAGAAATGGAAGGTTAGTAGCTATCTTTATGAGCCTTAATTATTCTCCATGCACTTTGTTAAATAATCTACAAATGTAAACATTGTTTACCATATCATGCCCAGATGCGCATTAAGCGAATACATGCATTATTCTCATAATGTTGCCATTGCCAAATCTGACATAAAGGTAAATTTGGCTTTGGTATAAAATATAGCAGGATCTCCACAATGTAGTGGTTCCAAATATTTATAACGTGGGTCCCACCATCTAGCTAAAACAAAACATGAAGCAAATATAGAACTACCCTCACAGTGTAGGAAACTAGTTCCAAAGGCCAAAAAGAAAATTTGGCATCAGAGCAACTACTTGCTCTGGCTCCCAGTTTTCTCTCATTTGGAACCACCTCCACAGTGTAGGGAACTAGTTCCAAAAGACAAAAAGCAAATATGGAACTACTTTTGGCTACACATTGTGGGTGCCCTTATCACATAAGCATGGCCATTTATTTCAAAACCCAGGCATGTTCGTACATGGTATGTCATATTGTGAATAAATACTCTCAAGTGTTATCCAAACTAAAGCTTGCCATTATTTTGCATGGCTGGTGGGGATTCGAGCAAGAGAATATCGTGCGCAAGTACTATAGTTTTTTTCTTATTTTTTTAAACTCACCGGAATTTGTTGGCCAACATGTAAATTCTTTGCAAGTTGAATATTTCAAACCTCCTAGTGTTTGTCGATATTGTATTGACTAACTTGGGTCGCTTAAAACGATTTTGCTGATCCAGCTCAACATGTGAGGGCAATCCAACATGGCAATTTTTCGTTTAATAATGTTTTTATTTTTTATTTATAATATATAGGCTATTTAGAAATCTTAAGGTGGTCCATTCACCGCCCTAGCCACCATTTGGATCCACCACTTTGTAGTCGAAGCTTAGGAGCGAGCAGCCTATCATACCATCGTAGTTCATGTTTGACATAATTTTGGTAAATCGATAGAGGGAGTTAAGTGGAAAAATTAGCTAGCTTGTAAATTCATGTAACTTCAGAATTGCCCATAAAATTTTGTGCACTATGTGTGAAAAAATGTGGTTGTCAAATGGGCCTTATTCCATGTGTGCTTGCTTACAAAAACAGTTATTTGGAAAATTGTAACTGATTTTTCTAGTCATAAACATTGGAAAGTTGGGCTGGACCACCATGGCCCCAACTTTCTCTGCACTGCTGCGCCTGCACGGTTGTACTCCATTGCGCAGAAGATTACATGGGAAGGAAGAGGTGACTGTTGTGATGCTTCCCACCTAAACAAGTGCCTGGCATAGATGCATGAGTGGAGCATATCAGCCAATGCCGCATTAAGGAGGAGAGAGGGAGGATGATTCTCCTTCATACAGGAGCCTTTTCTATCACGAAAGGCAGCGACGAGACATAATTTTGGGTGGAGGAGACTTTTTTTAAACAAGGCAAAAGATTTGTGGTGGAAGGAGCCCTTGCTCGCCTTGCCAGCAGTACGCGATCGACTAGACACCAAAAGCTGAGTACTAATAGTACAAACAGGATTAATACTTGAGTACTACTAGTACTACTTGCTATAAGTTCCATAGTTCCATCCGGAGCAATAGTGGATAGTAGTATAAGTACAATAGCTTGTCAGGATCCTTCTTGCTTCCTCAAATGCCTCATTAAGGCTTGAATACAAGTTCGATGATATTCATATCAACTTCCAATGCAGCGGGATACCGCTAAACACGTTGAGACGAAGTCCATGTGCGTGTTCCTTGAACCAGAAGATAGCCATTTCGTGTTCTAAGAGATCCGTGTCCCTGACAACATTTAGCCAGCTCGTACAGTAGTTATCACTGCAGGACCATCATCGCCCATGGCAATCATGACTTCAAGATAACCTTTGTACAACTCGTTGGTCACACGCAGATTTCTTCCTTCACGTAGATGATTCTTCAAGACATTCTGATTGTAATCAAGTGAGAAGAACTGAAACCAGAAGAAAACAACTATCAGAAGTATACAACATATTGACTAGTGAAATAGTAGTAAAATAGATGTCTACTTGATTTGTGTGATAGAGAAAATAAATGTACGATTGTAATGTCATGCCTATTCCAATCCTATGGGAATTCCATATGAGCCAAAGTTTGTTTGACTCAATCATAGTAGGACAAACAGAGGATTCTGGAAAAGAGGTGTGAGTGGATGTTTGATTTCCTACAAAATCTAGTGCAAAGGAATACTTAGGAATAATTCCTAGGGGAATCAATCCCACAAATGTAACATCCATCTTGGGAGTAGTCAAATCTTTTGAATCAGATGGGTACTAAAATTTCTTACCTTTTCGAGAAAAAAAACTAAAATTTCTTACCATCTTGTTCCCTCCTTTGCCGAGTAAATAAGAGGTGAGCTCGCAGACATAGAAAGGTATGTCAGGTTCGATCTGGGAGACTTTATTCTCGAGAAAATCCCATCTTCTGTATGATAAACGCACATTATTGCCATAAAAGATGTACCTTTCAGACCAATATTTTCGCTCATAGAAGGACCTACATGAAAGAGAAATAAATCTTAGAGAGTAGTATATTTTTGCATAGTCTAATTCAATTTTCACAATCCAAGTAAAACTTTACTCCTTATAGACGCAATTTCTTCCTCATCACTATCAGTTACATAATAGTCAGTGTAAAAGATCTCATCATCACTCGAACTGTCCATTATTTTCTACCTTGCTTGGAATTGGAACCTATATATGGCATTGCAAGATACTTATTATAGAACTAAAATGCATGTAATTATAACCAATTGAAGTGACAAAATGTTATCCACAGTAACAAGCAACATGTTTCGCCAAGGTTTCACTTTGAAAAAGTACATCAATCTCAATATATTCGTATTTATGCAGATTTAAACTATGAGGAATGAAATAGAGCGGAATGAAAGAGATCCGAAAAAATCAGTTTAGAGACAGACAATGAAATAAATACAAAAATAGGAACTACGAATGTTTTCTACAAGGGAGAGATGAAGATTATACCTCGTTGTTCTGGGTCGCAATCCGCGTACCAATGACAAGAAGATTGATCAGCGCAGCGCTAGTGATGACGGCGGCGGTGAGAGGAGGCGGCGGCGAGAGGATGAGTGTGTTTTCTAGATGATGGTGGAAGGATTGGGCAATGCGGAGGTGGGCAGAGAAAAAACTGATTTATAGAGTACCGGGTCCATGTATGTAGTCGTGCTTCGTTGGTGCAGGGTGAGAAATGGAATATATTGAGTTGTAAAGTAAAAAATAGGACCAGAAGGAGTAGGAAAGAGCTCAGTTTAACAATTTGTTTTCACCCATCAACTCATTCATCCACGTAGGGCCCACAGATTGGGGAGGTCGCGGTCGCCTTGGATGCACCACAAAATTATGACTGGGCCATCAAGTGCGGGAAGCAGAGTCAGTGTTCCGTCCAATCGCTTACCCTAGTCATTGTCATCGATATTTGCCACACGCATCGGCTTCATTAGCGACATTGATTGTCCCCTCGCTTTGGTAATCTGCCACATTAATCTCAGATCATCTCCTTCCTATTTATCCTCTTTCCTTCCCCACACCAAACCATCTCTAATCTCCCACTTCCAGCAACCATCTCCGTCCTCGTCTGTCATCCATGGCCACCTTCCGGTTGCCACCCGTCGTACCGGAGCACAAATACCCTAACATCGCCGCACAGGAGGACAATGCCTTGCACATTTGGGCCTTCTCCCCGTGGAGAACACCGTGGCAGCTGGTGTGCGCCTTCCTCGTGTGGGGTTTGCAAGATAGAAAACAAAAAAATTCCTACGATGGGAACTATTATACGCCAAGATCTATCTACTAGATACAAGCAACGGGTGGATATACATCCATAGAGAACATACCCTCGAAGACCGACATAGCTTGTTAACGAGATGGAACTCGTAGATGATGTAGTCGAACGCTTGCCGATCTCAAGATCGTGTGAAAGTTCTAGCGCCACAAATCAGCAACGCATCCATCCTCGCACACACGTTCAGGCCACCAAACAACCTCCACCTCCTCGCTCCAGCGATGCAGTAGAAGCATCAACTCCTTCCAGACGAAATGCCACCGGGAACATGTATCTCTCTAATCCGAGACCATGGGGGAATAATTCTAGAGGGGGAGAGAGATCCTTCATAAGGAGGTGTTCATTGTGAGGGAGGAGAGGGAGGCCTTTTATAGGGGAGGGGGCACCCCTCCCATGGCCGGCAGCCCTGGAGGAGCCCCTCCACCTCATTTCATTCATGTGGGTGGGAGCTCCACTCACATAAACATGCCTCCACTCATAGTTCCACTCACATGCATTAAATTTCCACCAAATTTAATGGAACTCTCATCTAATAAAACTCTTTTATTTATTTTATTCAGAATTTTGTGACATACTTTAATTAACAAACATTCACACAAAACCCCTACAACATTTCAATATCACATGCAAAACCAATTTTAGCAATTTCACCTGAAACAATTCCGGTGTGAAATGAAATAATTCCAGCGCTTTGCAATTCTTTCGTATAGAACCTATTTGCTCCAAATGGTGTTTGGAAACCCTTAAGTGTGTCACCCTACGGTTCGCTAATAATGTAGACATGATAGAGACCCCTCTCAGATCAATAATCAGAAGCAGGACCAGGAGATCCATACTGACTCCCATACATTCAACGATGACTTCTGTGATCGAGAACCTTTAACGATAGTAACTAAATCCCTTTGTCTCGCGATATATTACATGTACGAGATTCGATCATCAGTATCTCAATACCTAGTTTGATCTCGCTACTGACATGCACTCTTTTCTCATTCCCGTGATATAACATTCTAGTGATCATATCACTTACTTGCAAGCTATCTTAATGTGATATCACCGAGAGGGCCCAGAGTATATCTATCCGTCATCGAGATTGACAAATTCCACTATTGATGCATGATCCTCAACATAACACCTTTGGAATACCCTAACCCATCTTTATAGTCACCTTGTTACGGTATGACGTTAGATGTTATCAAAGTATTCTTTCGGTGTTAGCAATTAACATGATCTCATGGTCTAAGGATAAAGATTACTTCGTATGATGTTATAGAAATATAAACATAATGACTTTGATCGTAATGCTATACTTCGGATGAATCTTCATCACATCATTCACCAATGTTGTGACCTTGTTATTAACAACATCTAATGTCCATGATCATCATATTAATCAACGAGCTAGTTTATAGAGAGGCATAACTAGGAACTTTTTATTTGTTTATTAAACACACATGTATTAAGGTTTCCGTATTAATACAATTATATCATGCAAAATAAACATATAGCATATACTTTGAATACATATAATAACAACTTTATTATTGCCTCTCAGGGCATATTCCCTTCAGTCTCCCACTTGCACTAGAGACAATAATTTAGTTTACATAGTGATAAATATAACACCCATGGAGTTCTAGTGTTGATCATGTTTTGCCTTAGGGTGAACTTTAGTCAATGCATCTGCTACATTTAGGTCCGTGTGTACCTTACAAATCTTTATATCTCCATCCTTGACATGCTCGAGGATGGAGTGAAACCAGCGCTTAATATGCTTGGAATTCTTGAGAGACCTTGGTTCATTGGCGTTGGCTATGGCTCTGTTGTTGTCACAATAGATCAGCATTAGGTCCAACGCACTAGGAACCACACCTAGTTCCGTTATGAACTCCTTCATCCAAACCGCTTCCTGTGCTGCTTCTGAAGCAGTAACATATTCCGCCTCCATCATTGATCCAGCCACCACAGGTTGTTTGGAACTCCTCCAACTAATTGTTGCTTTGTTCAATATAAATACGTATCCGGATTGGGTCTTAGAGTCATCCGTATCAATGTCAAAGCTAGTGTCGACATAGGGCTTAGCGACCAACTCTTCTTCACCTCCGTATACAAGAAACATATCCTTAGTTCTTCTTAAGTACTTAAGTATATTCTTGACCACTATCGAGTGTTCCAAATCTAGATCAGATTGGTACCTACTTGTCAAACAAATAGCATGTGCCACATCCGGTCTTGTACATAGCTTGGCATACATTATAGAGCCTATGGATGAAGCATAGGGGATCTTATCCATTATCTCTCTTTCTTACGCCATAGTCGGACTTTGAGTCTTACTAAATGTCTTGCCTTGCAACATAGGTAAGAACCCCTTCTTACTTCCATCCATATTAAACTTCTTTAATATCTTATTAAGGTATGTACTTTGCAATAGCCCAATTAGACGCCTTGATCTATCTCTATAGATCTTAATGCCTAGTATATATGATGCTCCACCAAGGTCCTTCATTGAAAATTTCCTGTTTAGATAACTTTTAACACTGTTTAAAAGATCTATATCATTTCCAATCAATAATATGTCATCCACATATAATATTAGAAATGCCACATTGCTGCCACTCACTTTCTTGTAAATACAAGCCTCTCCATAAGTTTGGACAAATCCAAAACTTTGATCACCTCATCAAAGCGGAGATTCCAAGTCTGGGATGCTTGCTTCAGTCCATAGATGGATCACTGAAGCTTGCATACCTTATTAGCATCCTTAGGATCGACAAAACCCTTAGGTTCTATCATATACAACTCTTCTTCAATATTGCCATTGAGGAACGTAGTTTTGACATCCATCTGCCATATTTCATAATCAAAATATGCAGCAATTGCTAACATAAACCTAATCGACTTTAGCATCGCTACGGGTGAGAATGCCTCATCGTAGTCAACTCCTTGAATTTTTCGAAACCCCTTTGCGACAAGTCGAGCTTTATAGATGGTCACATTACCATCAGCTTCAGTTTTTCTTTTGAAAATCCATTTATTCTCAATGGCCTTTCGGTTGTGAGGTAAGTCCACCAAGGTCTAAGCTTGGTTTTCATACATGGATTCCAGCTCAGATTTCATGGCTTCTACCCATTTTTTGGAATCCGTGCTCATCATCACTTCTTCATACGTCACAGGGTCATCTATTTCATCAACCTTGAAATTCATAATAGGATTTCTGTACAATTCAGCAGCTGCACGTGTCCTGCTTGACCTGCGAGGTTCGGTAGTGTCCTCTTTCAGAGTTTCATGATCATTATTATTAGTTCCCTCTTCATTCGGTGAAGTCAACTCCGGAAGAATTTCCGGCGCTGCGCCACTCGCCTTTTCATGAAGAGAAGGTTCAATAACCTCTTCGAGTTCTACCTTCTAACTACACACGCCTTTCGCGAGAAACTCTTTCTCTAGAAAGGATCCATTCTTGACAACAAAAACCTTGCCATCAGATTTGTGATAGAAGGAATACCCAATTGTTTCTTTAGGGTATCCTATGAAGACACGTTTTACCGCTTTGGGTTCGAGTTTATCAGGCTGAAGTTTCTTCACATAAACATCACAACCCCAAACTTTAAGAAATGACAACTTAGGTTTGTTTCCAAACCATAATTCAAACGGTGTATTTTCAACGGATTTAGATGATGACCGATTTAATGTGAATGTAGCGGTTTCTAGTGCATAGCCCCATAATGACAGTGGCAAGTCAGTCAGAGACATCATAGATCGAACCATATCCAATAAAGCATGATTACGATGTTCCGACACACCATTACGTTGTGGTGTTCCGGCAGGCGTAAGTTGTGAAACTATTCCACAGTATTTCATATGTGCGCTAAACTCGTAACTAAGATACTCTCCTCAGCAGTCGAACCACATATATTTGATCTTTTTGTTACGATGATTTTCCACTTCATTCTGAAATTTTTGAACTTTTGAAAAGTTTCAGACTTGTGTTTCATCGAATAGATATTCCTGTATCTACTCAAATCATCCGTGAAAGTAACAAAATAAAGATATCCACCTCGCGCTGACACACTCATTGGACCACATACATCAGTATGTATGATTTCCAAGAAATTTTCGCTCGTTCCATTGAACCAGAAAACGACATTCTAGTCATCTTGCCCATAAGGCATGGCTCACATGTATCAAATAATTCAAAATGAAGTGATTCCAAAAGTCCATCAGAATAGAGTTTCTTCATGCGTTTAACGCCAATATGACCTAGACGGTAGTGCCACATATATGCAGATATATCATCATCAAGTTTAATCATTTTAGACTCAACATTATGAATAATACTATGTAGATAAAGCAAAAGTAAAACTTGTAAGTAAAACTTGGGATGGGTATAAATCAAGAGGTATAACCAAAGCATGCCTAATGCATCTTGCTTAGGTTAACTTGCATCTAGTGCTAGCTTACAAGTATTAGCTTGCCAATAATATCTTGCCTTGATTGGTGTAGTGGTTGAAATTCTCCTCTTCTTCTTCGGGGTAGAACTCCTCCTCCTCGTAGACTTGGTCGGTACTACCGTCTATAAATACATACGGGATACACAGTCACCAAACAATACTTAACTAGTCTATTTAGCACACTAAGGCACACACTTGATGATCTAGTATCATCACAAACATCACAAGATTTAAAGAACTAGTTTCATTTATTTTATTTCAGCAAAGTAATTTCTATTCATTGAAATTAATTAAGATTTAATATTCTCCAATTAAAATATGGGATCATGTGGACACATGTCATCACCACATATTCTAATGCATGGGAATGTGATTTAAATGTTGGCTCATATTTCAATAAGTTTAAGTTTATTATTTAAATGATTTAAAGTGACTAGAAATTCCTATATAGCATTATTTTGGTACTAGTCCAAAGTCATTGCATGCAAACCTAAATATTATTACATATTTATATTGGTATTGTCAAATGTGATTTTTGAGAGTTGGAATCAACTCAAAAGCTAATATGGTTGCTTTTTGAAAAATGTTTGAATGTAGAAAAGCTGCTGCCTTGTTATTTTTGCTATATGTAATCTCTAACTCTAATTGATTTAAATCCAATAGGCTTGGATAGAGATTTTAATTATCGTTCCAACAAAATTTGAACCATGCATTTTGGTTAAGTGGATCTCTCTGAAATGATATTTAAACTAGTGGACACAATCTAGTTTAAGGCTAAGTAGAAAAACCTCAATTTGAATTTTAGGGCCATCAAGGGAAACTAAACGGGCCGGCCCAGGGACGCTCCATGGCACAGAGGGTAACTAACAAGGGGGTCCCACATGTGAGCGGTGCTTAAAACCCAAAACGGTATGGGGTAATCTGGGCGCTACGATTAGAACAGAGATCAACGGTCGTGGTTCATCGTCGACGATGAACAAGTCACTAGCGAGAACGAACCCTAGTGCCTCGGTGGGGGCCAATTGGGGGCTTACAAGAGCTCCAGCTAACATGGCGATCGAACTGGTGGACGACAGCAGTCTCACGCATGGTCGCGGCGGCTCCTAGGGTGGTCGCAATCGACGGCCCCTTTCTCCTCTTCTGTAGTGAGCTCCGGTAAAATTCCAGCAACAGAGGGCTCGAGTGGCTCCGGGAAGAAGTGGGGAATGATCAGGGGCGAGAGGCAAGGTGAGTGGTGTGTAGAATTTGGACGGAGGAGGCCTCCTTTTATAGGCTCGACGGTGAGGCAGTGTGGTATGCGCGCGGCTCATCGGAGACGATGGTACAGGCAGCTATGGTCGGGGCTGAGCTAGGCGGACGGTGAGTTGTCTGCTGGCGGTCATCTAATGGCGCGGCCATGTGGTCTGGCCTACCTCCTAGACATGACGAGAGGGAGAGGGACGGTCGGCTGGGAGCTGTCCATGCTCGACCGGCGAGCATGGCGCTTAGGTGGCACGGCACTGCTGCAAACGGCTAAGGGATAGCCCCTTGATGGCATGGTTGGCACTGGGGAGAATGGGGGAGGATTTAGGCCTTAGTGGCATTGGATCACTGCTCTAAAACAGTAATAGTTTGGCAGTTAGTTCAGTGCTCACTAAGTGTTCGACACAATGGCCGCAAGAGACTTTTATTTGAATTTTGAGAAGATTTTTGGTGGGTGCTTTGATCTTATGCTTGGTAGTCTGTGGTTGCTTGGGATTGTTAAGTGGAGTTCATTTCAGAGGTTTTTGAAAAGGTGGGATCTATGCATATGTAATGAATTCAATTTTCAAATGCCATTTAAAATTAGTGGTTAAATGTTTTTGTAAGATTTCAAAGTGGTCCTTGGTACATCTTTACTTGTACTAGCATGGGGTGAAAAGATTTAGAATTATTTCTGTTAAGAATTGACTTCTAGGAACACCTAAAGTGGCCTAGTAGATTAAAATGGCACAAATGACCATTTGCATTTATTAATCTTATTTGATTTCTTTTTCTTTGGATTTTGTTTGGGAAATGATCTAGATGATGTGGCATTCACCTTTGAATCATTTTACAACCATTAGAGCAAACAAACATGGCAATTACACACAATTCTATACTAATGCATAAACACATGCATTCATAAACATTTTAAAAACAAAAAGTTTTTGTTAACCCCAAATTGGGTGATTTTAGCTTGATTAACCTTGATTAAAGATTTGCGATGTTAGAAACCTTCCCCCCTTAAACAAAATCTCATCCCGAGATTTAAGAAAAACTAGGAACTAAAGAGATCTGGAAACTCAGTCCTAATGTAATCTTCTCTCCCAGGTGGCTTCTTCTTCGGTGTGGTTGCTCCATTGGATCTTGAGAAATTTGATACTCTGAGTCCTGGTGATTCTGAAGGCTTCTTTTAAGATACGAATGGGTACTTCATGATACCTTAGATCCTTGTTGATATCAACGGCTCGGTGATCGATGTTCTTGAACACTTCGGTCTTCTCCGGCACTTCCAAGCATTTGCGAAGTAATGATATATGGAACACATTATGGATGACTGACATCTCTTCTGGCAGTTCTAGCTGATACGATACTTCTCCTCGACGATTCAGAATTTTGAAGGGTCTGATATATCTGGGGGCTAACTTTCCTTTCAGACTTAAACGTTGCGTTCCCTTCAACGGCGAAACCTTGAGATACATAAAATCTCCGACATTGAAAGTCAGGTCTCTACGTCTCTTGTCAACATAACTCTTCTCTCTAGATTGGGCGGTCTTGAGGTGCTGACAGACTTTGTGAACCTTCTCTTCATCTTCTCGTAGGATGTTAGGTCCGAAAATCTGACTCTCTCCTACTTGCGACCAATTCAAAGGGGTACAACACTTCCTTCCATATAAGAACTCAAATGGGGCCATTTGAAAACTAGCTTGATAACTGTTGTTGTATGAGAATTCTACGAAAGGCAGACAATCTTCCCATTTTGATCCGTACTCTAACACACAAGCTCTCAACATATCTTCTAAGATCTGGTTGACTCATTCAGTCTGTCCATCGGTCTGCGGGTGATAAGCTATGCTGAAATTCAACTTGGTTCCTAATCCTTCATGGACTTTCTGCCAAAAACTCGAGGTAAATTGGGTTCCTCAATCAGACACTATGGTCTTGGCGGTTCCATGAAAACAAACAGTTCTGGCAATGTATAACTCTGCTAGCTTCGAACTCTAGTAGGTTGTCTTGACAGGTATAAAATGGGCTACCTTGGAAAGTCTATCAACGATGACCCAGATTGAGTCATTCCCCTACTAGAAGTAGGCAAACCGGTGATAAAGTCCATTCTGACGGAATCCCACTTCCATTCCGGAATCTGCAATGGTTGCAATAGTCCTATGGGTCTTTGATGTTCCGCTTTGACTCTCTAACAGATATCACACTTGGCAATGTAGCTTGCGATTTCTCTCTTCATCTTGTGCCACCAAAATTGCTCCTTCAAATCTTGATACATCTTCGTTCCTCTGGGGTGGATAGAATAAAGAGTATCATGAGCTTCCTGCATGATAACTTGCTTCAGCTCCGAATCTACTGGCACACAGATACGTCCTTTATACCACATAACTCCTTCTTTGTCTTCGGTGAATCCAGGTACCTTTCTTGTACCAATACGACGTTTGATTCCGTCAATACCTGTATTTCCCTTCTGGGCTTCCTTGATCTGACTGATCAAAGTGGGTTAAAGTTCAATGCTAGCTAAAAATCCTTTGCTAACTAGCTCAGTTCTAAAGTACTCCAACTCTTCATGCAAACTTGGCTGGTTCGCTTTGATCATGGTGTTTAACCTACACGGTAATCTTCTAAGAGCATCTGCTACCACATTGGCTTTGCCGGGGTGATAGTAAATGTCAAGGTCATAATCCTTGATTAACTCTATCCATCTCCTTTACCTCATATTAAGCTCCTTCTAAGTGAAAATATACTTCAAGCTCTTGTGATCTGAATAAATCTCACAGCGATTACCCATAAGGTAATCACACCATGTCTTCAAGGCTAAAACTACAGCTGCTAATTCAAGATCATGACCAAAATTGCTCATGCTGCTTCTCATGCTGCTTCAGTTGTCTGGACAGATATGCTATGACTTTGCCTTCTTGCATCAACACACATCCGAGACCAATCTTGGATGCATCACAATACACATCAAACGACTTCTTGATATCTGGCTTAATCAATATTGGGCTGAAATCAATATCTTCTTAAGCTCTTGGAAACTTGCTTCACATTTGTCGGTCCATTCAAACTTCTTATCCTTCTTCAACAATTGGGTCATGGGTCTGGCGATGCTCGAAAATCCTTCTACGAACTTGCGGTAATATCCTGCTAATCCGAGAAATGCACGGACTTTGGTTTGAGTGGTTGGGGCTTCCCATTCTTCAACATCTTTGATCTTGGCGGGATCAACAACGACTCCTACGGCCAACACAATATGTCCTAGGAATCCTACCTCTTTCAGCCAAAACTCACATTTGCTAAACTTAGCATACAACTGATGCTCTCTAAGGTTTCAAGGATGGTTCTCAGGTGTTTCTCATGGTCTTCTTCTGACTTGGAGTAGATATGAATATCGTCGATAAACACAATGAAAAACTTATCCAGAAAGTTCATAAAGATCTTATTCATGAGATTCATGAAATAAGCGGGAGCATTGGTTAATCCAAAAGACATGACCTTATACACATACAATCCATATCTGGTGGTAAAGGCGCTTTTTGGAATATCCGTTGCATGAATCTTAAGTTAGTGATAACCAGTCCTAAGATCAATCTTAGAGAACACTCTAGCACCAGTCAACTGATCAAAAAGATCCTCTATCTTGGGCAATGGGTACTTGTTCTTGATGGTGACATCATTCAGCTTCCGGTAATCTATGCACAAACAGTTGCCTCCATCTTTCTTGTCGATGAACAACACGAGCGATCTCCATGGCAATGCGCTTGGTTGAATCAAGCCTTTCTCCAGGATAGCATCAAGTTGCTTCTTCAGCTCCACTAACTCTGATGGGTTCATGCTATACGGTCTCTGAGCTATGGGTATGGTTCCAGGAATTAGTTCAATAATGAACTCGATCTCCCGATCTGGGGGCATACCGGGAAATTCATCTGGGAATACGTCAGGATATTCACAGACTACTCTGACTAGGTCTATGGTGGGTAGGGCTAGACTCTTGTTGCATTTTAATTGACGGGGCAAGCTTAGATATATGCTCTACTGATACTCAAGAGCTACTGGTCATGGTGATGGATTTCTTGGCACAGTCGATCAATCCTTTATGCTTCGACATCCAATCCGTTCCTAGTACTACTTCCAAACCTTTGGTTCCAAGTACTATTAGATTGGCATAAAAGTCTATTCCATGTATTCTGATACACACAACCTTGCAAATTTTTCTAGCTTTGGTGGTTGAACCAGGTATTTGGACTATCGTAACATGCTTCAAGTTGGTTGGGTGAATCTTACTAGTGCATGCAAATTCTTCAGTAACAAACGAGTGCGATGATCCAGAATCAAACAACACTCTTGCTAATACTGAGTTAACAGAAAACATACCCATCACGACATCTGGCGCTTCTTGGGCTTCTTCGGCATTGCTGTGGAAGAGACGGCCGTTGCGGTTGAGCGAATTCCCGGGGGCGAATCTTCTTCCGGGTTGAACACGGCGCTGCTGTTGAGCTGGGGCATTCACATTGGTAGTGGCGGCAATCTTCTTGGGACACTCATTGGTGTAGTGACCCTTCACTCCACACTCAAAACAAGTAATCTGGTACTTGTCTTTGGCTGCAATAGGCACGGCATTGCTTCCAGTCCTTGGGGCAGTATTGTTGTTGTTGTTGTTGTGGGACTTGGGTGCTGCACGGTTGAAGTTGTTGGAGTTGCCGGGGTTGTTGTTATTTCCTCTGGTCTTCATATTTCCTCCGCTATGGTTGGGGTAGCCTTGACGAGACATTGGGGGTCTATTGTTCCGCACGGCATATCCTGCAGACGGGTTGGGGCAATACTTCTGGGTACTATGGGACCCAACTTGGTGCATCATCCGACGTTTGCAGTTGTGATTTGCTTGGTTGATCTTCCCTTCCATATGGATGGCAGAGTCGACTAGCTCTTCGAGGTCATCAAAACAGATGTTGTCTAGCACCGTCTGCATCTCATCATGTAGTCTACTCAGGAATCTCTCCTTCTTCTTTGCTTCAGTGTTGATCTCATCAGGTGCATACCTGGCGAGGGACAAATAATCTGTCACGGTACTCCACTACAGTCATTCTGCCTTGCTTTAGTTCTCTAAATTCATCTCTCATTCTGGTGACTAAACCCTACGGCACATGGGTGCGGTTGAACTTGACCTTGAAAGCTTCCCACGTCATCACTTGACAGTGGTTCATCGTGCGGGTGATGTTCCACCATAATCTTGCATCTCCTGCAAGATAGTGGGTGGCAAACAGAACTTTCTCGTTGGCATCCACTCCTGCGACTTCTAGGTTATTCTCCATGGTCTGTAACCAATCATCCGCATCCAACAGATCTTCAGACTTGCTAAAGATAAGGGAATTGGTATTTTGGAAGTTTTTGAGTTTGGATCCATGATGATCCCGATTTCCATGGCCTTGATTATTGTGGGCCATCTGGGCGATCTGTTGCAGGGTGGCGAGGTTAGCTTGGCGCTCTGCTCTACTAGCTTCGCGGTCCGAAACTAGCATCTGTAGAATCTGCAGCATCGGGTCCTTCGATGAGCTGCTCCCTCCTTGGTTTCCACAAGTCATCTGAAGATTGAGATAGATAATGGGGTAAGAGGGAAAGTTCTACGGTTCATGGTTTTGTTTTCAAAGCTAAAACTTTGAGTTTGACTCAGGTTTTGCAAACTAACTTCTTCCCATTCATTCATGCAATCAAAGCACATGATACAAACACACACACACCACAACATGAAAGGAAAACATATGTTTTTAAGAACCATTCTGTAAGCTAAGATAGAATCTGACCGATACTTCTCACTCCTACGATAGTGCTCTAGTGCATCTACTCATCATCGATGAAGTCAGAGTCATCATCGTCGGTGTAGAAGTCCATGGCATCATCCTCCAGATAGTCATTGTCATCACTGAGTTATGAGTGAATATCCCCCTAGATGTCTTCACCTTCTTCTTCTTCTTCTTCTTTTGCTGCAAGCTGAGCTTCTTGCTCCTGGTTGGTCTTCTCGAGGTCGGCCACCTTCTTGCAAAGACGAGCGATGGTGCGATCCTTCTTCTCGCATTGCCGGCGAAGTGATTGACGATCCTTGACGAGCAGTGAGAAAGTTTGGGCGTTCTGGGCAGCAATGGCAAGGTTGTGGTTGGCGTAGGCTCGAGCATTGTCCAATTCCTTCTATCTGTCATACAGCAGGAAGTCGAGATTCTCCACTTGGTGCTTCAACTCCGGGTGACTTGGCATCTCTAGTGGCATTCCCATAGAATCACACCTTGCATAGTGAGCAAAGCGAGTTCCCTGGATCAAGTTGATGTTCTATCCGCAAAGACGGGCAAGAGCTTCATGCATAGACCTGGCTAATCCATCTAGCCAGTTGTTCTCTCTCACGGTGAATTGAATCTTCTTGGAAAGTGGTGCCTCCATCTTGCCTCGAAGATCACCAACTATCAGCCATTGTAAATCTCCCCCTGGAAAATCCTTGAGTTGGGCTCTAAAGAATTCTGGATGCGGACGCTCAAGGTACTCAGACAGTGCATCAATATCCCTCTTTAAGATCAGTTGGCCTCCGTTGCCCAACTGGTAGAACTTGCAGTACTGAACTTCCATCTATAAGAGTTTAGGATGATAAAGTTAGTGAGGTGATCAAGTGTGTCAAATTTTATGGATTAATGTAAGAATTTTGGAGGAGCATGATTTTTTTTGAGAGAATCTCAAAGATAAGAGTGGAAATAGGTTTTCATAAATACTCACTTCTTTGGTTTTGAAACTAAGTTTTTGTTCAGACCTCCATTCTAACTAGGGTCTCCTATGGTTAGGATGGTTGTGATACCAACTTGTAAACACCCGGATTTTTAATCCCACATGCCTGTTATGCCATACATCACAATCCTAGGATTACCATTTTTGCGAGACATAACAGATTGGATATCACAGTACATCATCCATTACAAACCATAATAAGGTCTTACACAAATAAAGGATCTGATGATCCAGTCTTAGTACAAACAAGTAGCGTAATAATTAGCGTAACGGTGGGCTCCATCTTTAGTGTCATAGGCAATGCTGACGATGGGAGATGATCCTAGTTGTCGTAGCCGTCCTGCTGTCCTTCTTCCGGATAGTCCTCCTCATAGTCTGGCCATGGGAATAGCCAGCGACAAAGCCATGCGTACTCTTTAAGTACTCGCAAACTATCACTAACAAGTAAGGTAGTTCTAGATGGAATGCTATGCTCTAAGTTTATTTTCAAAGTTAAGTTTGAAACCTAAGCTGAATTTAGTAAGAAAGAAAGATAAAATAAAGTTCTAAATCACCTAAGTGGGAATTTATTTTTCATAGTCACAAGCCTGTTGTGGTAAAGTCATGTCACAATTCATTTCATAAGTCATTTTGAAAACATCTGAGACAGAATAATATGGCCACTCCAACTGTCCATGACCGTGGACACGGCTATTAAAATAGTTTGACACTCTGCAGAGGTGGTACACTTTCACCACAAAATTCGATACATACGTTAGGGATAACCCTGAATCATCATACTTAGTATACGCATAATCAATCATAATCTTTCCTTTACACACTCTAGTATAAGCACCTCTCCTATGAGCTTCGCCTCCCAGCCATGGCCATCTGCCATGCTACGCACTACATAGGTGGACAACATCAAGAGGTAGCCTCCTCTCAATCCTCTTCCACGAGGGAACCCATACTAATGCATATAAACTTCTGGCTAAGCCCTACCCAATTCCGGTATTGTGGTTGTACTATAAATTTGGAGTGGTATCGCATCCAAACCCAACCATCAGTTTTTATAAAGGGCTAAGGCTCATGTCTCAACATTTTCATCATCATAAACCATTTGTGTTTCTCAACACATGTCAAAACATCTCAATAGAATGACTCATCATTAGAAGGTTTTCATAAGCATTTTCACCAAGTATTCCCATCTAAAGTGATCAAGTTTTATGCTTAGCACTAGCCACTAAGTTAAGAGTGTTCACTAAGGTGGGATGCTAATCTCAATCTAATGCCATAGAACGACATCTAGTATAGGCCAAGTTTTATACTCTTTATGTTATCTAAACTACTTTCTAAAATCTCACAAAGCATTACTAGAAGCAAAGAAACTTTGATAAAGCAAAAGTAAAACTTGGGATGGGTATAAATCAAGAGGTATAACCAAAGCATGCCTAATGCATCTTGCTTAGGTTAACTTGCATCGAGTGTTGGCTTGCAAATATTAGCTTGCCAATAATAACTTGCCTTGATTGGTGAAGTGGTTGAAATTATCCTCGTCTTCTTCGGGGTAGAACTCCTCCTCCTTGTAGACTTGATCGGTACTACCGTCTATAAATACATACAGGATACACAGTCACCAAACAATACTTAACTAGTCTATTTAGCACACTAAGGCACACACTTTATGATCTAGTATCATCACAAACATCACAAGATTTAAAGATTAGTTTCATTTATTTTATTTGAGCAAAGTAATTTCTTCTCATTGAAATTAATTAAGATTTAATATTCTCCAATTAAAATATGGGATTATGTGGACACATGTCATCACCACATATTCTAAAGCATGGGGATGTTATTTAAATGTTGGCTTATATTTCAATAAGTTTAAGTTTATTATTTAAATGATTTAAAGTGACTAGAAATGCCTATATAGCATTATTTTGGTACTAGTCCAAAGTCACTGCACGCAAACCTAAATATTATTACATATTCAGATTGGCATTGTCAAATGTGAATTTTGAGAGTTGGAATCAACTCAAAAGCTATTATGGTTGAATTTTGAAAAATGTTTGAATGTAGAAAAGCCTCTGCCTTGTTATTTTTGCTATATGTAATATCTAACTCTGATTGTTTAAATCCAACGGGCTTGGATAGATATTTTAATTATCTTTCCAACAAAATTTGAATCATGCATTTTGGTTAAGTGGATCTCTCTGAAATGATTTTTAAACTAGTGGACACAATCTAGTTTAAGTCTAATTAGAAAAAACGTCTATTTGAATTTTAGGGCCAGCGCGGGAAACTAAACGGGCCAGCCAGTGATGCTCCGTGGCGCAGAATGAAACTGACAAGGGGGTCCCGCACGTCAGCGGTGCTTAAAACCCGAAACGGTATGGGGTAATTTGGGCGCTACGATTTGAACAGAGATCAACGGTCGTGGTTCATCGTCAACGACGAACAAGTCGCCAGCAAGAACGAACCCTAGCAGCTCGGTGGGGGTCGATTGGGGGCTTACTAGGGCTCCAGCTAACGTGGCGATCGAACTGGTGGACGATGGCGATCTCAGGCATGTTCGCGACGGCTCCTGGGGTGGTCGCAATCGACGCACCCCTTCCTCCTCTGCTGCGGCGAGCTCCGGCAAAATTCCGGCGACTGAGGGCTCGAGTGTCTCCGGGAAGAAGTGGGGAATGATTAGGGCGAGAGGGGAGGTGAGTGTTGTGCAGAATTTGGATGGAGGTGGCTTCCTTTTATAGGCTCGACGGTGAGGCAGTGCGGTATGGGTGCGGCTCGTCAGAGACGACGGTACATGCAGCTATGGTTAGGGCTGACCTAGGCGGATGGTGTGCTGTCTGCTGGTGCTTATCTACGATGTAATTGCACGGCTAGGGGTGGTGGCATTTGGTCGGGCGTGACTAGTGCTCTGAGCGGGAGCGGCGGCGTTTGACGCGGCGCACGGGTAATGCAGGTCAAGAGGCGGCGACCGGGGATGTCTGGGGGTGTGCTGGGGTCAAGGCGAGGCGACGCGCGCGGGCTATGGTCGAGGGGCGGCGTGTGCTGCCTTGTCGAGCGCAGCGCACTGGCACATGCTTGGTATGGCACAGAGGCGGTAGGCACAGTCGTGCCTCGGTTGTCCAGTGCCTGGCTGGGCTTGGGGAAAGGACTGGGGGCGGCGGTGTGGTCTGGCCTACCTCCTAGACATGGCGAGAGGGAGAGGGGCAGTCGGCTGGGAGCTGTCCATGCTCGACCGGCGAGCATGGCGCTTAGGTGGCACGGCACTGCTGCAAACGGCTAAGGGGTAGCCCCTTGATGGCATGGTTGGCACTGGGGGAGACAATGGGAGAGGATTTAGGCCTTAGTGGCATTGGATCACTGCTCTAAAACAGTAATAGTTAGGAAGTTAGTTCAATGCTCACTAAGTGTTCGACGCAATGGCCGCAAGAGACCTTTATTTGAATTTTGAGAAGATTTTTGGTGTGTGCTTTGATCTTATGCTTGGTAGTCTGTGGTTGCTTGGGATCGTTAAGTGGAGTTCATTTGAGTGGTTTTTGAAAAGGTGGGATCTATGCATATGTAATGAATTCAATTTTCAAATGCCATTTAAAATTAGTGGTTAAATGTTTTTGTAAGATTTCAAAGTGGGCCTTGGTACATCTTTACTTGTACTAGCAAGGGGTGAAAAGAGTTAGAATTATTTCTGTTAAGAATTGACTTCTAGGAACACCTAAAGTGGCCTAGTAGATTAAAATGGCACAAATGACCATTTGCATTTATTAATATTATTTGATTTCTTTTTCTTTGGATTTTGTTTGGGAAATGATCTAGATGATGTGGCATTCAACTGTGTATCATTTTACAACCATTAGAGCAAAAAAACCTGGCAATTACACACAATGCTATACTAATGCACAAACACATGCATTCATAAACATTTTAAAAATAAAAAAGTTTTTGTTAACCCCAAATTGGGTGATTGGAGCTTGATTATTCTTGATTAAAGATTTGGGATGTTGCATCATCCCTTGCTAGTTGTTGCTTGTTCCGCAACCCCTGAATTGAGTTACATATATTAGTAACCAATCCGTATCAAATACCCAGGTGCTACTACGAGTACTAGTCAAGTACACATCAATAACATGTATATCACATATACCTTTGTTTACCTTGCCGGCCTTCTTCTCCGCCAAATACTGGGTGCAGTTGCACTTCCAATGGCCAATCCCCTTACAATAATAGCACTCGGTATTAGACTTAGGGCCAACTCGGGATTTCTTTTCAAGCGTGGCAACAGATTTGGCACGCTTCTTTCCCTTCTGCTTACCCTTCTTGTCTTTCTTGGAACCGGTGGTCTTATTGATCATCAACACTTGATGTTCTTTCCAAATCTCCACTTCTGCGGTTTTAAGCATTGACAGAAGCTCGGGGAGAGACTTCTTCATGCCTTGCACATTATAGTTCATCACGAAGCTCTTATAGCTATGTGGCAGAGATTGGAGAACACGATGTATACCTAAGTCAATGGGAATCGTTATTCCCAAGGACACAAGCTTATTGGCGTACCCAGACATTTTGAGTACATGCTCACTAATGGAGATGTTCTCTTCCATCATGTAGCTAGAGAAATTTTCAGAAGTGTTATAACTCTCTATGGCAGCATGGGTATCGAAAATAATTTTCAATTCTCCCATGGTATCAAAGGCATTGCCATTTTCGAAACGCTTTCGAAGTTCTAGCTCAAGACCATACAGTATGCCGCAATGAACTAAGTTGTGGTCCTCTTGACGAGTCAAATGGACGTTCTATTCCTTGTTAGGGGCATCAGGAGCTGGTGGGGGGCCTAGTGGCGCTTATAGCACATATTGCTTTTGTGCAGAAGTGAGGAGAATCCTCAAATTCATGGCCCAGTTGGTGAAGTTTCTACCATTTTCCACAAGTTTCTCTTTCTTCATGAACACATTGAAATTAAAAGTAGGTGGTGCCATCTACAACATAATTTGTAAAGTTTAGACTAAGTTTATGATAGAGCGAGTTCAACTAATCCAAATTACAAATGAACTCCCACTCAAAAACAACATCCCTCATATCTTTTTGGTGATTACATGAACCAAATCCACTACACCAATTCCGATCATCACGTGAGTCAGTGTAGCTTCAAAGGCGAGCATCAATATGGGCATCATATCAACTATATGACTCATGAGTAGCCTTTCGGTCTGTGTTCTGAGGCCATGTCTTTACATGCTAGGCTCGCCAAGTAAGAACCTTAGGACTCGCGTGTGTAAAACTATCTTACACCCGTTGTATGAAAGTGCGGAGTCGAGAACAGCTGATCGTCACATGATGTATCAAAACACGATCCATAAAACGGTGCATACTTAAGGAAGAACACATTTTATCTTGATATCTAAATGGGGGATCATCTTATAATGCTACTAAAATGCCAAACAAGCAATATAAGATACAAAGCATGAAATGTGTAAAGTGAAATGATATGGTTCTTGCACTTGATCACTATCATGTGCATAGTGGTATGATCTTTACCATTCCCTTGTGTGTAAGGCCAAGGTTTATTGAACTTACACGTTATGTGTGTTGTAAGAGTATCAACTTACAATCTAAACTAGACGCCTCTAATTTATCAATTGCAAGTTTTACATGGCTTAGGGCTTTCGAAGATAGAACCGGTCTTACCTACGAACATGGAACCACAACGATGATAACCAAATTTTTAGCAACTCATTGTAAATCAGATATTGACTATAGTAGGAGAGACAGACACCCACTAGCCACTTATGCAAAACTAGTTGCATGTCAAGCGTGGAACATGTCTCATGTGCAAGGACATGTGAAGTTAGTCCGGGCCGCTTCATCCCACCATGCCACCAATATCCAAAATACATATCAGATGCAATAACATGATCATCATCACCCACATACTCATATGTGTACTACCCGTCCAAAGCATCTACACATAGACCGGGATCTTATACCACTGTTGGGTTTGTAGCATAGAAAACAAAAAATTCCTACGATGGGAACTATTATACGCCAAGATCTATCTACTAGATACAAGCAACGGGTGGATATACAACCATAGAGAACATACCCTCGAATACCAATAAATCTTTGTTAACAATATGGAACTCGTGGATGATGTAGTCAAACGCTTGCCGATCTCAAGATCGTGTGGAAGTCCTAGAGCCGCAAATCAGCAGCGCATCCGTCCTCGCACACACGTTCAGGCCACCGAACAACCTCCACCTCCTCGCTCCAGTGATGCAGTGGAAGCAGCAACTCCTTCCAGATGAAATGCCACTGGGAACATGTATCTCACTAATCTGAGACCATGGGGGAATAATTCTAGAAGGGGGAGATATCCTTCACGAGGAGGTGTGCTTTGTGATGGAGGAGAGGGAGGCCTTTTATAGGGGAGGGGGCAGCCCCTCCCATGGCCGGCAGCCATGGAGGAGCCCCTCCACCTCCTTTCATTCATGTGGGTGGGAGCTCCACTCAAAGTGCCACACACATAAATTACCACTCAAAGTGCCACTCACATGCAACTCTCATTTAATAAAACTCTTTTATTTATTTTATTCAGAATTTTTTTAATTACTTTAATTAACAAACATTCACATAAAACCCCCTACAACATTTCAATATCACATGCAGAACCAATTTCAGCAATTTCACTCGAAACAATTTTGGTGTCCATTGAAATAATTCTAGCGCTTTGCAATTCTTTCGTCTACATCATATTTTCTCCAAATGGTGTTTGACAACCCTTGAGTGTGTCACCCTACGGTTCGCGAATACTACAGACATGATTGAGACCCCTCTCAGATCAATAATCAGAAGCAGGACCTGGAGATGGATGGCTCTGAAATATAACCATCTACGTCCATATTTAAACTATATATTATTCATAATTTTCATGAAATATCTCTCTAAACCCTACCACTAATGCCTAATATTTAGAGGGATATGCAACTCTTTCTTTTATATTTTTCCTGCACAGATAATGTCGTTTGAACATGGGAATCACTACATTAAAGTCAAAGATATGAGATTTCCAACAACTAGTAGAAACCAGGAGCCGTAAAGTGGAAGCAGACACTTTAACGACCAACTATATAACCGGAGCAAAAATTCCGGCCGTATAGCTCCGGTCGTATAGTTGGCGCCACCACCGTTTGGTCAAACAGAACAACTTACGTGAAGGGACCCCTATATAAATAAGCCTCGGGCGACGAGAAAACAAGCCATACCTTGCCAAAAAGTCTCTACCACAGATCTCCAGCCGCCTCCAGATCTCAAACCCTTCTCCATCTCCATAGCCATGTTCCACCACTTGTAATAGTAGATCTCTTCTTTGATTAGCGACATTGTAAGACTATTGCTATCAATCTTATGATTTTCATTACAATGTTTGTGATTGTTGATCTCATCTCTATGTGTGAATAATTCTCCTTGAGATAAGGGCTTCGGCCTAGCCATGTAGCGATTGTGCATGTTATTTATCATAGATGGGATTGTGTATTAGTTTGTATGACATGATGATTACTGTATCTTCTCTTGCCTCAATCCAAGGACTTGTCAGGTAACCAAGACCCCGAGGGTTGATCCAGGTATACGGAGTATGAGCAATGACTGATCTGCTAGTTGGGAACCCTAGTGAAAGAAAGGGTAGTACGGTTGTATGTGAGGGATTTAGTTGGGATTAATGGTGACATCACTATGCATATCATTAGACCTCTTTCTTTTATGGATGAGACTAGTAGGTTATTGTTTCAAGCGGTTGCGGAGGCAATAGAAATTATGGATGTACTTCCCACACATAATTTATCTTGCTCTAACAAGTACATGCATACTTTATTTCTATCTTTTATTCCCATCAGATGTTTATCATAGCTACAGGTGAAACCGAATGCCCTAGGCCCTCTCTCTCCATCATCGACGACAACAAAAATACGCAAGCTATTGCTTCGGTAAAACACAAAAGGAATTCTAAAACTCCCGAAAGTCCGTTAAAGTAACTTCACTACGCATTCACTTCCCGAGGATTCGATAACCTAGGTCTACTAGGGAAAAAGAAGATAAACTACATCCGTAATACGGGTTTAAGGTATCAACCCTTTTTCTGGCGCTATTGCCAGGGAAGCAATAGCTACCCTGGTGAGGTTATTAGGAATCTTGCTAGTTTTAATTCTTGTTTTTAATTTTGTTAGTTTGCTTTCAATCTGTATTTGATAAATCAAAAAAATAGTTAGCCTTTAAATTCTTGTTTTTACCATTATTCTTTGTTTAAGAAAACCCCAAAACATAGGAAATATGGCTAAATAGAATCTTGGGGAGTTTGCTACTCCTAACAATGATTATTTGCGTACTCCTAATACTCAGCCAGCAATTGCTGCTGATGACTATGAAATTAAGCCCCATTATTTAAGCTTGGTTCAACGGAATCAATTTGGAGGCTCTGTTGTTGAAGATGCAGGTAGGCACTTGAATACTTTCACTAAAATATGTGATATGATGCGTATAAAAGACGTTGACCCCAATGCAGTCAAATTACGTCTATTTCCTTTCTCTCTAAGAGGGAGAGCAAAAGAATGGTTGCTATCTTTGCCTAAAAATACTATTACATCATGGGTGGGATGTACTTCTGTATTTATGACTAAATTTTTCCCACTTGCAAAGACTATGCAACTCCGATCTAATATTACTGGCTTTAGACAGGAAGAGCGTGAGCCACTAGCGTTTGCATGGGAGAGGATGAAAGAATGCTTAAGAAACTATCCTAGTAATGGGATGGAAGATTGGTTAATCCTCCATTTATTTTATAATGCTCTTAATCCTGTGTCTAAGTCTATGCTTGATACTGCAGCTGGAGGAACATTCATGGGTAAATATATTACCGAAGCAAAGCAGTTGTTAGACAATATGCAAGACAACCATGCCCAATGGCATGTTGAAAGATCAAACATGAAGAAGGTGAACTCCATCTCACCACAAGAAAATGAAGAACTCAATACTAAGTTGGATGATCTCATACTAGCCATAAAAGGTAGGGAAACCCAGGTAAGAGCCATCCCTGAAACAGATATTGAAGAAATAGATTTTATATCTCGTAATGATTACAACCCTGCTTGGAAGAAGAGTTACAATCCTATCTTTCAGATACATTATTCTTGTCCTGCAGGTAATTCTAATAATAATATGGGAACTAGTAATGGTAGTCTCCAAGAAACACTTAAGTCTTTTATAGACTCACAAAATGAACAAAACAATATTCTTGTTAAAATAACGAAGAACCATGATGCTATGCTTGGTAAATTATCTAACCAAGCTGTTAGTTTGAGAAATGATTTGCAGGCCCTCCAAGAAAGAACAAGGATCATTGAGGCACAGCTAGGTAAGATAACCGTGAGTCAAACACTCATTCTAGATAAATTTGTAGGTAAAGTGATGTCTATGCACTTCTATTCTTGTAGATAGTTGTTGGGCCTCCAAGTGCAGAGGTTTGTAGAACAGCAGCAAGTTTTCCCTTAAGTGGATCACCCAAGGTTTATCGAACTTAGGGAGGAAGTGGTCAAAGGTATCCCCTCTCAAGCAACCCTGCAATCAAGATACAAGAAGTCTCTTGTGTCCCCAACACACCCAATACACTTGTCAGGTGTATAAGTGCACTAGTTCGGCGAAGAGATAGTGAAATACAAGTGGTATAGATAATTATAAGTGGTAACAGTGCTAGAAAATAGCTTGATGGCATGTGGTTGATGTGGGAAAAGACTAAAGGAAAACTGAAATAAAGATGGAAGCAAGCAAACATGTAACAGATCTAATTGCAAACGATGTTTCAATGTTTAGGAACAAGGCCTAGCGATCATACTTTCACTAGTGAACACTCTCATATAAATATCATCTCTTTATGATACTACGTTGTACTACTCTCCGGTTGGACACTCTAATCATTGGTAGGGCTATAACAACACACCTCAAAGTTCATCTTTCCCATCTAGGTAACCCCACACTGTCACCTTGAGCGCTAGATGGTTCCAGCAAACACCACAATTTCATAAAGACATCCAACTCCAAATATAACTCATAACAAGTATTTGTAATCTCTAGCCTAAGTGCCACCATGGTGTGCACACTATCAACTTCACACACATGGGGAGAGCAGAGATCTATTAAAGCACTTGAGTAGCAAGGTAGATCTAATTGATTACAAAGCTCATGATCACAATATGATAATGCATAGAGAGAGAGAGATGAACACATAGCTACCGGTAGAACCCTTAGCCTCGAGGAAGAACTACTCCCTCCTCATCATGGGAATCAGCAACGGCGATGGAGATGGTGGTGGATATCGATTGAGATGGCTCTAGGGGCACTTCCCCGTCCCGGCAGGGTGCCGGAACAAAGACTTTCTGTCCCCCGAATCTCCCCTTCGGTGGCGGCGGCATTGTGGAACTTTTCGTGGATTTCTGATTGACGATTTAGGGTTTATGCATAGGGAGGCATCTTATAGGCGAAGAGACAAGGTCGGTAGGCGGCCAGGGGGCCCACACCACCTAGTGGCGCGGCCAGGGCTAGCCCTCGCCACCATATGGTGTGGCCACCCTGTGGCCCCTCTCCGTCTCGTCTTCTGGCTCCGTGAGTCTTCCGGTAAAATATCGACTTTGGGTTTTGTCCGGTCCAATTCCGAGAATATTAATTTTCTGACTTTCCTGGAACCAAAAATAGCAGAAAACAGGCAGCTGGTACTATGGCTCTTGTTAATAGGTTAGTCCAGGAAAGTGTATAAAAAGTACTCCAAAGTGTGGACAAAACATAAGAAACTAGATAAAAACCAAGCATGGAACATCAAAAATTATGGATACGTTAGCAACATATCATAAAGCTAAGCCCAATCCCGTTGAACAACTCAAAATGGTGAGAATCCAAAGGGAGGATCCTGAAGAACTTGACTATAGTAATGCCCCTTCACCAAGATACACCGTCGAAGACCTCGTAAAGAGGATCAACGTCAAAATTCCGGTAAGTGAAGGTAACGATGAAGCCATGTATCAACACTTTTATGATCAAGTAGCAATTAAGGTACGCGATCTTGAAGAGGAATACAAGAAAATCACTGAAAAGTTACCTGTTAAACTAGATGACATGTTTGAGCCAACTATTAAGATAAAGATTGTGACTAATGAGATAGCTGCACTTTGTGATCTAGGTGCAAGCGTCTCAACAATCCTGGAGAGTCTTTTTAACAAGCTAAATTTGGCTCTTTCGAAATCACTGTACTAAAACTACATCTTGCAGATTCCACTTATAAACAAGATGTAGGAATTGAGGAGAACACTTTAGTTTACATTAAAGCCTGTCCTGCTCTAATTGACTTCGTTATTGTTGACATGCCTGAAGATACTATTGCTCCTATCATAGTAGGCTGTCCTTTTTTGAGAATTATAAAGGTTTTAATTAACCTCCATGACGGGAATGTGAAGCTGCAATTGCCTCCACGGGATCCTTTTGTTATCCATTTCCGCAGGAAAAAGAAAGCCAAACATGACGAGAAGGAAGCCATCACTTTGAAGGCCAGTTACTTTGGAGTGGGTGTTCCACTCATCTAGCCCAAGTGAGTATCGTCAAGGTCAAGGTATTGACCATAAAAGAGCGCTCCATGGGAGGCAACCCATGTTAAATAAAGGATTGAGTTAAGTTTTTAGTTTTTAGTTTAAGTTTATGTTTAATAAAGAGTGCTAGAAAACTCCATTTGAGGAGAAGAAGTTCCATAGTACTTAAAATTCTGCTACATACATGTTGTTGTTGGTCGATAATATTTACTGTCAATTTTCTGTCATGAACAAGGTATATCACTAAGTTACAAGAAAAGAAGCAATTCTCGAAGAAATAGAATTTGTTTTACGCACACAGAGAGTTTAATGACCAACTATATGGCGGGAATAAAAATTCCGGTCGTATAGTTCCGGTCGTATAGATATCTTTGCTGTCAAAAAAATTTCTTTAAAATATACTGAGAGTTTAATGACCAACTATACGGCGAGAATAAAAATTCTGGCCGTATAGTCCCAGTCGTATAGATATCTTTGTCATTAACAATTTTTCGTTCATATGTATAGAGAATTTAACGACCAACTATACCGCGGGAATAAAAAATTTCATCCGTATAGTTCCAGTCATATAGATATCGATGCCTCCGTACGAATTCTTTTCTAATATATTGAGAGTTTAACGACCAACTATACGGCAGGAATAAAAATTCCGGCTGTATAATTCCGGTCATATAGATATTGATGCCTTTGTATATTTTCTTTCCTAGGGACAGATATAGTTTAACGACCAAGTATATGGCGGGAACATTTTGTTTTGGCCGTATAGTTGTGCCCGTATAGCTGTGCCACCAGGAGGAAAACCTAAATTTTTGACAGAAGGTCAACTATATGGCAGGAACACAATGTTCCGGCCATATAGTTGTGCTCGTACAGTTGCGTCTGATCACAAAATCACATGGGAAGGTACCTCCAACTCCAAAACTTCAATCCTTTTTCTCTCTTCTACCTCCAAACTCTCTCAAAACCTCAAGAGATCTTCATCTCTACTTAATTTCGTTCGATTTCCCGCACACGAATGATCTATGGTATGTTTCTCCTCCGATCCTCTAATTAATTTTTGCAAATTCATCTTTGATCTATTGTCATTATCAATTTAGGGTGAGAACTATTATGAACCAATTTCCATGATTTTCTTGCCTAGATTATTATTTTTGAGGAGATTGTTTAGTGTGCTATGATGACGAATATTATGCACTTACTATTGTTGGATCAAAATGTTTTATTTTTTGTCTTTCTTCAATGTTTTAGATGATGAACACAAGGAGCCAAACCCGTTCTCATGCCACCGCTAGCGCTTCTCTGGCTGCCACTCAAGAACACATGGGGATCAAGTTCAAGAATGAGCCCAATGTGATCGCTTCAACAGGATCAAGAATCGCGAAGTGAATGCTACCAAGTGGGCTTGCCCCATCATATTAAACCATCTCGGTATTACTAATGACTTCAATTTACTTTGCAATAGAGCTGGCCTGCAAAACTTTGTATACAATGACGTGCCTACTTATCGCCCTTAACCATTGAATTTTAAGTTCGTTGCAAAGCACCGTTAAACAATGGCAAGGAGAGGACACTATTTCTTTCCGACTTATGAACAACAACTACACTTTAACATTAGATGAATGGTGCGCATGTTTTAATTGGCCAAAAAATCATGTTAATGCCTTACACACATGCTTTACTGGCTTAGAACCTTCCCCTAAACAATACTATAATGGAATGAGTTTCACTACTATAGTGAGCAAGGGGAAGAATATTCAACATCCTGCAATTCGCTATTTGTTCTATGTTATTAGTAACACCGTGTAGGCACGTAATGAGCTCACGAGACTCAACGAGGAGGCCATCCTAGTCCTCAGAAAGGCTGCTTACATCAACTACGACTTGTCACTAAACTTGGGCACCATCCTTGTGCGTTACCTGGAGCACCAAGCCTCCCAAATCCAAGGACCAATCACAGGCGGAGGCTTCATCACCGTGCTTGCCACTGCCCTAGGCATCAACCTAGGTGAGTTGCAACCCGTGCTAGGTGAGACACGTGTTGGTTTATCCACCCTGAGAGCCCATGGAATGCTCACTAGGAGAGGTGGTGTTTATTATCTGCATATTGCTGGAGCTGGGCATCTTTACCCCGCTCCATTGCCTAATGGTATTTTCTCTATCGAGTAAGGATGTTTGCTATATGACTTGTAGGTTGAGAAACACCAACCTGGGGAGGAGATTCCGGAGGAGGATGAGGACCAAGAGGAGGAGCAAGAAGTTCCTTACCAAGAGGAGCAGCCACAAACCCGGTTCGCCACATACCGAGATTTAAGAGGACTTGGAGGGACTGTGGAGAGGATGCATAACCTCTCTTTGAACCTCTTAGAATCAACTAGTAACCTCTCAACTCAATTTGCGAATTGGAGTAACGACTTTTCCCGCCACCACAATGATTTGAAGGGCTTGCAAAAGCCTAATCGTGGGGAAGTTTCCTCATGTATCTTTATTTGGCATTCATTTGATTTTATTTATTTTGAGGTTGTGTTTTTAGTTGACTTTATAAGCAATCGTGTTGGTTTCCCAAACACTTTATTTTCTAGTTCTTCCTATTTGCTTACGATATTTTCTAGCCGAGCTTTGCTGCAAATTTTCTATTCTTTAAATTCCCTCTCTTAAAAAACCACAAAAAGATTTCTCCATTTTTACTTATTTTCCCTCTTTCTTTTATTTCCGCCTTGAGGTCTTCATATGTTTATAGTACAGTGCTCGACTTCGAGTTTCCAAGAAACAAATAAAAAAGGAAGAGAGAAGTTGAACCAAACATGAGAGGTATGCCTTATGACTCCCCACTTTTGAAGTTTGAGAAACCCATGCTAGTTAGTACTAAATGTTGAGATATTATATTGGTGGAGTGAGTCTTTGTAGCATAGTAAGATTTTTGTTTGCATGGGTATTTAATTGGGTACATTTTGTTCCAGCTCTCGCAATTAACCAAGTCTTGCCTAAAAATTACTAAACAATTGTAATGAGAAAAATTCTCACAATTGAAGGCTTGAGTGTTTTAGTGCTTAGTCTTGAAGGTTTATCTCTAGAGACACTCAACACCACTGAAAATGTTGATTGACTTGATAGCTCTCTTTGAAAATATTTGTTTGATTGAATTAATGTTTAGTGGTTTTTGTGAGCAAGCCAAAGTTTGGCTTGTTAATCATAAGAATTATATAACTTTATGCGTGTCAAACTTCATGGGATGCCAACAACTCCACTAGCCTACGAACGATCTTCATGGAGGAAACTCCTAGATTTCGGCTATGAGTTGATTAAACACTTATAGCAGCAATGCTATAGTGGCTAAGATTCTTGGCACTCCCGGGTAGCTATAATCATGATGGAATCAGTCCTATGGCTATTATGAGTAATAATTATGCAAAAGGAACAAAAACCTTAGTGATGCCACGATTGTACATCATAACCCGATAAACTAATAAAAATCTTTGGCATGCTCTCAATTACTTAAAAACTGAAATTTTTGAAGGACAATGAATAAAAAAGTAGTGCTTGAAAAGTCTTGATTTATTGATGTGGGAGAATTGAGATACTCTAGTTGCATATGCTTTTCATGACAACTCTCACACTCTTAATTTACATTATTACACTTTATTGTTCAAAGGCAAGCCTATGAGTTGATTACATGACATGGAATAAAGTTTACTCATTTGAATCATCCATGCTAACAATAATTTTGCTGCACTATAAGGATGCATAAAAACCCGTATGATATGCTTGCCATTACTCTATCTATCCTGAAGTTTTTTAGATTTATGAAGTGGAGGAAACATGAGACTACCAATCATGAGTAAGATCACCATCTCTTCATTTCAGTTTAAATGCTGAGTTCCCTTTTGATTTTGGTTTTCTTGCTCGGGGACGATCAAGTTTAAGCTTGGGGAGGTTGATGGCTCTGAAATATAGCCATCTACATCCACATTTAAACTGGATATTATTCATAATTTTGATGAAATATCTCTAAACCCTTCCACTAATGCCTAATATTTAGAGGGGTATGCAATCCTTTCTTTTATATTTTTCCTATGAAGATAATGTCGTTTGAAGATGTGAATCACTACATTAAAGTCAAAGGTATGAGATTTCCAACAACCAGAAGAAATAAGGAGTCGTAAAGCGGAGGCAGACGCTTTAACGACCAACTATACGACCGGAGCAAAAATTCTGGCCATATAGCTCTAGTCGTATAGTTGGCGCCGCCACCGTTAGGTCAAACATAACAACTTTCATGAATGGACCCCTATATAAAGAAGCCTTGGGCGATGAGAAAACAAGCCAGACCTCGCCAAAAAGTCTTTGCCACGGATCTCCAGCCGCCTCCAGATCTCAAAACCCTTCTCCATCTCCATAGCCATATTCCACCACTTGTAATAGTATATCTCTCCTTTGATTGGCAACATTGAAAGACTATTGCTATCAATCGTATGATTTTCATTACAATGTTTGTGATTGTTGATCTCATCTCTATTTGTGAGTAATTCTCCTTGGGCTAAGGGCTTCGGCCTAGCCATGTAGCGATTGTGCATTTTATTTATCATAGATGGGATCGTGTGTTAGTTTGTATGACATGATGATTATTGTATCTTCTCTTGCCTCAATCCAAGGACTTGTCACGTACCCAAGACCCCGAGGGTTGATCCAGGTATAGGGAGTATGAGTAATGACTGATATGCAGGTTGGGAACCCAAGTGAAAAAAAGGGTAGTATGGTTGTATGTGAGGGATTTACTTGGGATTAATAGTGACATCACTATGCATATCATTATTTCTCTTTTTCTATGGATGAGACTAGTAGGTTATTCCTATAAGCGGTTGAGGATGCAATA
This sequence comes from Avena eriantha, assembly GCA_910589775.1. Taxonomy (NCBI): domain Eukaryota; kingdom Viridiplantae; phylum Streptophyta; class Magnoliopsida; order Poales; family Poaceae; genus Avena; species Avena eriantha. Next base: position 517,834,234 of record OU342743.1, on the reverse strand, counting down.
GAAATATGTATGCACTTATAAAAAATAATTTATCTTGCTCTAACAAGTACATGCATACTTTATTTCTATCTTTTATTCCCATCATATGTTTTGCACAGCTACAGGTGAAACCGAACACCCTAGGCCCTCTCTCTCCATCATCGACAACAACAAAAAGACACAAGCTATTGGTCCGGTAAAAACACAAAAGGAATTCTAAAACTCCCGAAGGTCCGTTAAAGTAACTTAACTATTCATTCGCTTCCCTAGGATTCGATAACCTAGGTCTACTAGGGAAAAAGAAGCTACACTACATCTGTAATCCGAATCGAAGGTATCAAAGATCCATACTGACTCCCACACAATCAACAGTGACTTATGTGATTGAGAGGACCTTTAATGATAGTAAATAAATCCCTTTTTCTCGAGATATATTACATGTCCAAGATTTGATCATCAGTATCTCAATACCTAGTCTGATGTCGTTACTAACATGCACTCTTCTCTTGTTCCCGTGATATAACATTCTAGTGATCATATCACTTGCTTGCAAGCTATCTTAATGTGATATCACCGAGAGGGCCTAGAGTATATCTACCTGTCATCGGGATTCACAAATTCCTCTGTTGATCCATGAGCCTCAACATAACACCTTCGGAATACCCGAACCCATCTTTATAGTCACCCTGTTACAGTGTGATGTTTGATGTTATCAAAGTATTCTTCCGGTGTTAGCAATTAACATGATCTCATGGACTAAGGATAAATATTACTTTGTATGATTTTATAGCAATATAAACCTAATGACTTTGATCATAATGCTATACTCCCTCCGTCCCAAAATGTAAGGCGCCTAAGCTTTAGTCAAAAGTCAACATCTTCTAAGTTTGACCAAGTTTATACAAAAAAATATGAATATCTACGATATTGAATGGACATATTGGGAAGCTATACTTATGGTGAATCTATTGATATTGTGGATGCTTATATTTTTACATATAAATTTGGTCAAACTAAGAATAAGTTGACTTTTGACTAAAGCTTAGGCGCCTTACATTTTGGGACGGAGGGAGTACTTCGGATGAATGTTCATCACATCATTCACCAATGTTGTGACCTCGTTATTAAAAACGTCCAATGTCAATGATCAGGAAACCATGATCATCATGTTAATCAACGAGCTAGGTTATAGAGAGGCATAACTAGGAACTTTATATTTGTTTATTAGACACACATGTATTAAGGTTTCCGTATTAATACAATTATATCATGCAAAATAAACATCTATCATATACTTGGAATACATATAATAACAACTTTATTATTGCCACTCAGGGCATATTCCCTTCACCTCGACGCTGGGTACGGTCGCCACAAGTATCGTATGTACCACATCCATGATAATCCGGATGGGACGTTGAAGGTCAAGTTTGTCAAATTTAGGGACGCCCGTCTCCTCTATGGCTAGGCCTTCCACTGCGGCTGTGATATGGTGGTGGTCACCAGTGCCAACATTTTCACCAACTACTGGGACCTATTCCCCAACAATGGCAACTTCATCCACAATGTCCTCTCGGAACTACCGATGTCTCTAGAGATGCCACCGATGGCTCAGGAGGTACTGCCGCCTTATCTGGAGGTGCCGCCACGTTATCTGGAGGTGACGATGAGTCAGGAGCTAGCTGTGTCGCTAGAGCTGGCGTCGGTGCCGATGTCTAACCAGTGTTCGCTGGCGGCGCGGACTAGGTGCTAGGAGGTGCCGGACCTAAACTAGTTCACCCGCGAGTCTTATATATGGAAACTAGTGTTGTTATGTTAATGGTTGAATGAAGTTTCTTTTCAAACTATTGTCAAAAAAAGTTTCGTTTGGTACTACTCATTGTACCCTATAGTACTAATAGTACTACGAATGGCGATCTATTGAATATCCTTCCCCCCGGATGTTTGTGAAGGAAGTGAAAATTTCGAAACCGGTAAAGTTTGAATTTCTACTCTATTGTACTCCCTCAAATTACTTGACTCAAATTTGTCTAGATTCGGATGTATCGAGACATGTTCTAGTGCTGGATGCATTTGAATCTGATAAATACAAGTCAATTAATTTGGGTTGGAGGGAGTAGTAGTCATAATTTTTTCCGCCAAGGACCAAAATGGTTCCCACCAACGCAGCTGATGAACATGCCAGACACAGACATGGAGCTGCTGACACAAGGCACGTTGTTGGTCGATGCGTGTGTGCAGCGCCACGTTGTGGACGAGGGAGAGATCAGCCGAATGGGGTGTGGGTGGTGACGAGGGAGTAAAGGAGAGAGAAAACACAATTTATTTTGCATGCATATATATTGTAAAGGTCCTGATATTTACTCTACTCACTTTACCCTGTACCTCGTGTTAGGCACCCATCCCAACTTTGCTCTAACATCGCCCCACCTTCAAATCCTCCTCTTCGCAGCTCTCTCGCTGCCTCCTCTATGCTCGTAGTCTCTTCTCCCTCTTTATTTTTTAACAGAAAAAAGGAAAGAAATTATTCTTGCTTTTTAGAAAATAAATTCCTGTCACTTGAAAATTTGAATTTGATTATTTTTTGTATTTAATATCTTCGATTGTTTTCAAAATATGGCCAAATTTTTCGTCATGCAAATACTTGGATATGGGGATCATAAGCATCAAGTATGATGTAGATATGGCCTTGACCTTGGTCGTTCGTCTTGAAATCCAAGAATTTTTCATACTAGTTGACAACTATGCTTAAATTTGTTTCAATTTCACCCCTTACTTTTAGGTGAATTTTACACAGGTGGTGGGAGTATATTTTACATTAAGGACCTAAAAATGGGAAAATTACATTGAGGTCCATACATTTAGCACAAAGGACCCTAAAATTGAGCAAAGAAAATAGTCAGGTTCGGAGCCTTCTCGAAAGAGCAGCTGATCGAGCCATACGTTTCATACTACTTCCGCTTCGATTGTTTTCAAAATATGGCCAAATCTGTCGCCATGAAAATTCTTGGATATGGGATCATCAACATAAAGTATGATGTAGAGATATAGCCTTTACCTTATGGTCGTTCGGCTTGAAATCCAAGAATTTTTCATACTCATTGACAACCATGCTTAAATTCGTTTAAATTTCACCACTTACTTTTAGGTTAGCATTTTACATGGTCGGTGGGAGTATATTCTGCATCAAGGACCTTAAAAAGGGGGCAATGACATCGAGGTCCATACATTTAGCACAAAGAACCCTAAAATTGAGCAAAGAAAATAGTCGGGTTTGGCTCCTTCTCGAGAGAGAAGCTGATTGACCAATACTCTTCATACTACTTCCTCTTCGATTATTTTCAAAATATGGCTAAATCTGTTGCCATGCAAATTCTTGGATACTCGATCATCAGAATAAAGTATGATGTAGAGATATGGCCTTGATCTTGTGGTCATTCGGTTTGAAATCCAAGAATGTTCATACTCGTTGAGAACCAAGACGCAACTCATTTAAATTTCAGCACTTACTTTTAGGTTAGAATTTTACACGATCGGTGGGAGTACATTTTACAACAAGGACCTAAAAACAGGGAAATTACATCAAGGTCCATACATTTAGCACAAAGGACCCTAATATTAAGCAAGGAAAATAGTCGGGTTCGGCTCCTTCTCGAGAGAGTGGCTGATCAAGCCATACTCTTCATACTACTTCATCTTCGATTGTTTTCAAAATATGCCCAAATTTGTCAGCGTGCAAATTCTTGGATATGGGATCATGAGCATAAAGTATGATGTATATATGGCCTTGACATTGGTCGTTCATCTCGAAATACAAGAATGTTTCCTACTTGTTGACAACTAAGCTTAAATTCATTTGAATTTAACCACTTAATTTTACGTTAGAATTTTACATGGTCGATTGGTGTACATTTTACATCAGGGACCTCAAAAGGGGAAATTACATCAAGGTCGATACATTTAGCACAAATGACCCTAAAAGGAAACTTTTGGTGCGGATCCTTCTCGTGAGATCAGCTGATCTGAGCCAAACTCTTCAAACTACTTCCTCTTTGATTGTTTTAAAAATATGGCCAAATTTGTCACCATGCAAATTCTCTCATATGAGATCATCAGAATAAAGTATGATGTTGATATGGTCTTCACCTTCGTCGTTCGGCTTGAAATCTAAGAATGTTCATACTCATTGACAAGTAAGCTCAAAATCGTCTAAATTTCACCACTTACAATTTTAGGTTAGAATTTTACACAGGCGGTGGAAGTACATTTTAAACCAAGGACCTAAAAAGGGAAAATTACATGAAGGTCCATACATTTAAAACAAACCCCCCTAAAATTAGGCAAGGAAACAGTCAGGTTCGACATCTTCTCGAGAGACCAGCTAATCGAGCCATACGTTTCATGCTACTTCCTCTTTGATTGTTTTCAAAATATGGCCAAATCTGTCGCCATGCAAATTTTGTATATGGGATCATCAGCATAAAGTATGATGTAGAGATATGGCCTTGACCTAGTGGTCGTTCGGCTTGAAATCCAACTAAGATTAAATTCGTTTAAATTTCACCACTTACGTTTAGGTTAGCATGTTACATGGTCGGTGGGAGCATATTTTACATCAAGGACCTAAAAAAGGGAAAATTACATCAAGGACCATAAAAGGAAAACTTTCTGTTTCGGCTCCTTGTCGAGAGATCAGCTAATCTGAGCTAAACTCTTCATACTACTTCATCTTCGATTGTTTTCAAAATATGGCCAAACCTGTCGCCATGCAAATCATCTGATATGGGGTCATCACCATAAAGTATGATGTAGAGATATGGCCTTGACATTGTGGTTGTTCAGTTTGAAATACAAGAATGTTCATACTCGTTGAGAACTAAGCTTAAATTTATTTAAATTGCACCACTTACTTTTAGGTTAGCATTTTACACGGTTAGTGGGAGTACATTTTACATCAAGGACCTAAAAAAGGGGAAATTACATCGAGGGTCCATACATTTAGCACAAAGGACCCTAAAATTGCGCAAAGAAAATAGTCGGGTTCGGCTCCTTCTCGAGAGAGTAGTTGATCCAGCCATACGTTTCATACTACTTTCTCTTCGATTGTTTTCAAAATATGGCCAAATGTGTTGGCATGCAAATTCTTGGATATGGGATTATAAACATAAAGTATGATGTAGAGATATTAACCTTGTGGTCGTTCAACTTGAAATCCAAGAACGTTCATACTCGTTGAGAACCAAGCTTAAATTTGTTTAAATTTCACCACTTAGTTTTAGGTTAGCATTTTTACACGGTCGGTGGGAGTACATTTTATATCAAGGACCTAAAAAGGGGAAATTACATCAAAGTCCATACATTTAGCACAAATGACTGTAAAATTGGGGCATGTTTGTCTGCGGTACCAAAGTTCGCAGGCCAGCGCATGACGGTACCTAAGTTGCATGAAATTACCGCGTTTCGAAAATTTAGCCCGCCAACTATTGAGAGGGGCCATTTCAAGGCAAACTCATCTCACCCCTGCCAAATTCAAACATTCCGTTAAACAGCCCCGTGAAGTAGACGGTCGGGACCCTCATGTCGGTCATCTGTCCGTGACACGAGCGCCAATGCGGCAACCTCTTAGGAAAATAGAACAGCTAAGTGGATTGGATGTGTTGACCAATTTCACAAATCCATTCCCAGCTTTCCCCTAGCACCGGCGGCGTCGGAATCCACCCTCTAGGAAGGACAATCCCTTCAGACATTTGACTTCTGGAACCTAGTTGCTGCGCCCAGTCACTGATCCCGAGCTCCATTGGCGCATGTCGTAGCTGCCGTTCCGAGGCTCTAGCCCGCCTCCGCCGCTGACGAGCCAAGCAACTCGGAGGATGGCAGATCCTACTATCAAGAAAGAAGAAGTTCTATCTACAAGCGGGAGAATATCTTTTTGCGGCCTGAAAGATGGGGTGGCCAGGCAACGCGGTACTTGAGTTGCCTGAAATCAGCCGCAATGACTCCAGTTGGCATGCCAAATACTCAGAGGGTCTTTTTCGGCACGAATTCAACTTTACGTTTCAATACACAAAATCTGGCTAATGACCGCCAAGTTGGGCCCCCCTGTCAGCTTTCGCCGTTATGTCGCTGCCATCGTCACTGCCATGTAGGCTTGCAGCATTGGCGCATGCATCCTTTACGCGTCTTCTTCTTCCTCCGGGGCGGCAATCTGTGGTCGCGGCCATGGCGCGGAGCTAGGACTTAGACGAACCTGCTCAGCCCGTTATCCTCCCCATCCCGAATCGGAGCTCGCCCTTACCATGACCGCACCATTGGCACGGCGCGAGGACGGGAATTCATTCCCGGGTGAGATCTGTCACCATGCCGACCATGCTCAGTCCTGTTGGCCTCCTCTAGAATCTGAGCTCATTATTTCTAACAAGCTCGTCGTCGCCGTGGTCGCACATGCACCAGCCACAGCGCCTTCCTCTCTGAACCCCAAAGCCACATCCACCCAGTTCGGCACAACGCCAACAAGGTGAAAATGCATCAAGTTTTCCTCTTGTGATTGTAGAAAAAACATGTATGTACCGTGGCCGTAGCATACTCTAACAATGTACACATATATTGTTTACTAGATTTTCATTTGAAATTAGTAGCTCCGTGATGACGAAACATAGAGAACCTAAATGGAATGACGTTGACGACAATGTTCTGTACTTTGCATTGCATGAACAAGTGCTTGCTGACGAAGAAAGTTACCAAGAGAGTGGAGTTCATCAGCATTGCCAAGAAATATGTGAACAAATCAATGAGCGATTCAATGCAAATACGCGCAGAAAAGCTAGATCCATGTCATCAATCATCAATAGGTGGCACATTCTAGTGATGCGTTCAAATGCGTACATGATGTATCATTTGCTTGAAGTGGTTGTTATCCTGAGCAAAAATGCCTGGTATACACATTACATTTGTATGTTCTATGCTGCAATTCTGTAGTTATGGGCGTGGAAGGAAAAGCTGGGCTTCACTAAATATTACGCAGTTAGGCCTAACTTAGTCGTACACAAATAAGCACAGCTTAATCTTTACACACATAAGCGTAACTAATGATAAAGATAAAGACAAATGGTTCATCGGATCTGCCAGTATGAGCACTAGATCCCTAGAGCTGGTGGTATCGTCAGAACGAACCAGAATGCTGCCTTTGGCCATCTTTCATTCTCCTTCAAATAGTATGACCCCACTGATGAGCCAATTGTAGGCCCCCTCCCCCCGACGTGGATTCGGCTCCAGGTCAGATCTGGAGTGTCAACATGATAGGCGCGTGAGTGTGCAGCAAACACACAGTCTGCTATCAACACTAGAAGTGCTGGTACGTCAGCAACAACACCAGCATGTTCTTCCTGGACTCCGACAGCAGCCTCAGCAGGTATTTGTAGCATCCCAATTGTCTAACAATGGTAATGCTACTTGGTCTAGTAATATAATGGCTACTTCCTATATATAATTGTTGCATCATAATTATATCATGCTCATGTCATCATGCCACGTTGCAGTTGAGCATCATATAAAACCCCTTTTTCATTGGTTCTTACCTCATATGCATTATTAACTGTATTTGCCTCTTGATATATATTGTAGTTGGTTCTTGATGTATTGCTAAATGCCTAAATTGAGTTGAGGGCATATCTCTTTAATTCCTTCCAACCTACTTTTTTGTTTTTTTTTGCATGCCAACTTCCTTTGGTTATCATTCTTTTTCCACCATCTAAATATGGGTGTTGGGCCTTGCCATTATTTCTTGGTATTTAAATCAAGCCCACATCTATTTTGGTATGGACCCTTCTTCTATTCACCTACACATGGGATCATACCCAAATCCTGCCGTTTTGCCGAATGTACTTGGTCACACCTAAGATCTTGTTTTGTTTTGCCATCTTTTAAATTTGATCTTTGTCTTGGCACACATACATGAGGTATATTTTGTTTCCACAAAATATTCCACATGCATGCAACACCCTAGCCACATGCAATATAAAGCCTTTTATCCTAGTCACATAAAATAACCACACCCCTATGAGTTTTTCTCTCTTGTTTAAATGCCTTTTGAACTCTTGTCTTTTTTTTTAAATAAAATGTGATCAACACCTAATCATCTATCTATGTGTGTCACCTCACATCTACACACATACACCCTCATCTTTATCCACACCTTTACAACCATCGGCTAGCACACACATGCTTCACTCCACGCATGGCAGGCCTCCTCCTTCTTTCTTTTTTTTTCGGTTTGCTTTTCTAGACCAACCAAACACCCTGGCCCAAGTGCAACTGCGGCAACGCAGCAGCTCCATCGCCCTTGCTGAACCTTGCCCTGGCATACCCTGAGCCTAGCCTGCACCGTCGCCAGCTGCACGCCTCTTTTCCTTGCCCTCCTGTTTCTCTTCTCGCCAACGTGATCGCCCGCGAGCACGCCGCGCCCGTGTCCCCTCCTCATTGAGCATAAAGCAGCAGCAACCGCACCACCTCAAACCCTCATCTACCCTTCATCCCCATCCCTGTTCCCCGCCGTGGCTGGTGTACGCTAGGGCTCGCCGGCGCAGCTCCTGTGCGTGCGGAGGAGGAGGAGAAAATCGGCGGCATCGCAGCTTGTCGCGGTTACCGCCGTCCCCTGCGAGTCTGACCTCTCCGGCACCCCCCAAGGTGAGGCCACCCTCTCCCTCGCCATCCCTCTCTGTCCCTCTGTCTTCCTCGCGCTCGCTAGCTCGCCGTTGCGCCGTGCCCTGGAACGCGACGCTGCACCGCTGCAACTTGGTTTACACCCAGGTCCCATCTTCCCGTTCTTCACCTGTCCCCTACGTTCCATCCCAGTCGAAACTTTGAACATGAGATCTGCTCGCCTACCTCCCAGCTTCCTATAGGAAAAGACGGCGCCCGATTTGATGCACCACAGCCGAAGGAAGCATCTGTCAAAGTCGGATCCAAATTTGTCTCCGTTTTTCTGTTTCCTGTCAAAACTGAACCTGCTCTGTTCGTCGAGTTTTTCCATCACGTACGTTGCGTGTTGAGAGATACTTCCTTCGCCAAAGTTCTAGATCTTCGCAAGATCTCCGTCTTTCGTTTTTACGAAATCTTCAGATTCCGCTTCCTTACGCTGCCCTCGTCGATCGAAGACAGGCCGATTCTCCGGATTCCCTCTCAGATCTGTTTTCAGTTTCAGCAGCAGCCGCCGTCGTTTTGCATTTTTTTCCCTCCCTTCTTCTCCTGCCTGAGTCCGTGGTCCCCTTGTCCCCACACGACAGCGGCCGTGGGATCTTCACAAAAAGACCCCCCGGAAACCTGTGTTCCACGCCCGCACCCCCCGGATCGGCCGCGTGGCAGGCCATTGCTGGGTCGTGCGCGCGGTGGCCGCCGGACACCGGTCCCACCTGACAGCCGCACCGGCTAACTCACCCTGCGGTGGCAAAAGTCCTCGCGCCAATCTCACCGCGCCACCTGTGCTGAGTCAGCGGTTGGCCCACTGTCAGCCGCTGTGGCTAGCTGCCTATGTGTGCAAAAACTTCTACGATCTTTTTCTGTTAATAAAAAAATAATTTCAGAAATTGTTAAATATGTTTTAAGTCCAGAAAATAATAACTTTAATTTACAAATCCAATTAATAGAAATAATATATGTTTTTGAATCAGAAAATTGTGAGGAATTCAAATATGCCATTCAAAATATTGTTTGAGCACTTTAAAATTTCGAGATGATTAAAATTACAATAAAATGCCCTTTTCTTAATAAATTAATAACTTTAATTCTACAACTCCAAATTTGACAAATAATATGTCTAAATCGATCAGCGCGACGAGCCCATTCTATCTATGAAGTCCTTGTTATGAATTGAAGCATGCATCATGTCATTCTTACAAATCTGAACTGTTTATGGCAGCAAAATTTGACTAAGTAAATAATAAAATGCTTTCTTCTTGTATTTCACCCCTCGCCATGCCATGTTACTTTAATGCCATGTAAATTGTGCATCATTCATCATGGCATGCTTGTTTGCTTGTCGCATTTTAATTCATATGCTTGTGCACTTTATTTATGTTGGCCCTTGTTTGTTTGGTTCTTCTTCGAATAGACGCCCAACAGGAGAATTACCAGGAATCACAAGAGTACTACCTAGATCCATCTCTCACTTCAACTGAGCTGCCAGGCACGCACTACCACATGCTTGCATACATAAAGTACCTATTGCCTCTGTCTTATTCTTGCATCATTGAGTCGCGTTGCATTAAATTGAATCCCAAGTACTGCATAACCTTTACTTTTAAACCCCACCAAAGCTTGTTCCTCCATCCCATGAGCCATTACTACAGGAGTTGTTTGAGCCATGCGAGTCGTAGAAAAGCATGTGTAGGGTATGTGAGTGTCTGATGAATAACGAGGTACCTAAACAACTTAATCTGAGTAGTAATGGGATAACTAATGAAAGCGGCACCGGTGAGCAATATCTGCTATTTGGTTTTTCAAGCTCAGTTGTGTCCCGTAGGACCCCGAGTACTTGATTCCTATTCCTTGTTTATTCGCACTATCCACATCCGGGAGGCCTTATGTACCCTCCTGAGCCAGAGCTTGATTTATTCTTATTTCTCGGGGCCACAAGTAGTTTGGGGCTTTATTACTATCCTGTACTTATGCCATGTTACTATTTTATTTAAGATTGTGCGAGGAGCACCTATACTGTTTAAGAATTGCGGAGTGTTTTCGTGGTATCGAGAAGCCCAGTCACAATTTCGGGTTCCCAGTCGTTTACAGCCATTGGCGCAAACCTTGGGTCCGTCTTGAAACCGGCCAACTTCGTTGCGGGTAGCTTAATGGGGTGGCCCCCTGAAATATTTCTGAATCCTGTGATTGCTTTGTCGTGAATGCCTCGTTGGGTTTTGATTTGGTTTTTCCGAGGTTGATCGAGTGTGGGTTGCTATTCGCGCACCCCTGCAGGGTAAATCTTTTTGAAAGCCGTGTCCGCGGTTATGGACGACTTGGAGCGCAGTTTCTCGATCATAGACAAATATAACCAAAGTACCGCTTTTAATTTGACGAAGTACTTGAGTAGTAAATAGTGCAACAGTCATGGAATGGTAAATAAAACTGCCAACGGATGATGGGGGTTGTTCGTCCGCTTCCTCGTTGGTAAGCGAGGAGGAGGATGGATCTGTTAATTATACTGTTATAACTGCTGTTCTTAATTCACGGACATCCATCTATCATTGGTTAGGCGGATGGTTAGCGAGTATCTATAGAATTGCTAGACTTTATATTTTGCTGCAATTGCGTCACCCCAGGTTGTGTCCCCTTTAGTGGCATAAAGACTTGCTGAGTACCCCTAGGGTCTCACACGATAAATTGTTTGATTCAGATGAACAGGTGTACCCGCAAGATGGATACTGGGTGGAGGAGACAGATGATGTTGGCAACGATCATTCGGTGTAGAGATTCCGGGAACGGAGAACCGTGAGATCTGTGGGCGGGATGTGTTTATTTATGTGGCATCTTATGCTGATTTGCTTCTTATCCGTACTCGGATCTTGTTTTCCGCTTCCGCCTGATACTCTGATGTTTGTTGTATGAGGAGCTATCCTAAATTATTATCTCTATTTAGGATATTTGAATCTTGCCGTATGGCGTTGCAATATTTCTATTTATTTTAGATGGAATGGCTCTGAGGACTGTTGTATGTGGCTTGCATACATACTCACTTGTGTATGTAGTTGATCCCTTCGCCTGCCGATTACGCCGCTCGTTCTTGTCCTGATGTTCTGAAAGTGGTTAGGACGGCCGAAAGGTCTACCGTGAGTGGCCCTGGGCCCCACCGTACTATTTTAACCACTTTCGTTCATCCAGGCATGTAACTAAGAGCGTAATTCACCGAGGTAGTTACAATTGGTATCAGAGCCATCCCATCCTTCAGGGTCTCAGCCAAAATGGTCGTTGTCAGTCTAGCAAATATTTTGGTAGTTATGTATACTAGGGAAAAACAAAACGTGAGAGTAGGACTGCTTCCATTTTTCTTCTTACCCACCCACCCACCCTTTTCTGGTAAGGAAGTGTAATGTTTTCAATCCTCTTCTAAAATTCAAACTAGGATTCACGTGTTTGGGTTCCGTAGTACCATAGGTTGTGTGTCTGTGTGTGTGTCTGTGTGATTCCTTGTCTATCTGTTGCATCCAAATGTTATCACTATCTCCCTTTTGGTTATCAACTGTTGGTGCATTCCATACCGACAGGCCTTTGTAAACCGACGCGATCTATTCTGATTCGTTGTATACCGATGCGATCTATCTTACTCTTTGTTATCCGACGTTATCTTGTTAGGGTGTTCTTTTTCGTAGTTACCAATCTTTAGGTTCATCTTAAGAAGAAGGTGTTGGGATATGTGTTTTACTGATTCATGTGCGGAGTAATGATTTGAGTGCGGGATGGAGTCATGACCATACCACTACTTTTATCATTTGCTCTTGTATATTGAACTCGTAGAGTTACTAATCTTGATTCGTTAAGTGGTTTTGCGCATATAGTGGTATCTTAATGCCGAAATTGCGGAAATTTTTTCTTTGTTAGTTTGTATACCACACTCCTTGTTCAGTCGTGTGCGTTATGCTTAATATCTTCTAGTTGCCTTGAACTTTGTTGATATTTTAATATCATCTCAGTGAATTGCATCCTTTAATCTTGGTTAATTCCATTTTGGTACTATTTTGGATTATTATCATTGTCCATTATAGTACTGACTTGTGTTTTATATCAATCACAGGATGGCTCCACCACACCGTTCTGAGGAGGACATACCACCTGAACTTGGGGCTGCTTTGGCAAGTATTGCAAATGCTTTGGGCACTATGCAGCAGAACCAGCAGCGCTTCGAGGAAAGCGTGAGGAGGAATGAGTTTTTTCCGCTACCTCCACCTCCCAAGCGAGAAGACATCAAGAGTTTTCTCAAGTTTAACCCACGGCAATTTGAGGTGTCTGATCAGCCACTTGATGTGGATGATTGGCTTCGTGAAGTGTCAAGGTTGCTGACGACTGCGGATGTTCCCGAGCAAGAATGGGTCAAATGTGCCACTCACCTTCTGAAGGGAGATGCAGCTTTCTGGTGGGAAAATTACCTCAAGGCAGATCTCTCTGGTTTTCAGCCTACTTGGGAGCAATTCACTGCTGCTTTCAAAGAGCAATATCTGTCAGAAATTGTCATGGAAAGGATGAAGGAAGTGTTTCTCAACCTCAAGCAGGGCACTGACAATGTCAACACCTACATCAGAAACTTCATGAACCTTTCTCGTTATCGTGGCGATGAGATCTCTGATGACAAGAAGAAGCAAAAGAGGTTCTGGCAAGGCCTCAATGCTTCCATCAAATATGCTATCACTCATGCAAGGCCGGCATCTTTTCTAGAACTTCAACACACAGCTCTGCAGGAAGAAGCAAGTAGGTAAGTGTTTGAGGAGTCAAAGAAACACAGCCGTGATTCAGCAAGCTCTTCTGCTATGACAGCTCCTTCTAAGCATCGTGTCTGGGTTCCTAACACCCCACCGTCGCTCCCGGATCCACCAAGACCATCAAGCTACGCACCAAGGCCACCAAACTCCTTCACTTCGGCTCCCAGGGGATACAACCACAACTACCCTGGAGCGCCTGGCGGAGTCCCTGGCTACGTTGCTCCACGTCCACCTGGTGCTTGCTATACTTGTGGAAACACTGGGCATCAGCACTGGAATTGTCCAATGAACAACAAAGCTCTTCCACCACCACCTCCAAGACCTGCAGCAAGTGCTCCTATGATTCGTGCACCTCCACCTCGGGCTCTCAACATCAACACTAAGCCTGGGTCTACGGTTGCTCGTGCCAACTGTGTCAACGTCGCTCAAGCTGAGCATGCATCTGGAGTTGTGATGGGTATGCTTCCTGTTAACTCAGTTTCTGCATGAGTGTTGTTTGATTCTGGCGCATCACATTCTTTTGTTTCTACGATTTTTGCTGATAGGAATGGGTTATCTATGGATCCTCTCCCCAAGCGTTTAATGGTCCTTTCTCCTAGAGCAACAATGGCATCTTCTAAAATTAGCCATAACAATCAAATTGAGATTGGTGGTTCTTCGTTTCCGGCTTCCTTAATTATTCTGGGCAATTCTGACATTGATGTTATCTTGGGCATGGATTGGTTAATAGCAAATGCAGTTGTGATTGATTGTGCTGAACGTTCGGTTTCGCTGAAAATTCCTAAAGGCCATATAGTCTATTCTCCAAGTCTGACTCCTGCAATTCAGCTTTACTCTTTGGCGGCTCTGAATGATGATGCTATGGAAGGTATTCAGAGTGTTCCGGTGGTCTGTGAGTTTCCAGATGTCTTTCCTGAAGAGTTGCCAGGTATGCCTCTGGATCATGAGGTTGAGTTTGTGATTGAACTTGAACCTGGTACCGCTCCTATTTCCAAGCGGCCTTATAAAATGGGTCCTACTGAGTTGGCCGAACTCAAACGCCAGCTGGATGAACAAGAGAAGTTGGGTTTCATTCAGCACAGTACTTCTTCTTGGGGTAGCCCAACCATCTCTGTGAAGAAGAGAGACAAGACTGATAGACTTTGTGTTGACTATCGGGCACTCAATGCTAAAACAATCAAGAATAAATATCCCCTTCCGCGGATCAATGATCTCTTCGATCAGCTAGCTAGAGCTGTGGTATTCTCTAAGCTTGATTTGAGAAGTGGATATCATCAAATCAAGATTCGCAAGGAAGATGTTCCTAAAACAGCTTTCACCACCTGCTATGGCCTGTATGAGTACACGGTCATGTCTTTCGGTCTCACCAACGCACCTGCCACCTTCTCGAGGCTTATGAACTCGGTTTTCATGGAGTATCTTGATAAGTTCATTGTGGTCTATCTGGATGACATTCTAGTCTATTCTAAGTCTAAGGAAGAACATGAAGAACACCTTCGGTGTGTCCTAAACAAACTTCATGAGAACCGCCTGTATGCAAAGTTCTCCAAGTGTGAGTCTTGGCTGCCTCAAGTCACATACCTTGGTCACGTCATCTCTGCCAAGGGCATTGCCGTCAACCCAGAAACTATTAAGACAATTATGGATTGGCTTCCACCCATAAATGTCAAAGAAGTCCGGAGTTTCCTTGGTTTGGCCAGTTACTGTCGTCGCTTCGTTCAAAACTTCT
Organism: Avena eriantha; assembly: GCA_910589775.1. Taxonomy (NCBI): domain Eukaryota; kingdom Viridiplantae; phylum Streptophyta; class Magnoliopsida; order Poales; family Poaceae; genus Avena; species Avena eriantha. The sequence continues at coordinate 517,819,066 of OU342743.1, read as the reverse complement.
CAAAGATTGCGAAGCCTCTTACCGATCTCCTCAAGAAAGGCAAGAAATACCTTTGGACTCCTGCATGTCAAGCAAGCTTTGAAACACTCAAAGAGAAGCTGACTTCCACACCAGTCTTGGTTCCTCCAGATACATCAAAGCGTTTCCAGATTTTCTGTGATGCTTCATTGCAAGGATTGGGTGCGGTCCTTATGCAAGAAAAGCAAGTTGTTGCTTATGCCTCTCGACAGTTGAAGACGCATGAGATCAACTATCCTACACATGACCTCGAACTCGCAGCAGTTGTCTTTGCTTTGAAAGTATGGAGGCATTACTTGCTTGGCAACCGTTGTGAGATCTTTTCCGATCACAAGAGTCTGAAGTATATATTCACACAACCTGATCTCAACCTTCGTTAGAGGAGGTGGATTGAAACAATCAATGATTTCGATTTGACCATCAACTACACTCCGGGCAAAGCCAATGTTATGGACGATGCTCTCAGCCGAAAAGCTTGTGTCAACAACCTCATGGTGGAAGAACAACAGCCTCTCTTGTGCGAGGAATTCCGCAAACTCAACCTTGAAATTGTGGATCAAGGGTATCTTCTGAACATTCTAGCAACACCTCTCTTGGAGGAAAAGGTTCGTTCCATTCAACTTGGTGATCCTTACACTAAAAAGATCATCTCCAACATTCAGCTTCCGAAGTATGAGTCTTTCCACGTAGATGACCAAGGCACTCTTTTCTTTGAACACCGGATGTTTGTTCCAAACTACCCGGGTTTAAGAGAGCAAGTTCTCAAGGAGGCGCATGATTCTGTTCTTTCTATCCACCCTGGCAGCACTAAGATGTACATGGACTTAAAAACACAATATTGGTGGCCTGGTTTGAAACGGTATTGTGCCAAGTACATCCCGGAGTGTGATGTCTGTCGCAGAGTTAAAGCTGTCCATCTGAAACCTTCCGGTCTTCTACAGCCATTGAAGCCTCCGGAGTGGAAATGGGAGAAAGTAGAGATGGACTTCATCACTGGTTTTCCAAGGTCGCAGAAGGGCAACAATGCAATCTTTGTTGTCATTGACAGGCTTTCTAAAGTAGCTTACTTCTTTCCAGTTAAGGAAACAATTTCTGCAATTCAGTTGGCTGAGCTCAATACCAACATAATTGTTTCTCTATATGGAGTTCCTCTTGAGATCAGTTCAGACCGTGGAAGCATCTTCACTTCCAAGTTCTGGGGAAGTTTCCAAAATGCTTTGGGAACAAAATTAAACTTCAGCACAACTTACCACCCTCAGTCGCAAGGACAAGTTGAAAGGATCAATCAGATTCTGGAAGATATGGTCCGTGCTTGCGTTATCTCTTTCGGCATGAAGTGGGAAGAATGTCTTCCTTATGCTGAATTCTCTTACAACAACAGCTTCCAGAAAAGTCTAAAAATGGCACCATTTGAGGCTCTCTATGGTCGAAATGCAGAACTCCGATTGGGTGGTCGGGCGCAGGTGAAAGAATATTGTTTGGCCCTGACATTGTAACTCAAGCGGAGGAGAAGGTTCACATCATTCTTGAAAACCTGAAGATTGCTCAAAGTCGCCAAAAGAGCAACTATGACAGAAAGCACACGGACATGGAGTATGTCCCTGGTGATCTCGTTTACCTTCGTGTCACTCCCATGAGAGGCACGCACCGCTTCGATATCAAAGGAAAGCTGGCTCCTAGATACATCGGTCCGTTCAAAATTCGTGGAAGAAGAGGAGAAGTTGCTTATGCTCTTGAGCTCCCGGAACAACTCAAAGTCCATGATGTTTTCCACATCTCTCAACTCAAGAATTGCTTCAAGGATCCCGGCAGGAGCGTGGACCATGAACTCATCAACCTCCAAGAAGATCTGTCTTATCAAGAACACCCCGTAAAAATCCTCGAAGTCGCAGAAAGAAGGACTCGCAACAAGTCCATCAAGTTCTACAAGGTGCAGTGGTCGCACCATTCCGTTGATGAAGCCACTTGGGAACGTGAAGATGAGCTCCGTGCCAAGTATCCTACCCTCTTTGAGTCTTCTTCTTCTTCCTAGAATCTCGAGGCGAGATTCCTGTTTAGTGGGGGAGAGTTGTAGCATCCCAACTGTCTAACAATGGTAGTGCTACTTGGTCTAGTAATATAATGGCTACTTCCTATATATAATTGTTGCATCATAATTATATCATGCTCATGTCATCATGCCACGTTGCAGTTGAGCATCATATAAAACCCCTTTTTCATTGGTTCTTACCTCATATGCATTATTAACTGTATTTGCCTTTTGATATATATTGTAGTTGGTTCTTGATGTATTGTTAAATGCCTAAATTTAGTTGAGGGCATATCTCTTTAATTCCTTCCAACCTACTTTTTTTTTGCATGCCAACTTCCTTTGGTTATCATTATTTTTCCACCATCTAAATATGGGTGTTGGGCCTTGCCATTATTTCTTGGTATTTAAATTAAGCTCACATCTATTTTTGTATGGACCCTTCTTCTATTCACCTACACATGGGATCATACCCAAATCCTGCCGTTTTGCTGAGTGTACTTGGTCACACCTAAGATCTTGTTTTGTTTTGCCATCTTTTGAATTTGATCTTTGTCTTGGCACACATACATGAGGTATATTTTGTTTCCACAAAATATTCCACATGCATGCAACACCCTAGCCACATGCAATATAAAGCCTTTTATCCTAGTCATATAAAATAACCACACCCCTATGAATTTTTCTCTCTTGTTTAAATGCCTTTTGAACTCTTGTCTTTTTTAAAATAAAATGTGATCAACACCTAATCATCTATCTATGTGTGTCACCTCACTTCTACACACATACACCCTCATCTTTATCCACACCTTTACAACCATCGGCTAGCACACACATGCTTCACTCCACGCATGGCAGGCCTCCTCCTTCTTTCTTTTTTTTCGGTTTGCTTTTCTAGACCAACCAAACACCCTGGCCCAAGTGCAACTGCAGCAACGCAGCAGCCCCATCGCCCTTGCTGAACCTTGCCCTGGCAAATCCTGAGCCCAGCCTGCACCGTCGCCAGCTGCACGCCTCTTTTCCTTCCTTTCCTGTTTCTCTTCTCGCCCACGTGATCGCTCGCGAGCATGCCGCGCCCGTGTCCCCTCCTCGCTGAGCATAAAGCAGCAGCAACCGCACCACCTCGAACCCTCATCTACCCTTCATCCCCATCCCTCTTCCCCGCCGTGGCTGGTGTATGCTAGGGCTCGCCGGCGCAGCTTCTGTGCGTGCGGAGGAGGAGAAAGTCGGCGGCATCGCAGCTTGTCGCGGTTACCGCCGTCCCCTGCGAGTCCGACCTCTCCGGCACCCCCCAAGGTAAGGCCACCCTCTCCCTTGCCATCCCTCTCTCTTCCTCTGTCTTCCTCGCGCTCGCTAGCTCGCCGTTGCGCCGTGACCTGGAACGCGACGCTCTGCCGCTGCAACTTGTTTTACACCCAGGTCCCATCTTCCCGTTCTTCTCCTGTCCCCTACGTTCCACCCCAGTCGAAACTTTGAACATGAGATCTGCTCGCCTACCTCCCAGCTTCCTATAGGAAAAGACGGCGCCGAAGGAAGCATCTGTCAAAGTCGGATCCAAATTTGTCTCCGTTTTTCTGTTTCTTGTCAAAACTGAACCTGCTCTGTTCGTCGAGTTTTTCCGTCGCGTACGTTGCGCGTTGAGAGATACTTCCTTCGCCAAAGTTCTAGATCTTCGCAAGATCTCCGTCTTTCGTTTTTACGAAATCTTCAGATTCCGCTTCCTTACGCTGCCCTCGTCGATCGAAGACAGGCCGATTCTCCGGATTCCCTCTCAGATCTGTTTTCAGTTTCAGCAGCAGCCGCCGTCGTTTTGCATTTTTTTTCCCTCCCTTCTTCTCCTGCCTCAGTCCGTGGTCCCCTTGTCCCCACACGACAGCGGCCGTGGGATCTTCACAAAAAGACCCCCCGGAAACCTGTGTTCCACGCCCGCGCCCCCCGGATCGGCCGCGTGGCAGGCCATTGCTGGGTCGTGTGCGCGGTGGCCGCCGGACACCGGTCCCACCTGACAGCCGCACCGGCTAACTCACCCTGCGGTGGCAAAAGTCCTCGCGCCAATCTCACCGCGCCACCTGTGCTGAGTCAGCGGTTGGCCCACTGTCAGCCGCTGTGGCTAGCTGCCTATGTGTGCAAAAACTTCTACGATCTTTTTCTGTTAATAAAAAAATAATTTCAGAAATTGTTAAATATGTTTTAAGTCTAGAAAATAATAACTTTAATTTACAAATCCAATTAATACAAATAATATATGTTTTTGAATCAGAAAAATGTGAGGAATTCAAATATGCCATTCAAAATATTGTTTGAGCACTTTAAAATTTCGAGATGATTAAAATTACAATAAAATGCCCTTTTCTTAATAAATTAATAACTTTAATTCTACAACTCCAAATTTGACAAATAATATGTCTAAATCGATCAGCGCGACGAGCCCATTCTATCTATGAAGTCCTTGTTATGAATTGAAGCATGCATCATGTCATTCTTACAAATCTGAACTGTTTATGGCAGCAAAATTTGACTAAGTAAATAATAAAATGCTTTCTTCTTGTATTTCACCCCTCACCATGCCATGTTACTTTAATGCCATGTAAATTGTGCATCATTCATCATGGCATGCTTGTTTGCTTGTCGCATTTTAATTCATATGCTTGTGCACTTTATTTATGTTGGCCCTTGTTTGTTTGGTTCTTCTTCGAATAGACGCCCAGCAGGAGAATTACCAGGAATCACAAGAGTACTACCTAGATCCATCTCTCACTTCAACTGAGCTGCCAGGCACGCACTACCACATGCTTGCATACATAAAGTACCTATTGCCTCTGTCTTATTCTTGCATCATTGAGTCCCGTTGCATTAAATTGAATCCCAAGTACTGCATAACCTTTACTTTTAAACCCCACCAAAGCTTGTTCCTCCATCCCATGAGCCATTACTACAGGAGTTGTTTGAGCCATGCGAGTCGTAGAACAGCATGTGTAGGGTATGTGAGTGTCTGATGAATAACGAGGTACCTAAACAACTTAACCTAAGTAGTATAACTAATGAAAGAGGCACCGGTGAGCAATATCTGCTATTTGGTTTTTCAAGCTCAGTTGTGTCCCGTAGGACCCCGAGTACTTGATTCCTGTTCCTTGTTTATTCGCACTATCCACATCCGGGAGGCCTTATGTACCCCCCTGAGCCAGAGCTTGATTCACTCTTATTTCTCGGGGCCACAAGTAGTTTGGGGCTTTATTACTATCCTGTACTTATGCCATGTTACTGTTTTATTTAAGATTGTGCGAGGAGCACCTGTACTGTTTAAGAATTGCGGAGTGTTTTTGCGGTATCGACAAGCCCAGTCACAGTTTCAGGTTCCCAGTCGTTTACAGCCATTGGCGCAAACCTTGGGTCCGTCTCGGAGCCAGCCAACTTCGTTGCGGGTAGCTTAATGGGGTGGCCCCCTGAAATATTTCTGAATCCTGTGATTGCTTTGTCGTGAATGCCTCGTTGGGTTTTGATTTGGTTTTTCCGAGGTTGATCGAGTGTGTGTTGCTATTCGTGCACCCCTGCAGGGCAAATCTTTCTGAAAGCCGTGTCCGCGGTTATGGACGACTTGGAGCGCAGTTTCTCGATCATAGACAAGTATAACTAAAGTACCGCTTTTTATTTGACTAAGTACTTGACTAGTAAATAGTGCAACACTCATGGAATGGTAAATAAAACTGCCAACGGATGATGGGGGTTGTTCGTCCGCTTCCTCGTTGGTAAGCGAGGAGGAGGATGGATCTGTTAATTATACTGTTATAACTGTTGTTCTTAATTCACGGACATCCGTCTATCATTGGTTATGCGGATGGTTAGCGAGTATCTATAGAATTTCTAGACTTTATATTTTGCTGCAATTGCATCACCCCAGGTTGTGTCCCCTTTAGTGGCATAAAGACTTGCTGAGTACCCCTAGGGTCTCACACGATAAATTGTTTGATTCAGATGAACAGGTGTACCCGCAAGATGGATACTGGGTGGAGGAGACAGATGATGTTGGCAACGATCATTCGGTGTAGAGATTCCGGGAACGGGGAACCGTGAGATCTGTGGGCGGGATGTGTTTATTTATGTGGCATCTTATGCTGATTTGCTTCTTATCCGTACTCGGATCTTGTTTTCCGCTTCCGCCTGATACTCTGATGTTTGTTGTATGAGGAGCTATCCTAAATTATTATCCCTATTTAGGATATTTGAATCTTGCCGTATGGCGTTGCAATATTTCTATTTCTTTTAGATGGAATGGCTCTGAGGACTGTTGTATGTGGCTTGCATACATACTCACCTGTGTATGTAGTTGATCCCTTCGCCTGCCGATTATGCCGCTCGTTCTTGTCCCGATGTTCTGAAAATGGTTAGGAGGGCCGAAAGGTCTACCGTGAGTGGCCCTGGGCCCCACCGTACTATTTTAACCACTTTCGTTCATCCAGGCATGTAACTAAGAGCGTAATTCACCGAAGTAGTTACATTATTTTATCAGCGTCACCAACAGTAGCCTCGGCAGGTATTTCGTCAGCTTCACCAGCAGCAGCATTAGCAAGTATTTCATCAGCTTCACCAGCAGCAGCATCACCAAGTATTTCGTCAGCTTCACCAGGAGCAGCAACAGCTAGTTCTTCGTTAGCTCCACCACCACCAACAGCAGCAGCATCAGGGCCAAGGCTGCCTGAGCAATTACAGGTTCAACAACTCCAGGGGCTCCGACAAAGAAAGGGTAGTTGATCCCAAGAAACACAGATTGTCCCTTCAGATTGTTGACTCTGCTCCAGACTTGCTCTACTGGGTCTTCGGATGGGCATGCGGACCTCGAGAAAACGTGACACCGCAGCGATGGGTATGAAGAAAGTTGTGTCCCTGTATGTTCTATTGTATCACCAACGCTATTTAGTGCTCCCCTGATATGAATCCACAAGAGTTCATCATCCTGTTCCGTGTTGTCTCCGAGAGGTGCCAGGAACCAGCATCGTGTCCCAAGTTGAGCATCTGCTACTGCATCTTGGATGACCGGAGCTGGAATGATGCGCGGGGCTGCGTGGGTACCTGCATGTTACTAACAGTCAGTAAGAAGAATTTTGAATGGGATTTTACATGCTATATGACACCATGACTCACCCCAAATGGACGGCTCCCAAACATGCACGTCGCCGCTAGGTCCAGTGACCGCATAAATGCGTTGCGTTCTGTACGAAGAGTAGCCGTAGGTGAAGACGGTGTCGACATACTTCTGCGGCCGCAGGAAGTGGTCACGCAAGACTGTCCATTCCTTGTCTTCTGGGCATCTAATGCATGTGATTGCCTTGTCAAACACCGCTAAGAGGTCATACTCCCAGTTCTTCCACGCCCCCTCCCGTAGTCTATGTGGGAGCTGTACCTTCACGAGATCAAGTTCTACCATGCTGAACCTGTAAGCGAATTCGGAAATGGGCAGTGGCCACCCGCTGTTGAATGCAGTAATGCCGACACCCTTCAAAGATGGCATTGCAAGTCTCTTCGATCTGTAGCCATTTTTAGAGTCCAAGTACTTCCATCCTGTGAGAAAAGGACCAGCCACTCGTCGTTGCCACCCACCCAGTTCTTGTCATCTTCCATTTTCGTCTCTTCTTCTTCCTTGATATTCATCACTACTGATTCGGACCACTTATCCAGTAGCATCAGTTTTGCATGAATATTCTGCAGAGTTTGTTGTCAGTTGGTACAATAAACTAGCATGGATTCCATTGCAAATACAATTTGACAACTAGGCCTTTAGATTAAAGTACACAAAATATCGCCTAAATACGAGTGTCTCCTCAGATATCGCCTAAATTGTGCCTGTGTCACTACAAAGATACTCAATATATGGAGTAGTAGCAGAGCCCGCAGAACAAACTCCTGATGATGATCATAAACAGCTCGGGGCATAACAACCTTAAATCGTCTAATATGTTTGTTTTTATTTTAGGAAACAGAATATCACCTAGCAGGCATTCCATTGCAAAATCGAAATTGACAACTCGTCTATCACCTAAAGTAAGATTGTGTCACTACGAAAATACCAGAATATCAGGTACGATCAGAGCTTCCGTTGTACAGAATAGTCTTAAATGGTTCGATTTGTTCAAACCGCGCGTGCACACAACACGTTCGACGAAAGGAACATAGGATTCCGATGAGAGTTCAGCACATATGAATCAACGATATGACTGAACAAAAAAGCTAGATACTAGAACTTATGTGGCCATCACGGTCGTTTGGCCTTTTGCTGTTATCAAGGTAAAGAATACCTGGCGTGCCGAACGGTTGTTCGTCCATGTTCCGCATCGTCACGCGCTAGCCAGGGCTGTAGCGAGCAAGGCGGCCGGCTGAGATGATGTCCAACCCCGAGGCGATCCTGTGCATGTTCGCGGTGCTGAGGTTCGGCCATCCCCAATCCTCGCGGTAGCGGTCGCCCTGGCCATCCGCGTCGTCGTCCTATGCCTTTCGCTTCAGCTTGGTGCTATCCCAAGCTATACCCATAGCGGCAAATGGAGTCTGGAATCCGGTAGATTAATGGAGGCATTGTGATAAGGAGGCGGATGGATTCGAGAGGGGGTGGAATCAGGGATGGGGGCAGTTTTTCGAGTGGGGAGTGAATCTGCAAGGAACCGCCGCCACCGCTAGTTCTCGTCCACGTGGAAGACAAGAAGGGGGGCGTAATTATTGAGGGCGGGCACTGGAACCGTCTAGGGGAAGTGAAAAAATAAATCGTAAAAGAGAAATGTGCGGCCCGCCTGTCAGTGAGTGAAGGTCGACACGCGCAAATGTGCCTACGTTTGAATTGATTCCACCGCATGCAAGTGGCGCAGAACAAATTTTAGGTAGCGCTAGCATCGACGTGTAAAACTGCCGTTTTTCTCCACCTTCACCCTACAACAAACGGTCGTGCACCATTCCAGATATTGGTAAGTGCGGTTCCAATCTTTCACTTCTCCGTCTCATTTCCTCCTCCATGGCCTCATCATCTTTCTCCACCACGGCCTCATCCATTTCCTCCACCACTGCATCACCCTCTTCCTCCGTATCCTTTCCCTCTTGCATGTAGTCATGGACGCTCCGGACGTCCGAAACGATGGCAGACAAGAAACTACGCACTTCGACATCGAAGTACATGGCAGGAAGAAGATCGATGTCATCTACACCACCGACCCTTGGACGGTGAGGAACACTCTGAAAAATTACACGAGTTGGCTGCAGTTCGAAGAAAATAGTTTCGTAGGTCTCGACCTCGAGTACAGCCGTGATCACTGTAGGATCGCCGTGGTGCAACTCTCCATGAAGGGGCACGTCCTCATATACTAGCCTTTTTGCGAAAAGGGGGTTGACGGGATCTGGTAGACTTTGCTGTCTTTTTGTTCCTGAACCGTCTGTTTGCAAAAGTTATTGCTATATTATTTGTCTAAATTCATTTTCATGCAGGTGGGGCGAAAACATTAGGGATCTGTTTCATGACTTTCTCATGAACCAGCACATAACATTTACTAGTGTTGACATAACGAATGACACTAAACTACTTGAAAGCCCGACTATCAACATTAGAATCCCAAAGGAGTGCAGAGTGGACATCCAGGAAATTTACTGGATCCCAGGGACGAAGGCGGCAAGACTGGGATGGCCGCTCTTGCCTCCGAACTCATCGACCCGTGGTACGCTGACATGAAGGACAGATTGCCGAGATGTTCGTGGAAGCGTTTAGGGCACGATTACCGGGAGGATAAGCCACTTTCTGAACCTAATCTGAAGTACGCTGCAATTGACGGGTATGTTAGCCACGAGCTGTACCGCCAGATTATAAAATCTCGTTCTAGGCATCGCATCATTGAACCACCACCAAGGCAGGTTGTTCGCCTAGATGCCGGAGTGTATATGAATCTACAAACTGGGGCAAGCGACCGAAGGCATCCTGGGATCGGTTGTCTTCTCCAACAGGCTGGGATGTAGACTATTAGTGCATAATTGTTGTGTTTATGAAAACATGTTATTTCATAAGTACACTATGTGAGCAATTACGAATTGATGTGTATTACCTTTGTCAAACTATAATCTGGGTTTGGTTATGACTTATGACTGTATAACACCTTATGCATGTCAGTCCTTGATTCTGCCGCATGCAAATGGTACAGACAGAATTTGTAAGAATGAATGTTAAGCATACAAAAGGGGGAATGTAATTCATACAGGTTAAGTAGATAATAGCACAGGGATCATACGAGCTTGGTTCTTACAAACAGAATGCTTAGAAAATACATGCGAGATAAAATATAGGCGAGATAAAACTACGAACGAAATGCGAAACTAGGAGTGGTAAACAACACACTCATCCACCCGCCAGATCCCGTTGAGCATCTCGTAGCAGACATATGCGTCCCTGACTGCATACTTGATCGCATCGTAATCCAGGTGCCTCTACTCCCATCGCTCGTGCAGGTGCTTTAGGAACTCGACTTTCATGCCGTCATACTCGCGATCGATGATGTCGGAAGCGAGTCTAGCCATGCCGGCTTTCCCCGTACCGCCATCCGGGTACCTCCACAAACGTTGAGATCCCGTTCTAGCTTCGAAGTGTCGTTCTTTATGTCGACGCTAGCGAAGTAGATCTCCCTCCTGTGTAGGAACTCGTGAAGCTCCAGGCATACAGATTTGGCCCTACATACGTGATATAGGAGGCAGTGGTTGCGCATGGACAGCTGCAAAAGCACCGTCATCTTCCTATCTCCGGTATACTCGAGGTCAAGGCCGATGATCTTGTACCTATTACCCAAATCTCAAACCAAATCGAATACTGATCCCAACTACGAACAGGGGGATTCATCGAAAATCGAGATCTAACAAAAGAGGATTAGCTACTTTAAAAATACGAACAACCGAGCCCTAATAACAAACGATCTAGCATCCAATGATAGGAACGTGGGAAGAACAAGGGAAGGGGAGAAAACCCTGGTTACCTCAGACCATGGGTCGGTGATGCTAGTGTCGTAGGGGTTCTCCGGCCTTATGTAGACAACCTCCTCGTAGGGGTCCTAGCTGAGCGGGATCTGTCCGAGCCGGCGGGGGCCTCCTCGCCGACGGCTACGACAGATGCGGGGACGGGGACGAGGGGCTCCTCGCCGGCAGCCTTGGAGGCGCCGATGGCCACCACGTCGATCTTCTCCATCGCTGGCGTGGTTGGGGTTTTGTTGGGCATTTGCAGAAGGTGATGGGACAGTGGAGACGGTTGAGTGAGCGAGTGCGTGATGAGTGGGAGTGGGGAGGCCTCTATTAAAGGAGAAGGGAAGCGACATTTCGTTGCACTAGCGTGCACCGTGTATGCTAATGCACCGTGCGCGGCCACACGTGTCCGCTACCGCCCCGTGCACCGCGCATGCGTACCATGAGTCACGTTTTTCCCCTCGTGGCTAACCATGGCGATTCAGTTGTACTCAGTTTTTCCCACCAACCATTGATCTTCTATGATCTAGCAGACAGGATAACCCTTATATCTGTCGGGGGCACCCCTCTATCCATGCAAAATAACGAGTATTCCACCGGAACTTTAACTCCATAAACAGATGAACTTGAATATATTTTGAAGGGTACGAAAATAGAAATCCCCATAGTTTAAGGGTCTAGATACGGTAAGAGAACTAAATATTATTATTGGCCGGGCCAGCACAGTGACGGGTTGCTCGGCTAGCAGTTGCTGATTCCTAAGTAAGGGGACACTAGGCCGGCCTTGACATACTCCCTTAGGAACTTGCCATAAGCAGCGTGCTTATCCTTGGTCGCCAACTTGTGTTTACTAGCTGGGCTTTTACTGATGCCAACCGCATGCGGAATCAAGCTGGCAATCCTCGGGTTGACTCCTTTCTTACAGAAAGGGCACATGAGCTCCCCAAGTCGAGTGCGGAAAGGGATTATCCCAGTCTTGAGCTTCTTCATGACATGGCGGCTCTTGTTGTCCCTAGTCTCCTTGCCAGAGTCCATCTCACTTGAATCCACCTGTAATGTATGGAATACATACCGAAATGAGAAAAACAATAAATATATATTCCTTCCACCATTCCGAGTTACTTGTCTATACAGGTTCAGCAGTTCATTATGGCCGTCTCCCTAGCTCGCTCCTAAATTAATGTAGTTTGTGTTATTGGTAACTTATTAATAAATAAGTAATGTGGATTCATTCAGAACAGACTAGATCTCTCCATGTACCAGTTCGTACGTTGCATCTAATCATTAGGACTAGATTTTTTTATGACGCCAGGATAGATTAAGCTCGAGCAGAAAATATGAAACATGTAGAACTAGATGTACCTCCGGGTACACGAGCGGAGCGTGTTCGTCGAACTCCACGCCCTCATCGGCGCTTCCGAAGTCGTCAGCACCGGCGAGCACATGGTCCCCCAAGGGGTTGAACTACACGTCCTCCTCGGCTTGTGCTGCGTGATGCTCCTCCAGATCTGCCGCGTGAAGCACCACCCTGGCGGCGATGCCTGGACACTCACCCCCACGCATTGGTTTCCTGGAGGAGGTTCATGCAAGTACGTTCAAGATTTTGGGGTTTTGATGGATAGGGAAGAGAGAGTAGTGGATGAGTGCAAATGGAGGACTCGATAGGCTAGGTTTTTAATGCAGGGACGTTTAGGCCTCCTCGAGGGCCCCGGTTGGCAGCTCTTCCGGCTGCGGCTGCCGCATGGAAGGTTCGTGTGGTGGGGGCCTGTCGGAAGTGAGAATGAAGGCGCACTGTATAGTAAAAATGGTATAGCCGGTGGTCCGTGGATGACCAGTTGTCGTGCAGTAGACTTGTAGCCTTTGCAGACTAGATTAAACATGACATGACCACTCGACGACTTTTTCCATGGACGGCATCGTGTTCCTTCTTGTAGAAGTCTCATTGAGGGGGACGTCCGCGCTGTCTCGCGTTGTCCCGTGAAGGGCATGACGTGTGCAACGAGCCTCGTTGGAGCACACAGGATAAACGGTTGGTGCGCACGATCCGTGTGACAACTATGACAACCAATCAGGGCGTAGCAGATAGAGTGGGCACAGGTTTGGGCTTCTACGAAAGAGAGAGGGGGGTAAAACTGGATAGTATCAAAAAACCAAGGGCAAAGCTGAGTAGTATAAAAATGGAAAGTGGGTGTCTTTTACAATTAAATGCATCATGGCATACATCAAATTATGCCAAGATAGATCCACTAGAGTTCATTGCATGTGTGTTCTTTCCACAAACCACATATGTATCCACAAGAGTCATTGCATGTGTGTTCCTGTCATGAACCACATTTGGATCAACCAGTGTCATTGCATGTGTGTTCTTTCCACAAACCACATATGGATCAACCAATGGCATTGCATGTGTGTTCTTTCCACAAACCACTTATGGATCAACCAGTGGTCATTGCATGTGTGTTTTTTTCAAAAAACCACTTATGGATCAACCAGTGGTCATTGCATGTGTGTTTTTTCCACAAACCACATATGGATCCATATGTGTTCTTATACTAAAACCAGCATTAGAGTCATTGCATGTGTGTTTTTTCCACAAACCACTTATGGATCCACCACTGTCATTGCATGTGTGTTCTTTCCACAAACCACACATAGATCAACCAGTGGTCATTGCATGTGTGTTCTTTTCCACAAACCACATATAGATCCACTAGAGTCATTGCATGTGTGTTCTTTTCCACAAACCACATATGGATCCATTAGAGTCATTGCATGTGTGTTATTTCCACAAACCACACATGGATCAACCAATGGCATTGCATGTGTGTTCTTTCCACAAAACACATATGGACCCACTGGAGTCATTGCTTGTGTGTTCTTATACTAAAACTACCACTAGAGTCATTGCATGTGTGTTCTTTCCACAAACCACACGTGGATCAACCAATGTCATTGCATGTGTGTTCCTGGCATGAACCACATATGGACCCACTAGAGTCATTACATGTGTGTTCTATCTACAAAGCACACATGTATCAACCAGTGGTCATTGCACGTGTGTTCTTTCTACAAACCACATATGGATCAACCAGTGTCATTGCATGTGTGTTATTTTCACAAACCACACGTGGATCAACTAGTGTAATTGCATGTGTGTTATTCCCACAAACCACACATGGATCAACTAGTGGTCATTGCATGTGTGTTCTTTTCCACAAACCACATATGGATCGATTAGAGTTGTTGCATGTGTGTTATTTCCACAAACCACACATGGATCAACCAATGGCATTGCATATGTGTTCTTTCCACAAACCACACATGGATCAACCAGTGTCATTGCATGTGTGTTCTTTGCACAAATCACATATCGACCCACTAGGGTCATCGCTTGTGTGTTCTTGTACTAAAACCAGCATTAGAGTCATTGCATGTGTGTTCTTTCCACAAACCACTTATGGATCAACCAGTGGTCATTGCATGTGTGTTCTTTTCCACAAACCACTTATGGATCAACCAGTGGTCATTGCATGGGTGTTCTTTCCACAAACCACTTATGGATCCACCAGTGTTCATTGCATGTGTGTTCTTTTCCAAAAACCACATATGGATCAACCAGTGGCATTTCATGTGTGTTCTTTCCACAAATCACATATGTACCCACTAGAGTCATTGCATGTGTGTTCTTATACTAAAACCAGCACTAGACTCATTGCATGTGTGTTCTTTTCACAAACCACACATGGATCCACCACTGTCATTGCATGTGTGTTCTTTCCACAAACCACACATGGATCAATCAGTGGTCATTGCATGTGTGTTCTTTTCCACAAACCACATATGGATCCATTAGAGTCATTGCATGTGTGTACTTTTCCACAAACCACATATTGATCCATTAGACTCATTGCATGTGTGTTCTTTTCCACAAACCACACATGGATCCACCAGTGTTCATTGCACGTGTGTTCTTTTCCACAAACCACTTATGGACCAACCGGTGTCATTGCATGTGTGTTCTTTCCACAAATCACATATGGACCCACTAGAGTCATTGCTTGTGTGTTCTTATACTAAAACCAGCACTAGAGTCATTGCATGTGTGTTCTTTCCACAAACCACTTATGGATCAACTAGTGGTCATTGCATGTGTGTTCTTTTCACAAACTACATGTGGACCCACTAGAGCCATTGTATGTGTGTTCTTATACTAAAACTAGCACTAGAGTCATTGCATGTGTGTTCTTTCCACAAACCACACATGGATCAACCAGTGTCATTGCATGTGTGTTCTTTCCACAAATTACATATGGACCCACTAGAGTCACTTCATGTGTGTTATTATCCACAAACCACATATGAATCAACCAATGGTATTACATGTGTGTTCTTTTCACAAACCACACATGGATCAACCAGTGTTCACTACGTGTGTGTTCTTTCCACAAACCACTTATGGATCAACCAATGGCATTGCATGTGTGTTCTTTCCACAAACCACTTATGGATCAACCAGTGGTCATTGCATGTGTGTTTTTTTTTCGACAAACCACTTATGGATCAACCAGTGGTCATTGCATGTGTGTTTTTTCCACAAACCACATATGGATCCATATGTGTTCTTATACTAAAACCAGCATTAGAGTCATTGCATGTGTGTTTTTTCCACAAACCACTTATGGATCCACCACTGTCATTGCATGTGTGTTCTTTCCACAAACCACACATAGATCAACCAGTGGTCATTGCATGTGTGTTCTTTTCCACAAACCACATATAGATCCACTAGAGTCATTGCATGTGTGTTCCTTTCCACAAACCACATATGGATCCATTAGAGTCATTGCATGTGTGTTATTTCCACAAACCACACATGGATCAACCAATGGCATTGCATATGTGTTCTTTCCACAAAACACATATGGACCCACTGGAGTCATTGCTTGTGTGTTCTTATACTAAAACTACCACTAGAGTCATTGCATGTGTGTTCTTTCCACAAACCACACGTGGATCAACCAATGTCATTGCATGTGTGTTCCTGGCATGAACCACATATGGACCCACTAGAGTCATTGCATGTGTGTTTTATCTACAAAGCACACATGTATCAACCAGTGGTCATTGCACGTGTGTTCTTTCTACAAACCACATATGGATCAACCAGTGTCATTGCATGTGTGTTATTTTCACGAACCACACGTGGATCAACTAGTGTAATTGCATGTGTGTTATTCCCACAAACCACACATGGATCAACTAGTGGTCATTGCATGTGTGTTCTTTTCCACAAACCACATATGGATCGATTAGAGTTGTTGCATGTGTGTTATTTCCACAAACCACACATGGATCAACCAATGGCATTGCATATGTGTTCTTTCCACAAACCACACATGGATCAACCAGTGTCATTGCATGTGTGTTCTTTGCACAAATAACATATCGACCCACTAGGGTCATCGCTTGTGTGTTCTTGTACTAAAACCAGCATTAGAGTCATTGCATGTGTGTTCTTTCCACAAAC
>OU342743.1:517772902-517802422 GCA_910589775.1 Avena eriantha | reverse complement strand
TTTTTTTGAAACAGCCACGATCTCCACTTTAGAGCTGCATAGAAAACACGCTCATGGCAGACCTCGATTCCACTGCATGCAAGTGGCCGGGAACTAATTTCTAGCAACGTTAGATCTACTCGAGGGGGGCCCTTGACTGATGGAATTTACTAGCGGTAGGGCCCAGTTGGAAGTGAGATTGAGAGCGTTACGTATAAATGGGATATGTCTGATTAAAATCAAGTGGAAATAAATTGCAGCGTCCCGTCGACAACCGTGCACTCGATGACCCCGTTGCCCTATGCATGAGTTGTAGTAGCAGTAGTAGGCTTTTCAGACTTGATTAAACTTGACATGACCGCTCGACAACTTTTTCGATGGACGGCATCGTGTTCCTTCCTGTAGAAGTCTCGCGGAGGAAGACGTCCGTGCTGTCTCACGCTATACAATGAAGGGCACGGGGTATGCAACGATCATCATTGGATTGCACATAATCAACGGTTGGTGCACACGATCCACGTGACAACTGTGACAACCAATCAGGGAGTAGCAGACAGGGTGAGCACAATTTTGGGCTTCTACGAAAGATAGAGAGGGGGGTGGGCAAAACTAAGTAGTACCACATAAAACCAAGGGCAAAACTGAGTAGTATAAAAATGGAAAGTGTCTTGTACAATGAAATACATCGTGGAATACATTAAATTAGGCCAAGATAGATCCACTAGAGTACAATGGATGTGTGTTCTTCTCATAAACCACACCCAGTGTCATTGCATGTCTGTTCCTCTAAACAAACCACATAAGGATTGACCAGTGTCATTGCGTGTGTGTTCTTCTCATGAACCACATAAGGATCTACTACTGTCATTGCATGTCTGTTCTTTTCATGAACCACACCCAGTGTCATTGCATGTGTGTTACTTCCATAAACCACATGTGGATCCACCGGTGTGATTGCATGTCTGTTCCTTCCATAAACCACATAAGGATCCACCAGTGTCATTGCATGTCTGTTCTTTTCATGAACCACTCCTAGTGTCAGTGCATGTCTGTTCTTTTAATGAACCACACCCAGTGTCACTACATGTTAGTTCTTTTCATGAACCACATAAGGATCTACCAGAGTCATTGGATGTGTGTTCTTCTCATGAACCACATTTGGATCCACCGGTGTCATTGCATGTCTGTTCCTCTAAACAAATCACACAGGGATCCACCAGTGTCATTGGATGTGTGTTCTTTTCATGAACCACACCCAGTTTCATTGCATGTGTGTTCCTCTAAACAAACCACATAAGGATCCACCAGTGTCATTGCATGTCTATTCTTTTCATGAACCACATAAGGATGGGCCCACCAGTGTCATTGCATGTCTGTTCTTTTCATGAACCACACCCAGTGTCAGTGCATGTCTGTTCTATTCATGAACCACACCCAGTTTCACTGCATGTCTGTTCTTTTCATGAACCACATAAGGATCTACCAGTGTCATTGCATGTCTTTTACTTCCATAAACCACATCTGGATCCACCGGTGTCATTGCATGTCTGTTCCTCTAAACAAACCACATAAGGATCCACCAGTGTCATTGCGTGTGTGTTCTTCTCATGAACCACATAAGGATGGGCCCACCAGTGTCATTGTATGTCTGTTCTTTTCATGAACCACACCTAGTGTCAGTGCATGTCTGTTCTATTCATGAACCACACCTAGTTTCACTGCATGTCTGTTCTTTTCATGAACCAAATAAGGATCTACCAGTGTCATTGTATGTCTTTTACTTCCATAAACCACATGTGGATCCACCGGTGTCATTGCATGTCTGTTCCTCTAAACAAACCACATAAGGATCCGAAGTGTCATTGCGTGTGTATTCTTCTCATGAACCACACCCAGTGTCATTGCATGTGTGTTCTTCTAAACAAACCACATAAGGATCCACTAGTGTCATTGCCTGTCTGTTCTTTTCATGAACCACATAAGGATCCATCAGTGTCATTGCATGTCTGTTCTTTTCATGAATCACAGCCAGTGTCATTGCATGTCTTTTACTTCCATAAACCACATATGGATCCGCCTAGTGTGATTGCTTGTCTGTTCCTCTAAACAAACCACATAAGGATCCACCAGTGTCATTGCGTGTCTGTTCTTTTCATGAACCACACCCAGTGTCATTGCATGCGTGTTCTTCTAAACAAACCACATAAGGATCCACCAGTGTCATTGCCTATATGTTCTTTTCATGAACGACACCTAGTGTCATTGCATGTGTGTTATTCTAAACAAACCACATAATTCATTGCATGTCTGTTCTTTTCATGAACAACACCCAGTGTCATTACATGTCTGTTCTTTTCATGAACCACGGCTAGAGTAATTGCATGTCTGTTCCTCTAAACAAACCACATAAGGATCCACCAGTGTCATTGCATGTCTGTTCTTTTCATGAACCACATAAGGATCTACCAGTGTCATTACATGTCTGTTCTTTTCATGAACCACACCCAGTGTCATTGCATAAGTGTTACTTCCATAAACCACATGTGGATCCACCGGTGTCATTGCATGTCTGTTCCTCTAAACAAACCACATAAGGATCCACCAGTGTCACTACATGTCTTTTCTTCTCATGAACCACATAAGGATGGGCCCACCAGTGTCATTGCATGTCGGTTCTTTTCATGAACCACACCTAGTGTCAGTGCATGTCTGTTCTATTCATGAACCACATAAGGATCTACCAGTGTCATTGCATGTATTTTACTTCCATAAAACACATGTGGATCCACCGGTGTCATTGCATGTATGTTCCTCTAAACAAACCACATAAGGATCCACCAGTGTCATTGTGTGTGTGGTCTTCTCATGTACCACATAAAGATCTACCAGTGTCATTGCATGTCTGTTCTTTTCATGAACCACACCCAGTGTCATTGCATGTGTGTTACTTCCATAAACCACATGTTGATCCACCAGTGTGATTGCATGTCTATTCCTTCCATAAACCACATAAGGATCCACAAGTGTCATTGCATGTGTGTTCTTTTCATGAACCACTCCTAGTGTCAGTGCATGTCTGTTCTTTTCATGAACCACACCCAGTGTGACTGCATGTCAGTTCTTTTCATGAACCACATAAGGATCTACCAGATTCATTGGATGTGTGTTCTTCTCATGAACCACACGTGGATCCGCCGGTGTCATTGCATGTCTGTTCCTCTAAACAAACCACACAAGGATCCACCAGTGTCATTGGATGTGTGTTCTTTTCATGAACCACACCCAGTGTCATTGCATGTGTGTTCCTCTAAACAAACCACATAAGGATCCACCAGTGTCATTGCGTGTCTGTTCTTTTCATGAACCACATAAGGATGGGCCCACTAGTGTCATTGCATGTCTGTTCTTTTCATGAACCACTCCTAGTGTCAGTGCATGTCTGTTCTATTCATGAACCACACCCAGTTTCACTGCATGTCTGTTCTTTTCATGAACCACATAAGGAACTACCAGTGTCATTGCATGTCTTTTACTTCGATAAACCACATGTGGATCCACCAGTGTCATTGCCTGTCTATTCCTCTAAACAAACCACATAAGGATCCACCAGTGTCATTGCGTGTGTGTTCTTCTCATGAACGACATAAGGATGGGCCCACTAGTGTCATTGGATGTCTGTTCTCTTCATGAACCACACCCAGTGTCAGTGCATGTTTGTTCTATTCATGAGCCACACCTATTTTCACTGCATGTTTGTTCTTTTCGTGAACCAAATAAGGATCTACCAGTGTCATTGCATGTCTTTTACTTCCATAAACCACATGTGGATCCACCGGTGTCATTGCATGTATGTTCCTCTAAACAAACCACATAAGAATCCAAAGTGTCATTGCGTGTGTGTTCTTCTCATGAACCACACCAAGTGCCATTGCATGTGTGTTCTTCTAAACAAACCACATAACGATCCACTAGTGTCATTGCCTGTTTGTTCTTTTCATGAACCACATAAGGATGCATCAGTGTCATTGCATGTCTATTCTTTTCATGAATCACAGCCTGTGTCATTGCATGTCTTTTACTTCCATAAACCACATATGGATCCACCTAGTGTGATTGCATGTTTGTTCCTCTAAACAAACCACATAAGGATCCACCAGTGTCATTGCGTGTCTGTTCTTTTCATGAACCACACCCAGTGTCATTGCATGCGTGTTCTTCTAAACAAACAACATAAGGATCCACCAGTGTCATTGTCTAGATGTTCTTTTCATGAACCACACCCAGTGTCATTGCATGTGTGTTATTCTAAACAAACCACATAAGTCATTGCATATCTGTTCCTTTCATGAACAACACCCAGTGTCATTGCATGTCTGTTCTTTTCATGAACCACGGCTAGAGTCATTGCATGTCTGTTCCTCTAAACAAACCACATAAGGATCCACCAGTGTCATTGCATGTCTGTTCTTTTCATGAACCACATAAGGATCTACCAGTGTCATTGTATGTCTGTTCTTTTCATGAACCACACCCAGTGTCATTGCATAAGTGTTACTTCCATAAACCACATGTGGATCCACCGGTGTCATTGCATGTCTGCTCCTCTAAACAAACCACATAAGGATCCACCAGTGTCACTACATGTCTGTTCTTCTCATGAACCACATAAGGATGGGCCCACCAGTGTCATTGCATGTCGGTTCTTTTCATGAACCACACCCAGTGTCAGTGCATGTCTGTTCTATTCATGAACCACATAAGGATCTACCAGTGTCATTGCATGTATTTTACTTCCATAAAACACATGTGGATCCACCGATGTCATTGCATGTATGTTCCTCTAAACAAACCACATGAGGATCCACCAGTGTCATTGTGTGTGTGTTCTTCTCATGAACCACATAAGGATCTACCAGTGTCATTGCATGTCTGTTCTTTTCATGAACCACACCAAGTGTCATTGCATGTGTGTTACTTCCATAAACCACATGTGGATCCACCGGTGTGATTGCATGTCTGTTCCTTCCATAAACCACATAAGGATCCAAAAGTGTCATTGCCTGTCTGTTCTTTTCATGAAGCACTCCTAGTGTCAGTGCATGTCTGTTCTTTTCATGAACCACACCCAGTGTCACTTTATGTCAGTTCTTTTCATGAACCACATAAGGATCTACCAGAGTCATTGGATGTGTGTTCTTCTCATGAACCACACGTGGATCCACCGGTGTCATTCCATGTTTGTTCCTCTAAACAAACCACACAAGGATCCACCAGTGTCATTGTGTGTGTGTTCTTTTCATGAACCACACCCAGTGCCATTGCATGTGTGTTCCTATAAAAAAACTACATAAGGATCCACAACTGTCATTGCATGTCTGTTCTTTTCATGAACCACATAAGGATGGGCCCACCAGTGTCATTGCATGTATGTTCTTTTCATGAACCACACCCAGTGTCAGTGCATGTCTGTTCTATTCATGAACCACACCCTGTTTCACTGCATGTCTATTCTTTTCATGAACCACATAAGGATCTACCAATGTCATTGCATGTCTTTTACTTCTATAAACCACATGTGGATCCACCGGTGTCATTGCATGTCTGTTCCTCTAAACAAACCACATAAGGATCCACCAGTGTCATTGCGTGTGTGTTCTTCTCATGAACCACATAAGGATCTACAAGTGTCATTGCATGTCTTATCTTTTCATGAACCACACCTATTGCATTGCATGTGTGTTACTTCCATAAACCACATGTTGATCCACCGGTGTGATTGCATAAACTACATAAGGATCCACAAGTGCCATTGCTTGTCTTTTCTTTTCATGAACCACTCCTAGTGTCAGTGCATGTCTGTTTTATTCATGAACCACACCAAGTTTCACTGCATGTCTGTTCTTTTCATGAACCACATAAGGATCTACCAGATTCATTGGATGTGTGTTCTTCTCATGAACCACACGTGGATCCACCAGTGTCATTGGATGTGTGTTCTTTTCATGAACCACACCCACTGTCATTGCATGTGTGTTCCTCTAAACAAACACATAAGGATCCACCAGTGTCATTACGTGTCTGTCCATTCATGAACCACATAAGGATGGGCCCACTAGTGTCATTGCATGTCTGTTCTTTTCATGAACCACACCTAGTGTCAGTGCATGTCTGTTCTATTCATGAACCACACCCAGTTTCACTGCATGTCTGTTCTTTTCATGAACCACATAAGGATCTACCAGTGTCATTGCATGTCTTTTACTTCCATAAACCACATGTGGATCCACCAGTGTCATTGCCTGTCTGTTCCTCTAAACAAACCACATAAGGATCCACCAGTGTCATTGCGTGTGTGTTCTTCTCATGAACGACATAAGGATGGGCCCACTAGTGTCATTGCATGTCTGTTCTTTTCATGAACCACTCCTAGTGTCAGTGCATGTCTGTTCTATTCATGAACCACACCCAGTTTCACTGCATGTCTCTTCTTTTCATGAACCACATAAGGATCTACCAGTGTCATTGCATGTCTTTTACTTCCATAAACCACATGTGGATCCACCGGTGTCATTGCATGTCTGTTCCTCTAAACAAACCACATAAGGATCCACCAGTATCATTGCGTGTGTGTTCTTCTCATGAACCACACCCAGTGTCATTGCATGTGTGTTCTTCTATTTGTTTCTATTTTTTCTCTACTCCAAGATCTATCTTTCTACCGTCCTAAAAAGTCTATATAATCATCCAGAATCACAGCTTTGTCACTTTTCCTTCTCAAAATCTCGAATCTACACTCTACCGAATCGTATTTCGCTTCTAAACCCATATAAACTCCGTCATATGCCTTCGGATCCGACACGAAAGTTGTAGATCTAGTCAAAATCTTCCAACTCCGACAAACCTCACCTCTTTTCATCTACCACAGACAAAGAATTTCGCCAAGTAATATTTCAGATCTGACGGTGTAATACCAAGATTTACTCGCGCTCGTTTCTTGAAATCCAAATTCTTTTGGTGAAAAGGTATATCTAATGATTCTCCACAACTTTCATGTTCGAAGTTTTTCGATTTGATCTACGGATTTGTCTCTCTAACACATATCTGTTTCTAATCTTTTCCGAGACAAAATCGAGCCGTTTTGGAGCCAACTTCTCTCCTAGCCACCGATCTTATCTCGACGGTCCAGATTCAATCGTCCCGGTCAACCGCATCGTCACCGCCACATCGTCGCCAGGTCAGTGTCTAGTCCCGGTCAGCCTGCATGGTCAACATGTCCAATCAGCGGAATATTCTCTGGAATATTCAATTCGAATTTAAAATTGCATATTATAGATCTAACTCATAAAATTCGTAGAAAATTCATACTATGTTTGAAAATTGCGTGTAATATATCAAATTGAAGATAATTTCATGTAGATTATTAATATCAGATTAGATCTAAATTTAGAGCTAGTTAACTTGTAATTAATTAAATAGTTTTAATAGCCTTTTGGAGTAATAAATTCATAATAAATTATGCATAGCTTCGAAAAATATGAGTAATATGTCCCTGAGTTCATAATCTTGTGTAGCTTTCAGATCTGTACTTAGTTTTGTTTGTTGTCAGTACGATCTGTTTAGATTAATTAAACTCCTTTAAACACTAAATAAATCCTAGAAAAAGAACTATAACTCCGATTAGGGTGAATCCAATTGCTACTGGTTCGTATTAAAGCCCTATATCCATTACAGTTCAGATACAAATTTAATTCGGCAACTAGTATAGAAGCTACAACAGTTATGTTAAAACCCCTTTATTGGCAATTGAAATTGGATAACAGATACTATATTGCATTAAAACACTTCTACATGGATCATGTGATCTAGTATTGTTTAGATAACTAATTACAACCATTGTGATATATTAAATCATCATGCATGCATTTGATCATGATTGTTTTATTCTATTGTTGCATTGTTGCATGATTGCAATGTTTGAATGATATGTTGTTGTGCCTTTGCTTTTGAACGATAGATTGCGAGGGTTGCAACTACTATGATCGCAACAGCTATAATTGCGAGTATTGTGATTGCAAGGCTTTTGAGTGTGACGATTGCAACCATTATATTTGTAAGGATTATCTAATCGACTATATCTACAACAAAGGCAAGTAGATGCTATTTTGGTCATGATTTGGCCTACTATTTTCTTACTGCATTATGTAGTGTATTTTTTGCAGATGCATGAGTAGGAATTACTATCACTATGCTATGTCCTATGTATCTTGGTAGGAGTCACTTGTAGTTGAGCCGTCGTATGCTAGTTGAGATTAGCCATGCTATCTAGACGGGGAAGGGTCTACACCATGCTATGATTTTGTGTATGTTTTGTTCAACTAAAACAACTTAATTAACGAACTCTCTGGGTGGATTGGTAATTGCTTGGTTCGTGAATGCCGGGCCCATGTCTATGATTTACCCGAGTAGCTCACTTGTGAATGGCCACCCAGGTTTCTGAGAAATGATTAGTGTCTTGATTTGGTAGCTTACGTGTACAACCATATGCCAGTGAGTTATGGGTGGCTGGATGGACTTAGTAGGTTGTGGCGACCCGAGCTCTTCGTATGCAGAGATGTAGTGAATGTGATAGGTTGGTACGGTGCGTGGACGTGCTTGGGGAGCTACTTCCTGAATTGTCTCTTCTTGGAATTCTCCCTATCATGACTCAATATGCGAGACATGGTACGAGCGGGTTGACCAGGACATATGGGTAAAGTGTGCAACCCCTGCAGGGTGTAAAACTAAGTGCTTAGCCGTGTCCCCGGTAATGGACGATTGAGTTGTTGGATTATGGGTGCTATGACATGTTCTCATTCATTCCAATCTGAGAATTACTAAAACTTGATGGGTGAACTTAATGGGTTGTTGTGATCAAACTTGATCTTAAAGTAGGGTAAAACCGTTTAAGAAAATGCAAGCTAGACAAAGCCTCCACTTAGCCAAAATAAGCATGCAGTTGCTAGGTATACTGTCTCCTTACTTAGCGCTACTTGCCATACATTCCAAGTATTGACCATTCAGGGCTGCTACGTTTTATGTTGTAGGTTATACCGATTCTGAGTGATCGTTTTAGGTCGCGAGACTCCACTCAACAATTGTTCGCCTGTAGCACATTTGAAGGATGGAGATGTACCTTGTATTGTTTCCGCTATAATATAATGTAAATTCTGGATCATATTCATTATATTCATGATGCACGGTTATATCTGGTATCATTTTGTACTGTGTGTGCTAGTGAACCGATCCAGGGATTAGCACTATACACAGGAACTCAGCCTTATCAGGCAAGGGTGTTACACTTTCCACAAAGCACACATGGATCAACCAATGTCATTTCATGTGTGTTCTTTCCAAAAATCACATATGGACCCACTAGAGTCATTGTTTGTGTGTTATTATACTAAAACTAGCACTAGAGTCATTGCATGTGTGTTCTTTCCACAAACCACTCATGGATCAACCAGTGGCATTGCATGTGTGTTCTTTTCACAAACCATACATGGATCAACCAGTGTTCACTGCATGTGTGTTCTTTCCACAAACCACATATGGATCAACCAGTGGTCATTGCATGTGTGTTCTTTTCCACAAACCACTTATGGATCAAACAGTGGTCATTGCATGTGTGTTCTTTCTACAAACCACTTATGGAGCAACCAGTGTTCATTGCATGTGTGTTCTTTTCCAAAAACCACATATGGATCAATCAGTGATTATTGCATGTGTGTTCTTTTCACAAACCACGTGTGGACCCACTAGAGTCATTGCATGTGTGTTCTTATACTAAAACCAGCACTACACTCATTGCATGTGTGTTCTTTTCCACAAACCACTTACGGATCAACCAGTGTTCACTGCATGTGTGTTCTTATACTAAAACCAGCATTAGATTCATTGCATGTGTGTTCTTTCCACAAACCACTTATGGATCCACCAGTGTTCATTGCATGTGTTTTATTTTCCACAAACCACATATGGATCAACCACTGGTCATTGCATGTGTGTTCTTTTCACAAACCACATGTGGACCCACTAGAGTCTTGGCGTGTGTGTTCTTATACTAAAACCAGCACTAGACTCATTGCATGTGTGTTCTTTTCACAAACCACACATGGATCCACCACTGTCATTGCATGTGTGTTCTTTCCACAAACCACATATGGATCAACCAGTGGTCATTGCATGTGGTATCTTTTCCACAAACCACATATGGATCCATTAGAGTCATTGCATGTGTGTTATTTCTACAAACCACACATGGAGCAACCAATGGCATTGCACGTGTGTTCTTTCCACAAAGCACCCATGGATCAACCAGTGTCATTTCATGTGTGTTCTTTCCACAAATCACATATGGACCAACTAGAGTCATTGCTTGTGTGTTCTTATACTAAAACCAGCACTAGAGTCATTTCATGTGTGTTCTTTCCACAAACCACACATGGATCAACCAGTGGCATTGCATGTGTGCTCTTTTCACAAACCACACATGGATCAACCACTGTTCACTGCATGTGTGTTCTTTCCACAAACCACATATGGATCAACCAGTGGTCATTGTATGTGTGTTCTTTTCGACAAACCACTTATGGATCAACCAGTGGTCATTGCATGTGTGTTCTTATACTAAAACTAGCACTGCCCCCAATGGATCCACCGTTAGACCGAGTCTTATAGAAGGCACACCATAACAGAGTTGTTTTGCTTGACGATTGTTACATACCGTTCGATTGGGGCGCTTGGACGAGTGGGATGGTCTTCCTGAGAGCGATCCTTGAGTAGGCTATTCTGCGGCATGATTGGCCACGCTTGCTCTAGACAAACTGGCTTGTTGCGAGTGTGCCGACTCACGAGTTCAGTGGGCCATATCCTAGTGTCATGTCCCCGTTACTTCTCTTCCTCCCCATATTTCTCTTTCTTCCCCTCGAAGCCACTTTCCCCACTTCACTTCCATCCCGCCATAGCCGCAAGCCGACCACATCCGCCAATACTCGGGTCACTACCTTCATGCTAAGAAATCATTTTACAAACTTTTGAACTTATCCTACATATTCCTGCTATTTGCCAATCTAACAGCTGATCTTTTTTTCAATTTCTCAACGAACTTCAGATGTGGCAGATGCTGGAGCCCAAGAATCTCGAGATCCTCGCGCGTAACTTCGTAGCGGCTTTCCCGCTCGTGTGCTCCCACCCAGGATGCTTTCGCCATTGCTCCTACCACGAGCTCCCGCTCCACGAGCTCGCGTGCCTGCACGGCACGTGCTCCTGCACGGAGCCGGGCTTCAACTACACCGGCCCGCTGGCAGAGCTCATCATCTACCTTGCAGAGGGGCACTTGATCGAAGTGATTAGGATCTCGAACGGGCAAGCCCAACTTCTCCAAGAGCAGGTGCCATTCACTGACTCGGCACGGCGCCGGCTAATTTTCCAGGGGGGACGACTCTGTTTTCGTCCTAACCATCACCACCGGTGTTCAGGGAACCAGAGCCGGGCCCACCGTCGTGGGTGCCGTATGCGTCAGGTCGGTCTCGTGCACCTGACCCGTATACACGGTGCGCATGTGGGCGAATGTCAGTGTCACGTGTTCCGAGGGCCCACCTGCCAGTGTCACGTGTTCCGAGGGCCCACCTGCCAGTGTCATGCCCCCTCCTCTTCCTTCCCCTCGAAGCCACTGTCCCAACTTCTCTTCCATCTTTCCACTCCCGTCCGATGGTTGTAATATGATTTTTGTTGGATTGTTTACATGTAATCTACGTTGATAATGAAACATGCAAATGTCACAGACACAATTTCTAAAGTGGAAGCACTCACACGCTAATATTGCACATATTTCTCAATATAGCTCGACAAACCCATTACAATAATTGTACTCGCATTAAACACAACTGAAATTGCAACCATCCTAAACAACATCTAAACCCACATCACACCGCTGTCGTCGGAGTCTACCTCGATTGGTGACACCGCTATGCCCTTCCCAACGACATCCACTCCTGCCCATGGCTTTCCCTTTGCCAAGGAGGCAATAATGGCGTTCTGCACAGCTTCGTCCCCGTCGTCCTCCACATCAGAATTGACAATGACGAAGGTGATGGGGTTGGCGTGGACCGAGTGCCGTCGCGCCTGGCGGCTCCTGCTAGAGCTCGACGCCGCATCAGTCCTTCTACAGGTAGGAGGGGCCGAGCTCGCATACGTAGCGCCATCACTCCTCTCAAGAAACCATTGACATTTGATACTGCGATGGTAGGATCTTGGGGTGGATCCGCCGCGGCGAGCCCTACCAGAAGCGGTGGAGCGGATGGATCTTCCAGCGCGAGCCATGACAAGTTGGTAGGAGGGAGTAATATTGTGGGCCAGGCATGTTTGTCTCCTGAGCAAGGCCTCCCAGTGATATGTACGCGGGCAAGGTGCCAAAAAAATTCATCCAATGCGCGCGAGAGGGATTTTGAACCACGAAGGCGCGAGGTTTGGTTATCAAGTCCATACACTAGGTCCCCCACCTGTCAGCTGAATGTGGACGGTAGGATACTGCCCGAGTTATTAAGTAGGGATAAATCACGTTTCACCACTACCCTAAAATCCAAAGGCTCCTCTTTCCTCTGCCCTCTCTCCCCTCGCTCATGGCTCGCAGCTCGTGCAATTCGTCTCGGGCGGAATCAAGGTCAGCTCAACGCCATCAGGCGGGTGCCCCCATCAGGTACCGGAGGGCGCCCTACGATTACTACCCCGATATACTGTTTTTGTGCGGTGAGAAGATGTCGAGATGGATTTGATGGACCGACGAAAATACTGCAGGAAAATTCAGCAACTACAGCATCAGAGCGGTAAGTTCCTACTGTAGGTACAATGGTAACCCGGATCCGGAAAGCATAATGTAATTCTTTTTTTGTTTCCTTCGATCTACTACGTAGGAAGGGAGGGGGACTGGCTATGACAAGTTTGTGTGGATCGAAAAGCCACTGACAGGTTTTCACAGAGAGCTTGTTCAGGATCTGCATGATGCTGTGTGGGACAAGAAAGAGGAGATTCGTGCGATGGAGCGAGAGATCCAGGAGCTTCACCAGGTGCAGGGGAGGCAGGGGAAGGGAGGTGGTGAGATAGGAGGGCTCATGATTAGGCCAGATAGTGGAAACAATTTCCTCATTATCTGGGCATTATCAGTTGCATTTGCAGTTTATGTTGCCATGTCGTTGTCTAGCAGTTGGAATAAGTTGCTGCTTCGTGGAGTGTAGCAGCTAGCGTAAGAAATTGTTTTTTAGCCTAGAAACTTATCATAAGTGTAATTCCAACAACAGTTATTTATTAAGCGCCTATAAATAAATCATGTCCGTGCCACTAACACCCATCGATTTTGGAGAGGATTTAACAGCTCAGCTATCGCGATTGTTTATCTGGGCATTATCAGTTGCATTTGCAGTTTATGTTGCCATGTCGTTGTCTAGCAGCTGGAATAAGTTGCTGCTTCGTGGAGTGTAGCAGCTAGCGTAAGAAATTGTTTTTTAGCCTAGAAACTTATCATAAGTGTAATTCCAACAACAGTTATTTATTAAGCGCCTATAAATAAATCATGTCCGTGCCACTAACACCCATCGATTTTGGAGAGGATTTAACAGCTCAGCTATCGCGATTGTTTAGATAGTAGTGGCATAGTCACAGTTTTGGATTCAACTAGTGGCCTCGGCCGTATCAAAACTTAAAGTCAAGATACATTTTACTCCGAGTACAGGAGGCAGATTGTTTCCCCCGACAAGTTCCACGCATACAGCTCCAGAGTTTAACCGACCTACATATATAGGTTCAAGTCCAATACATCATTAGGCTGCTACACTGCTAGCCCTCTTTCTCTGCTTGGGTGCCAACTTTCTTCCTCTTTCCTTCACATCCACTGGCTTCTTCATCTCCTGCCTTCTTCCTCTTCCTGGGTGCCTATTTTCTTACCTTCACGTACCTTGCATCTCCGGGCCGAGGGAAGTCAGGCCAATCAACACCAGAATCTTGTCCGGTATCATCACTCCACTCGTTTTGTTTTTCTTCCCGCAGAAAAATCACTGAGTCGGCTGTCTTGTTTCTTACCTTGCACTTCCTGTAAAAAAACAGTACATGGGTTACTACCTTATATCTACAGACTATAAACAATTTTTTGTGTGAATGTACCATCTAATACCTAGGTTTGGGAGCATTAAGGGGACATCCAGCTGCTCTATGGCCTATAAGATGGCAGGTCTTGCATCTGTTTTTGCCCTTCTTTGTAGCACAGAAAGCCGAACCCTTCTTCTCGAGAAAATTCTTAAACCTATTCACCTGGGGTCTTCCTCTGCCCCTTTTTGTAACTGGCTGGCAAAGCTCGAAAGACAGTTGGACTTGAGGACACTAAGATGGGTCTGTACATGGATCGACGGATCCAGCGTACACAGCTCTGAACTTTTCCATAGAGTAGTAGTCTAACAAATACTGATCCAAATGTGGTAGAGTTCTTTTCTTCACCAAGAAGTCCAATGTGTGGTCGCAAGGTTTCCCGGTATGCTTCCACTCTAAGCAGGTGCATTCTCGCAGCTGGATGTTCACAAAATTCCATCTTCAGATTCTGAGCTTGTTTTCACGTGCTCTTCCCATGTGCTAATTTAATGAGGTAGCCACAGATGGCCACCAGAACCGTGTATTTGGGTTCAGCGGAGATCCTAGTTGACAGAAAATTGGAGACAAAAGATAAGAATTGTTTGTCAACATCGTGCTAGCAAACAATTCTATGTTCGATATGTCTCTCTAATGCCAATAGCCAGCTAGTAGTTATAGGTAGTGCGAATAGCAAACAGAAGAGTAGCTCACCCGAAATTAGCCAGAAATACTTCTTCCTCGGCAAATGGATCTGCCATCCTTCGCGCTGCTCAGCTCGTCGGCGGTAGAGGCGGGCTAGATTGTCGCAACGGCTGGCACGACATTCGGCATTAGAGCTCGATAGCAGCGAGTAGGCGCAGCAACTTGGCACCGGAAGTCAAATGCCCGAAGAGATCATTCTGGTTGGAGAGGGGAGTTCGACGCTGCCGGTGCTAGGGTTCATGCGAAAGGAGGAAGGGAGTGGATTTGTGAATTTAGTCAATGCACCATGCTCCTTTAGTATCTCATTTCGCCTACGTGGTTGCCGCGTTGGTGCTCGCGTCACGGAAATATTACTGACATGAGGGTCCCGACCGTCTACTTCACGGGGCAGTTTCACGGCATGTGTGGATTTGATAGGGGTGAGATGAGTTTGCATCGAAATGGCCCCTCTCGATAGTTGGCGGCCCAACTTTTCGAAACGCGGTAATTTCAGGCAACTTAGGTACCACCATGCGCTGGCCTGCGAACTTTGGTACCGCAGATGAACAACCCCTACAAGTGGGAGAGCTACCCTTATCTTTGCTATTCGCACTAATTACAACTGCTAGCTGGCTATTGAACCACAAATTGTTTGTTAGCCCAACACTGACAAACATATTTTGTCCACAGTTTTCTGTCAAGTAGGATCTGCGCGGACCCCCCTTACCTGGTTACGGTAGTCCTCTATAGGTACGACTCTAAGGGCAAGAGGTATGGACACCATTGTTTCACGATGGAAGAAGCGCCTGCGCAGATCTGCATTATATATGGTATGGTTGCTACTCTGCGTAATCATGTTGAATTATGGCCGAAGCAGACTGCAAAGTTCAGCTTCATGGATGAATGTGGCATCATGGTTCCTATAACGTGTGACAGTCAGCTAATTGTGTTGATGAAAAGGTATACTTCGGCTGCCATGTTTGAGCTGAAATGTGATGTACTGGATGTGGAAGCTGCTGTAACTAGGATTCACCCTTCTATTCTTGAACAGGGTGGTTGCTCGAAACCAATTAGCTCCTGGTAAGCAAAGGTCCCTTGGGGTTCGCATGTTTGTGCTGAATTGTAATTTTTGTTTTAATTACTATGTAGATATTGGGCAGTTATGCAACAATCTTGTTTCTTTGATAGGAAGCGCCGCAAGGTTAGAAACATGACTGCCAGGTCAGTCATTTTGCAGCCCGAAGAAATTAAAAACAAGTGGAAAGATGTCATTTTGCTACCCGAAGAAATTAAAAACGAGTGGAAAGATGATGCTGGACACGATTCTGGTGCCCATTATCCCGGCGATGCAGAGTACGTGAAGCTAAGAAAATTGACACCAAGGAAGAGGAAGAAGGCGGGAAATGAAGAAGCCAGTGGACATGAAGGCTTGGCACCCAGGCTGTGGAAGAAGGCTACTGGCAATGAAGACGCATAGTAATGTATTGAACTTGAACCTATATATGTAATTCTGTTAAATTCTGATCGCTCTGTGTGTGGCATGTTGCCGGCCGAAACAATCTACTCACGTTCCCTGAGTAAAATGTACCGCAACTTAGGATTTGGAAACGCCCGAGTCAGTAGTTGAATCCGAAATTGTGATTGTGCCACTGCTATATGAAAACAAGGATCCACCGGTTCCACAATTGCTGAGGGGCAGGAGGTCTCCAAATACGACATAATGTAATTGGCACAGAAATAAATTATTTAAGCTACCACACTCCACGAAGAAGCAACTTATTTAGATGCTGCACAACGACGTGGAAACATAAACATCAATGTTCTCACTGATAATGCCCAGATGAGGAGGAAATCGGTACCACTTTCTGGCCTAATCTTGAGCCCGTGTATCTCACCGCCTCTCTCCTCCTGCATCCCCTGTATCTGGCGAAGGTCCCGGATCTCCAGTAACCGGGTGTACGTGCTTCCACTTTATAAATTGTGGTTGTGCCATTTGCATGTGGCACAATCCACGTAGATTACGTTTAAACAAACCACCAATGTCAGAATACACTAGTGGAAAAGGTGTCTTTGGTCCATGGTCATGTTCCCAATCCAGGACAGAGATCTAAATCGAGGCAGAAATTGATCTAAATCACAAATTCTTCCACAAATTAATCGAGACAGAGATCTAAATCGAGGCATTTCATTACTTCAACCACAAATTCTTCTAAACAAAGGTGTGATTTCACATCCTACATTAATTCAACCACTAGTCACAAATTTCACTTCCGCTGCCACTGTCCTCCGAGCCGCCGGCTTCCTCGTCGCTATCGGACGGAACCTCCATGATGTCCGCATTGTTCGCGAGACGGAGCACCTCTTCGTGTTGAGCGGCGGTGATGACGGTGTACTTGGTCCGTCCAGGGATGGACCAGAACCTCTCCCACCCTTCTCGGTTGCAGAGATCCTAGTGCACCATGCGCCCGTCAACGATGTGGTTGCCAATCTTGGCCTTCCGCTCCTTCTTAAACAGCGCCGACCAGTACGGGCTGGCCGCCGTGTACCGGGGCAGCGCCCTCTTCCACGCGGGCATCTGGCGGCGGCACGCCGCCATTTCACTCTCCATCTCGGCTCGGCTAGGGAGCGGAGCCACCGGCATCCCCGCAGAGCTGATGCGCCATCCGTGGGGCACCATCACGGCTAGCGGCACAAGGATGTCGAAGTTCGTGAACATCACTGCCTCGTAGAAGTTCAGATCAGGCATCTCCATGGCGGCGTGGTGGAGATTGGAGAGGACGAGGGGATGGACGACGAAGCGACGCGCTGTGGTGCCTCCTATTTGTACACGAGGACGACGAAGCGACGGGCGGAATATCCAAGGGGCATTGGTTAGACAAAATAAGCAATGCGGGGTCAGAAAAAAGAAGTAATGCGGGGTCAGAGCAATTTTTTTCCTCCCTAGAATCCGAGACCAATAGTTCAGAACACTAGGTCAACAAGTACAACTATTACAACTTAAATAGGCACGGAGCTTAAGCTAAATAGAACTAGTTATCACACATATCCTTGTTCTTCCTAATCTTAGCCCGATGCGCATCTTCCTGGGAGAGCAAGGATCGAATCGTCTACTCCTTCCTTTTAGCATCTTCCTTGCACAGCTTCAATTGTTTCTCTGCATTTTTCCTCATGCACTTGTCAATACTCGTAGTTGTGTACTACAGGACTTTGGCCTGGTGGAGATCATTCCTTGCTTGAGTCAGTTCTTGCTCTGCTTTAGCCTTCAGGGCCAGCGTCGCGTCCCTCTCCTTCTCAACTTTCATAACCTTGTCTTGCACCCACCCGAGATCTCGCTTATGCTTGGTCATGTCAACTGGTTCCCATAGCTTCATCTTAACACTGTCAAGAAGTGAGCCGAATACGGATTCTTTCAACTCGACAGTCATTTCCCATAGTTTGTCCAGCGTTTTCTGCATCGATTTGGGCCACTCCGGATCTACCCATTTGACAACACCGCAACTTCCGCCTTGTATCATTGCACGATGCCCTTGACATCATAGAAACCTCCTGCCTGCGTTTCGTCCTTTGAACGCTACAAATTTAGCGGGCACATATCCATGTTTACATACCAGAGGACTGTCTTCATCCGCTAAACTATGATAGTAGGAGTCATACATCGTCTGGTTGGCCTAACACATCATACGCGCATGAGTAAACAGATTAGATCTAGCTCAAAAAATAGATAACTGGCCACAAATGATAGAAATAGAGATGAGACGACTCACATCGAAATCACCGTCCCTATCATCACGACACGTTTCCTTGCCGTCTCCCCTTGAACCCATGGCGAGAGGGGAGCGGGGTGGCTGCCGGAGAGGGGATTGGGATGGAGGCGCCATCGGCTTGCGGCTACGGCAGGATGGGAGTGAAGTGGGGAAAGTGGCTTCGAGGGTAAGGAAGAGAGGTACGGGGAGGAAGAGAAGTAATGGGGACATGACACTAGGATGTGGCCCACTGAACTCGTGAGATGTGACCCTCGCAACAGGGAAGCGCCCGGTGTTGCCAGTTTGTCCAGAGCAAGCATGGCCAATCATGCCAGAGAACAGCCTACTTGCGGACCACTCTCACGAAGACCATCCCAATCGTCCAAGCGCCCCAATCAAACGGTATGTAACAATCGTCAAGCAGAACAACTGTGTTAGGGCGTGCCTTCTAGAAGACTCAGTCAAACGGCTACCCATGCAATGACACTGGTGTATCCATGTGTGGTTTGTGAAAAGAACAGACATGCAATCACACTAGGTGGATCCATATGTGGTTTATGGAAGTAACAGACATGTAATGACTCTAGCTGTGATTCATGAAAAGAACAGACATCCAATGACACTGGTGGATCCGTGTTTGGTTCATGAGAAGAACACACATCCAATGACACTGGTGGACTCTAGCTGTGGTAAATGAAAAGAACAGACATGCAATGACACTGGTGGATCCATATGTGGTTTGTGATAAGAACATACATGCAATGACATTGGTGGATCCTTATGTGGTTCATGAAAAGAACTGACATGCAATGACACTGGGTGTGGTTCATGAAAAGAACAGACATGCAATGACACTGGTGGATCCATGTCTGGTTTATGGAAGTAACAGACATGTAATGACTCTAGATGTGGTTAATGAAAAGAACACAAATGCAATGACACTAGGTGTGGTTCATGAAAAGAACAGACATGCAATGATACTGGTGGATCCTTATGTGGTTTGTTTGGAAGAACAGACATGCAATGACACCGATGGATCCACGTGTGGTTCATGAGAAGAACACACATCCAATGACACTAGTAGATCCTTATGTGGTTCATGAAAAGAACTGACATGCAGTGACACTGGGTGTGGTTCATGAAAAACACAGACATGCAATGACACTAGGTGTGGTTCATGAAAAGAACAGACATTCAATGACTCTAGCTGTGGTTCATGAAAATAACACACATGCAATGACACTGGGTGTGGTTCATGAAAAGAACAGACATGCAATGACACTTGGTGGGGTTAATGAAAATAATAGACATGCAATGACTCGGGCTGTGGTTCATGAAAAGAACACACATGCAATGACACTGGGTGTGGTTCATGAAAAGAACTGACATACAATGACATTGGTGGATCCTTATGTGGTTCGTTTAGAGGACCAGACATGCAATGACACCGGTGGATCCTTATGTGGTTTGTTTAGAAGAACACACATGCAATGACACTGGTGGATCCTTATGTGGTTCATGAAAAGAACTGACATGCAGTGACACTGGGTGTGGTTCATGAAAAAAACTGACATGCAATGACACTGGGTGTGGTTCATGAAAAGAACAGACATGCAATGACTCTAGCTGTGGTTCATGGAAAGAACACACATGCAATGACACTGGGTGTGGTTCATGAAAAGAACATACATGGAATGACACTGGTGGATCCTTATGTGGTTTGTGAAGGGAATATGCGCGAGAGGTAATAATAAAGTGGTTATTATCTTATTCCATGTTTATGATAAATGTTTATTTTGCATGCTATAATTGTATTGATCGGAAACGTCAATACATGTGTGTTTAATAAACAAAAAGGGTTCCTAGTTATGCCTCTCTTATAGACTAGCTCTTTCATTAACAAGATGATCAAGGTTTCCTGATCATGGACATTGGATGTTGTTAATAACGAGGTCACAACATTGGTGGAATGATGTGATGAACATTCATCCGAAGTATAGCATTACGATCAAAGTCATTATGTTTATATTGCTATAACATCATATGAAGTAATCTTAGCCCTTAGACCATGAGATCATGTTAATTGCTAACACAGGAAGAGTATCTTGATAACATCAAACGTCACACCGTAACAAGGTGACTATAAAGATGGGTTCAGTGCTACGAAGGTGTTATGTTGAGGCTCATGGATCAAGAGTGGAATTTGTCAATCCCGGTGACGGATAGATATACTCTAGGCCCTCTCGGTGATATCACATTAAGATAGCTTGCAAGCAAGTGATGTGATCACTAGAATTTTATATCACAAGAACGAGAAAAGAGTGCATGTCGGCAATGAGATCAAACTAGGTATCGAGATACCAATGATCGAATCTCGGACATGTAATATATCGTGAGTAAAAGGGATTTAGTTACAAGCGTTAAAGGTTCTCACGATCACATAAGTCATCATTGAATATGCAGGAGTCAGTATGGATCTCCAGGTCCCGCTTCTGATTATTGATCTGAGAGGAGTCTCAATCATGTCTGCATTATTCGTGAACCGTAGGGTGACACACTTAAGAGTTACCGGACACCATTTTGGAGCATATATGTTTCAGACGAAAGAATTGCAAAGCGCAGGAATTGTTTCGATAGAAACCGGAAATTGTTTCGGGTGAAATTGCAGAAAGTGGTTCTGCATGTGATATTGAAATATTGCAAGGGGTTATATTTGAATGTTTGTTAATTAAAGTAATTAACAAAATTCTGAATAAATTTAATAAAAGAGTTTTATTAAATGAGAGAGCATTAAACTTGGAGAATTTTAATGCATTTAAAGTAGGGACTTTAAAGGGGAATGTGAAGAGGCATTTTAATGTGGAGGGGTTACCACCACATGAGTGGGGGAGGTGAGGAGTCACCCCCCATGCGCCGGCCATGAAGGAGGGGTACCCCCTCCTCCTATAAAAGGCCACCCTCTTCCTCCTTCTTCCTCACACCTCCTTGTGAAGGATCTCTCTCCCCCTTTAGAATTATTCCCCCATGGTCTAGGATTAGCGAGATACATGTTCCTAGTGGCATTTCGTCTGGAAGGAGTTGCTGCTTCCGCTGGATCGCTGGAGCGAGGAGCTGGAGGTTTCCCGGTGGCTTGAACGTGTGTGCAAGTACGGATGCGCTGCTGAGTTGCGGCGCTCGGACTTCCTCACGATCTAGAGATCGGCAAGTGTACGACTACATCAAACCTGAGCTCCTACTCGTTAACAAAACTTGTTGTCTACGAGGGTAAGTTCTCGTTGGATCTATGTCGACCCTTTGCTTTGTACCTAATAGATAGATCTTGGCGTGTAGTTCTCATCGTAGGAATTTTTTTTTCTATGTTGCGGACCCAATAGTTTGTTTAGAAGAACACACATGCAATGACACTAGGTGTGGTTCATGAAAAGAACAGACATGCAATGACACTGGTGGATCCTTATGTGGTTTGTTTAGAGGAACATACATGCTATGACACCGGTGGATCCATGTGTGGTTCATGAGAAGAACACACATCCAATGACACTAGTGGATCCTTATGTGGTTCATGAAAAGAACTGACATGCAATGACAATAGGTGTGGTTCATGATAAGAACACACATCCAATGAAACTGGTGGATTCTAGATATGGTTCATGAAAAGAACAGACATGCAGTGACACAGGTGGATCCTTATGTGGTTTGTCTAGAGGAACACACATGCAATGGCACTGGGTGTGGTTCGTGAAAAGAACATACATGCAATGACACTGGTGGATCCTTTTGTGGTTCATGAAAAGAACTGACATGCAATGACACTAGGTGTGGTTCATGAAAAGAACAGACATGCAATGACACGGGTGGATCCATGTGTGGTTCATGAAAAGAACATACATGCAATGACTCTAGCTGTGGTTCATGAAAAGAACACACATGCAATGACACTGGTGGATCCTTATGTGGTTTGTTTAGAAGAATAGACATACAATGACACCGGTGGATCCCCGTGTGGTTCATGAGAAGAACACACATCCAATGACACTGGTAGATCCTTATGTGGTTCATGAAAAGAACTGACATGCAGTGACACCGGGTGTAGTTCATGAAAAGAACAGACATGCAATGACACTGGGTGTGATTCATGAAAATAACAGACATGCAATGACTCTAGCCGTGGTTCATGAAAATAACACACATGCAATGACACTGGGTGTGGTTCATGAAAAGAACAGACATGCAATGACACAGGTGGATCCTTATGTGGTTCATGAAAAGAACAAACATGCAATGACACTGGTGCATCCTTCGGTGGTTTCTTTAGAAGAACACACGTGCAATGACACTGGGTGTGGTTCATGAAAAGAACAGACATGCAATGACACTAGTGGATCCTTATGTGGTTTGTTTAGAGGAACATAGATGCTATGACACCGGTGGATCCATGTGTGGTTCATGAGAAGAACACACATCCAATGACACTGGTGGATCCTTATGTGGTTCATGAAAAGAACTGACATGCAATGACACTGGGTGTGGTTCATGAGAAGAACACACACCCAATGACACTGGTGGACTCTAGCTCTGGTTCATGAAAAGAACAGACATGAAGTGACACCGGGGGATCCTTATGTGGTTTGTCTAGAGGAACACACATGCAATGGCACTGGGTGTGGTTCATGAAAAGAACAGACATGCAATGACATTGATGGATCCTTATGTGGTTCATGAAAAGAACTGACATGCAATGACACTAGGTGTCGTTCATGAAAAGAACAGACATGCAATGACACTGGTGGATCCATGTGTGGTTGATGAAAAGAACAGACATGTAATGACTCTAGCTGTGGTTCATGAAAAGAACACACAGCAATGACACTGGGTGTGGTTCATGAAAAGAACAGACATGCAATGACACTGGTGGATCCTTATGTGGTTTGTTTAGAAAAATAGACATCCAATGACACCGGTGAATCCACGTGTGGTTCATGAGAAGAACACACATCCAATGACAGTGGTAGATCCTTAT
Organism: Avena eriantha; assembly: GCA_910589775.1. Classification (NCBI taxonomy): domain Eukaryota; kingdom Viridiplantae; phylum Streptophyta; class Magnoliopsida; order Poales; family Poaceae; genus Avena; species Avena eriantha. The sequence continues at coordinate 517,778,845 of OU342743.1, read as the reverse complement.
GTGGTTCATGAAAAGAACTAACATGCAGTGATGATGGCTTTGTGTATGGCGCCCAGAAAAGTGCTGGTGCGTGGTTGATGTACAGCTCGTTGGGAACCCCAAAAGGAAGGTATGATGAGCACATCAGTAAGTTTCCCTTAGTTATGAAACCAAGGTTTAATCGAACCAGTAGGAGCAAGGAAACACCCCAAAGGTAATACTAGCTGAGCTTTGGCAGGGCGCACTACCGGTGCTAGTAGCAATGTGGAGACCTGCACAACACAACCATAGAAATTTGTCCCCAACTTGCGATGAGGTTGTCAATCTCACCGTGTTTTGCGGAAAACAAAGGATTAAACGTATCGAATGGAAAGAAGAAAAAGTTTACAGAAAGTAAACACAAAAGTAAACAGTTTGTAGATTGTATGTAAAGAAAAGGACCGGGATCCATAGTTCACTAGAGGTGGCTCTCCCTAAGATAGATAACATGCTGGGTGAAGAAATTACAGCGGGGCAATTGATAAACATCGAGAAAGCAATACATGCATATACTAATCATCTTGACTCCTTCGAGACTTGATTGGGCATTACAACATTATACATAGACTGCCATCCAACTGCATCTATGACTAATAATCCACCTTCAGGTTATCATCCGAACCCCCTCCAGTATTAAGTTGCAAGCAACCGTTTATTGCTTTACGAACTGCGTGTAAAGTAAACAATATGATTGTTCTATGAACAAAGGATTGTTGTTTTCTCCCTAGTAGCAACAGCACATCTAGTACCTTAGAGATTTCTGTCACTTCCCCAGATAACCAGAGGCATGAACCCACTATCGAGCATAAATACTAACTCTTGGAGTTGCTAGCATCTACTCGGCCAAGATGGCTACTAACAACGGAAAGCATGCAAGATCACAAATAACAAAGACATGATAGAATAAATAATCAATCTGAAATAGCATCTCAATATCCATCGGATCCCCGTAAACACAACATGCAGAATTACAAATAAATGATCTTGATCATGAACGGAGCTCACAAGATCTAGACATGAAAGCACAAAGGAGGAGAACCAGCCATTTAGCTACTACATGGATCCGTAGTCCATCACGCATCACACCGGAGGCTTGCATGGTGATGAAGAAGGGCTCAGGGTGAATTCCCCTCTCCGGCAGGGTGCCGGGAAGAGCTTCAAATCCCTCCCAATCTAGGGATGGAGATGACGGCGGCTACAGACTCTTTCGTGGATTTTTGATCGGGTCCTTAGGGTTTTCGTCTCGAGGGCCATATATAGGCGGAAGGAGAGGCCGAGGGGTGCCAGGAGCGGCCACACCACCCCCTGGCACGGTCCAGGCTTTGCCGCGCGACCAGGTGGTGTGGTGGCCCCCTAGCCCCTCTCCGTCTCGTATTCTAGCACTAGATGTCTTCCGAAAAAATAGGCACTTTGGCTTTTGTCCCGTCCAATTCCGAGAATATTCATTTTCTGACTTTCCTGGAACCAAAAATAGCAGAAAATAGGTAGCTGGCACTGTGGCTCTTGTTAATAGGTTAGTCCAAGAGATCATATGAAATGTACTCCAAAGTTGGAACAAAACACAAGAAAGTGGATAAAACCAAGCATGGAACATCAAAATTATAGATATATTTGCAATGTATCAACATCCCCAAGCTTAACTCCTGCTCGTCCTCGAGTAGGTAAGTGATAAAAAGAAAGAATAATTTTTGAGGTGACATGCACCATCAAAGACTTCATCAAAGTATTTGTAAAACATTCAAAGCTGGGATCATAGTACTTCAATCCTAACATGAAAGACAAAGTTCTAGCAATAAGCAAAGAAACAATGATGCAACATGAAAAGGCACAAACAAAAGATTCATGAATAACAATGCTTTGCAAGATGTTTGTTTGTTTCACATAAAGAAAACATAGCATAAAGTATTCAGCTTGTCCCTCAATAGAGTAGCAAATATAAATGCATAGGACACCTTCAAAGTTCATAAGAGTAACTAGATACAATAGTTTAAAACAAGCAATATCAAGTTATGCATCAATCAACTAGTCTTGGGACAATGCACATAGAACTAAGAATGGCCACTACGCTCAAAGTAGGTGCAGAAAGGTAGAAGGTGGAGACTCAATATAATGGTGGAAGAAAGGCCTTTTTATAAAAGGAAGTAGGGATTAAAGTCTCATAAAGAGCTTCCAAAAATTATGGTACTTATAGCTTTCAACTCTCATTGCCCCTATCATAAGCATCTTTAAGGTGATTAAGGTTAAAGTGACACAACTAAGAGGATATGCTTGACAAGTTATAAACCGAAATCTCATGCCCCTTACTTACGAAGACCGATCCTCATGCTACTCAACTTCAGTCACGAGTAAGCTCTTGTCATTGTAAGTACATGCGTATCATTAAGAACTGCCAACGAGGTACCCCTTGCACATGATACGGGAGCTTTCCCATAATCAAAATGACAAGGCAAGTAGACAATGAGCATCTCAGCGATCTTTTTATTTGCTATTTGCATAGGTTTTTATTGAGGATGCTTCATAGAGTGCTCATTATGGTGATGCTTCAAGTTTCCACCATGATTAGGCATGGCTTAGGCTAGCGACCCAGGCGTTTCTCTAACACACATACAAACTCCATGATCTTCCAAGTTCCACTTTTATTTCACACCGCTGGGATTCGTAAGCAAAAGAACATGATATCAACGGGGTACAAAGTACAAGTGCAATGTTGAAAGTGTTCCCCATGAAACATGGTTCTACTAATTTCAACTTATAAATCGCAAGCATATACGCAACAAAGAAGGACCCAATGATTCAAGTTTATTAGAGGCAAGTAAAGTAAAGTGTACCATCAAGTTCGTGAGAGCTTTAATCACTAGTTTTCTCATAACAAGTTTAATTTGGAAGGTAAAAAAAGCATGAATATACTTGGAATAGCGTAAGATAATAGGTAGGTATGGTGGACTCTTTGGAATAACTTGGTTTAGGGAGTTGGATGCATGAGTGGAACTCATACTTGGTTGTGGAGGCTAGCAAAAGACTGGGAGCGACAAACTAAGAGAGAAATAATGGCCATAATCATGCAGAGCGACAAAACATCATTGATCAAAGCATAAAGTGATACTACAAGTTGAAAAATAAAGGATCATAAAGGCTATGGTGACTTGAGATAGTCATAACAAGGTGTGATCATGCGCCAAGTCAACCCAAATAAAGCATCAAAGAGAATACCACTATACTATGCTTTAATATGCTAAAACAACGCATGATTCATCCAAGGCACATTAAGAAATATCAATTGTTTATAACAAGTCATGCTACAAAAAGAATACTAAGCATAAAGCCAAAACAATATCAAGTCATGGCATGACAAAGCATATGCCACAGTCAAAAACGAGCTCTTTTTACCACATAAGCATAAACTTTCCTACTCTTTTCCAAACCAAACCAAACTATTTGCAAACCAATGTATGAAAGAGGGGGTCCAACCAATTTATTCATAAAACTAATAAAACAAAAGCAAACGAAAACAAAAAAGAAGACGCTCCAAGAACAACACAACTTTGTATGAAACAATAAAAATGAAGCATTTGGAAGAAACCTGGAATTTTTATTGATGAAGAAGGGGATGCCTTGGGCATCCCCAAGCTTTGACTCATTACTCATTCTTCATCTCATTACTCATTCCTTCCATACACCTGAAATTTTTCCTTCATACAAAAACTTCACACAATCTTTATTAGCAACATTAGTGCACTCAAGATAAATAAGTATTAAGGTTCAGTTCTAACAACAAATAAACTTCCATTAGAACACTATCTACTGTAGCACTTCCCTCAAAAATCCCAATTCCCCAAAAGAACTCAAAAAGGAACCAACAAGAAGGAAATGCAGAAAATGGCAGAAATCTGTCAAAACAGACCAGCAGGTAAAGACGAATTTTTAGAAGACCTTCTGTTGCTCAAATCAAAAAGTGTTGAACTAAAAAAAGTTAGATAACAACCTGGGGCAGAAGCACAAAAATTCACGCCTCAAAAATACGTTCAGAGATTTTACACGAATGTTTACAGTGAAGCAGAGAAATCTGTTTCGGGACAACAACTTTCCCAATCATTACTTCTCTCTCATTAGAGGTTAGTCTTGGCACAAAAGCAAATAAAAAGGATAAGGTGAGGTTATTACAGAGGTAATAACTTCCAAGACTCATCTAAAACTTTTGGGTTATCTCCCAATAAGTACTTTTCTTTAACGCCTTTAAGTGAGGCATAAGAAGCAAAGAAAGAATCAAGTGTTCTCGAATGAAGAAGCATTAAGACCAAATTTTGTTTTCATAGGAGAAGCAAAAGAAATCTTTTCTCTCTTTTTAGGGAAGTGTTATATACCTTTATTGAGTGGGATTTGATATTTAATGGTGCCTTCTTTCATATCAATGATGGCACCAAAGTTCTAAGAAAAGGTCTTCCCAAAGTAATAGGACAAGAAGTATTGTATTCAACATCAAAAACATAGAAATCAACGGGGACAAAGGAATTGTTAACCATAATAAGAACATTATTAAGACTCCCCATGAGTTTCATTTTAACATTATCATCAAGTGGGACATTCAAATAGCAATCTTCAAGAGGAGGCAAATCAAGCATATCATAAATCCTTCTAGGCATAATAGAAACACTACTATCAAGATCACATAAAGCTTTGAAATCAAAGTCATTCACTTTCATATTAATGATGGGTTCCCAACCATCCTCTTGTTTTATAGGAATAGAAGCTTTATGTGTCATCTTTTCTTCTTTAATCTTTATGAGAGCATCAGTAATGTGTTTTGTAAAAGCCATGTTCATAGCACTAGCATTAGGACTTTTAGCAAGCTTTTATAGGAACTTAATAACCTCAAAGATATAGCAACCATCAAGATCAAAACCATACTTATCATATAAAGTAGTAGAACTATTACTAGCCTCAACACTAGTGGTGGTAATAGTAGAAACACTAATGTTTCTAGCAATTTCATCTTCTCTTTCCCACTTAGCATGTAATTCAGCTAATAGTCTAACATTTTCATCAATTCTTACTTGTATGGCATTAGTAGATGCAAAGGGATTCTCATTAGTTTTAGGTTTAGCAGCCATTTTATTCAAAGTAGTTTGAGCTTCAGCTAAAGATGCTATATTTCTTTCAGCATTAGAGAGTTTTACTCAATAGTTTTATTGAAAGCAGTTTGTTTACTAATCAACTCTTTAAGCATAACTTCAAGTTCAGAGGGAGCACTCTTATTATTGTTGTAAGAATTTCCATAAGCATTACCATTGTTGTGAGGATATGGCTTATAATTGTTGTTACCAAAATTACTCCTATAAGCATTATTACCATAAGCATTGTTGCCAAAATCGTTATTTCTTATGAAGTTCACATCAACTTGCTCTTCTTGAGCAACCAAAGAGGCTAAAGGAACATTATTTGGATCAATATGGGCTTCCCCATTAACAAGCATAGACATATCAATCTTATCACTCAAGGAGGAGGTTTCATCAACAAAATTTACCTTCCTACCTTGTGGAGCTCTCTCAGTATGCCATTCGGAATAATTAACCATCATATTGTCCAGAAGTTTTGTTGCAGCACCCAAAGTGATGGTCATAAAAGTACCTCCAGTAGTAGAATCCAATAGGTTCCTTGAAGAATAGTTCAATCCTGCATAAAAAGTTTGGATGATCATCCAAGCAGTCAGTCCATGAGTGGGACAATTCTTACCAAAGATTTCTTTCTTTCCCAAGCTTGAGCAACATGTTCATTATCAAGTTGTTTAAACTTCATGATTTTACTTCTCATAGATATAATCTTAGAAGGAGGATAATATTTCCAATAAAATTATCTTTGCACTTAGTCCAAGAATCAATACTATTCCTAGTTAAGGAATTCAACCACTCTTTATCTTTTCCTCTCAAA